>JAMPIV010004693.1:0-600000 GCA_024509875.1 Oreohelix idahoensis
ATTATTCTCAGGTCCTTACCATCGATGTTGATGATACTTCTAGCGTTTTTATAATTTTCTCAATGTTTTTACTGACCTCTCAATGCCTTAGTGTAGTGTATAAAGGACAAATATAGATAGATTATAGGTAGAATGTTACAAATTTATAAAAAAATTATCGTATACACATTTTGCATGCACTTGACAGCTTGAATCATTCAGAAGAAAATCATTATAAGATTTGTTCAGATGTTTTTCACATTTATTATCATTAAAAAAGAAAAATTGAGGTGAAATTTCATGTGATGTTATCAATATCTCAAATAACCAGCATGCAACAAATTGGTCCTAAGATTTTGTTACCTCGAAATACATTCATTTTTTCTTTTCAGATTGGAATAAAAAATATGGAACAGAAGATTCCCAGTACTGGATCAAAACATAAAAACAGGACATCAGTACATATTTTAAGTGATTTTCTTTTGAAAATTCTTGATAACAAATTTGTATACAGCCAAAGTGAGTTAAACAGAGAAATCTGTTAAAATATTGTCCTATTTAAACATGTTTATTACTTATTGCCACAATGCTAGGTTTTTTGTTTTTTTTTTTTTTGTAACAGTGTAGTATATGTAAATGTAATATAAGATTTTCATCAGGGACAGAGGCATAAACGAAAGTAATTTAAATACATAAAAATGTATCGTGTAGTTGTCAAACAGGGGCAATGTTTAAGACTTATGGTTTGTTTCAAACTTAAATATGTTCAATATTTTATTGTCAGGGGCACACAGTGAAGATAGTTGTCAAACTGGGGCAATGTTTAAGACTTATGGTTTGTTTCAAACTTAAAATGTTCAATATTGTGTTTTCAGGGACACACAGTGAAGATAGTTGTCAAACTGGGGCAATGTTTAAGACTTATGGTTTGTTTCGAACTTAAATATGTTCAATATTTTGTTTTCATAACACACAGTGAAGATAGTTGTCAAAAAAACTGGGGCAATGTTTAAGACTGAAGTGGTTTGTTTCAAACTTGAATATGTTCAATATTTTGTTTTCAGCGGGGCACACATTGAAGATAGTTGTCAAAAACTGGGGCATGTTTAAGACTGAAGTGGTTTGTTTTTTCAAAACTTGAATATGTTCAATATTTTGTTTTAGGGACACACAGTGAAGATAGTTGTCAAACTGGGGCAATGTTTAAAGACTGAAGTGGTTTGTTTTCAAAACTTGAATATGTTCAGTATTTTGTTTTCAGGGGACACACAATGAAGATAGAAAGTGGAAGTGAGGAAGATGGTCATGTTCCTGCAGGGGATGAGAGAGTTATGAGGAGGCTGTTCCACATCTGTTATATCCTGCTGGGGGGGACAATGTACATCAGTAATGCTTTTACAAACTTGTTTTAACATATGCATGTAACTTGGCTCAATCGTGATGTTTCACTCTTCAACAATGTATGTAACACGTTCTGAAAAAGTTGTAATTCGAGGACCTTTAGGCTCACAAGAGAGAGGTCTGGTAAGGGAAAACGAAGATGGCTGTTCTATAGCTCCACCTGGCATGTCCCAGTCTTGTACATACGGTATGCGAGTTCATGGGGCAATGGACTAGGTCAACACCAAAATAAAAGCCAGATCCAATCCTCAGAAATGAGGTATCTGAGTTTAAGGTGGTTGATAGTAACAAGAAGAGGACATGGTTACGCAACCAGACGGATCAACGTGGGCAAGGATTTTAAATCCTACCCCAGTGCAGACCAGTCTTAGAAAAAGTCCCAATTAAAGATTGGTTTGGACATGTCTTTCATTAGAATGGGAGGAACTGATCGGAATTCCACGGGGACAAGGCATGGGAAACAAAGAGCCTTTGGGATTCAGAACCAATATGAGGACGGACACAGGGGGGGGGGGTGCTAGGCTGGGGGAGGGGGAGGGTAAAAGTCCGCTGGATGGCCAACAATTAGACAATCTTTGAAGGATCGAGGGACTAGAATGGAACTTAGGCCAGGAGGAAGACAGCCGATAGGATAGCTCTGGCGCTCTCGTCTTCAAAACCTTTACACGTCATCGGTAGAAGGTTGGAACGACTAAGAGTAAAAGTCAAGTAACGTAAAGTAAGAAAGTGTAATTTATCAAACCTGGTTCACACCCTCAAACCATCATAATTTGTTTGTGTTTGTACTCTATATGGACATGGTGTTGTCCTGAGTTTTTTTTTTTTCAATTTTTTTTGTGTGTGGCTACCTTTAGTCCAGACAGCCCAAACCCTTGCAAACAAATTTTACATCTTTTACGGCGGCGTGGCGCTATGAGGAATTTTAGCCGGGGGCCAGGGTGTCTGTTTGCAACGGACAAAATATTCCTCCCTGGTTAAACTTCACCAGTTAAAAATTTCATGTTCATTTTGTAGACAAATCAAAAAGACAGTTTTAAAGGACTATATCAAGCACTATCGACTTTTAAAATTCTATTAAGAACACACAGATGGGAATTTAAGGAATTAGGTAAAACCACATAAGAAAAGATCATACGCTCTTTTCTACCAATGATGATTACTGAGGGGGTAAAGGCTAATATAGAGGGCAGATGTAGTATTCAGATCAAAAATTAAAACTAAAAAACAAATTGTATCATAGATGTGGAATATCTAAGAAATAGGAAATAAGACAAAGTTTCAATCTGCTAGTGTCCAAACAATACCAATACTCCAAAAACTGGATGATGAAGCAGATTACAGAAAGACCACTGGCACCCAAGTAACAAAATATATGAAATGAGGAAATGTGGAGAGTGGTAATGGAGGAAAAAGAGAACATCCAGCACAAACCATGGATATCCAACAGAAAACAGTTGGATAGATGGAAACCCATGGATAACAACAAAACCATCAGCAAATCAAAATAGAAGACAAGGAAAACCTGTCAATACAGCAGATAAAACCAGAAAGCTCCAAAGCCAAGGCTTCATGCCTTGAAGTGTCTCATAGAAAGAAAACAAAGAAGTAAGAAGATAAACATCTTAAGAGGACAAGAGGAAGTATATGAAAGACTTGACAAGGGAAACAGAGGAAGCTGTTGCCAACGGAAATATGCAAGGAACTTGTACAACAACAATAAAGCTAAGAGGGCGAATATAAGCAAGGAAAAAATAGCCTCATTCAAAGATTAGAATTGCCCGAACACAGACGTGCTTTGTTTGTTGTCAGGTAGAAGAACCATAGGGGAATTACGCCAAGAGGAAGAAAATACCATTTCAGAATGGAGGAAGGTCTAATCTAGTAAATTACCTAAGAAGGGAAATTTACCAAGAATGAGCACACATTTTATCAGCTGGAATTATGTTATTGTCAGAGCCAAGAAATAATTCTTACTTCGGTAGTCATCCGCACTGGACCTCTACCAATGTGGTCGTAGGGAGTTTTTGGAGGAGGATAGCTACCATACTATCCTATCTGCTGTCTTACCTTTATTGCCTGGTTCAGATACTAGTCATCGGTTCTTCTGAGATTGTCTAATGTTGTCTTCCCAGTGGATGTGGGTCATCCATTGGAGTCTGGATATCAATCTTCTCATAATTGCCATGGATAGCTTATCATCTTCCATTCTGCAGGACTTGTCCAGCAGACCATCATAGTTGGGACTGTTTCTACTTTAGTCTGCTTATGGTGTGTGTGGCTGGGTTTTGAGGCTTTACCATATCGTCTGGTGCTTTGACCATATCTATTCTTGTTACTGCTGCCAACCACCTTCATCAGATACCTTATTTCCTGAAAGTTTGGTCTGGCTTTTATTTGTTGTAGTCACATTGCCCATGACTTGCCATCCATTGTCAAGATGCTGGAAATTTAGGTGGATCGGTATATAGCTATCTTCCAGTTTTTTCTTGCTAACTTCGGGGATAATCAATTTAGGATTTATGCCTGAAAAAGTCTCCCAGCTGCAGCTCTTTGTTAACTAACTTTCTTAAATGCCTCCCTTACAGTATGTAATAACTGTGAGGTATTTAAACTGGAGTACTTACTCCAGGACCTATTCTCACAGCATTAATCTAATGTCTTCTTTTCTCTCATGATATCATGTTGGTTTTTGTTTTAGAGCTGCTGATCACCATCCTCTTTCTCTAGCTCTTCCTGTTCATGACTTGCCCAAGTTGGACTTGAATAATGGTTTCTGATTTAGCTATCAGGGAGCATTGTGGACAAATGCCATCTCTGAAATAAGACCTGTCTCATGGTCTCCAGTACTTTTTGGTCAGGAAAAGTTTTAAACAAGATTTGGGAAGATTAAAAGAGTCCAAAGACAAACAATTGAGAGATGATCAAGTAGGTTTTTGGCAGAACAGATCCTGTACAGACCTGATAGCCACATTGAGAATAATAGTTGAACAAAGTCTGGAATTAAATTCACTTCTATACATTGAATTTGTACACTATTAAATGGCATTTGACAGTGTAGACAGAGAATCACTTTGGAAAGTGAAGGAGCATTATAGAGTTCCTATGAAGATAATTTACTTAATACGTTAGACTCATGAAGACATTACATGCACCAGTTCTTCATGAAGGACAACTTACAGAACCATTTTTGATTAGAACAGGAGTGCGATAGGGATGCCTCTTGCCTCTATTTCTTTACTTACTAGCAATAAATGAGGTTTATAAAACATCGACTTCACACAAACAAAAGTGGCACACGTCCCAATGTAATCTGACTAAACCCAAATCTAGATTTTGCAGATGACTTGGCTCATCTGTCTCATAACCATAATCAGTTGCAAGATAAAATGATAATACTCAATAAGGATTCACAAGTTGGTCTGAAAATACACTTTGGAAAAAGAAGATAATGAGAATAAATGCAAGAAGTGATAACAAGGTTGAACATGAAGAAACACCACTAAAAGATGGTAGAATCATACACATATCTTGGCACCAATACAGACTACAGCCAAAGTTAGAGGGACAGAGTCGTGGCACACAAAAAATTCCAAACCAGCAAAATAAGAATACTAAAAGTAAGAGAAACTTTCATTGCATGTGAGACATATGGGACGTCAAAGAAATCAATGGGACCCTTCAACTCATTGTCTGGATCTCTGTCAAGTCAGTCCTATTGTCTGGCTCTGTCAAGTCAGTCCTATTGTATGGCTCTGTCAAGTCAGTCCTATTGTATGGCTCTGTCAAGTCAGTCCTATTGTATGGCTCTGTCAAGTCAGTCCTATTGTATGGCTCTGTCAAGTCAGTCCTATTGTATGGCTCTGTCAAGTCAGTCCTATTGAATGGCTCTGTCAAGTCAGTCCTATTGTAAGGCTCTGAAAGATAAAAAACAGTAAGAAAAGTTACAGACTTTCATAAATGGGTGCTTGCATAGAATATAAGGTTTGAAATTGTATTACAAATTCGACAAATGGGGAACTGATGACAAGAACCAGACATGTGCCAGTAGAACAGGATATGAGAAAAAGATGCTGGTGATGGATACAACATACATTGAGGAAACCTGTTGATAGCCTTACAAGGGAGTCCTTGTTCTGAAATCCCCATAGAAAGAGTTGCAGAGGTAGACTAAAAAACATGTGGAGAAGAGAGCTGGAGACAAATGAAGCTGATGAAAAAAAAATGGAAAGAACTTGAGCACCTGACAGCAGGACTTGGCATGTGTTTGTTGAAGGCCTATGTTACAGAAGGTTTGGCATGTGTTTGTTGAAGGGCCTAATGCTCCTATGGGAGATAAAGGTGTAGCAAGTGTACTTTACTGGGGAGGTTAAGATGTTATCTAAAAAGAAAGAAAGCTGTGTCTAGTGCCAACCGTGTGAGGTCAAGCAAATGTAGGCCCCTGACTCTAAAAGATGATGATGATGATGTGTATTATCAGGGAAAACCTAATGCATACCTCCCTAGATCTCACACGGTCTGTATTTTGATTCTAGTGGCTGGTGTCTGATGTGACTAGTGTCTAGGGGTGAAATGACAATGGTGGTACATCAACACAATACACTTTAACTCACTATAAGGAAATGAATAAGACTGTGGTTAAAGTTTTCTTTAAAATTGAATGCTTTTTTTCTTTGTACAATTAAAATCTGCCTGTCCTGCCATCTCTTTTGGACAGGTCTTTGAAAATGAGGGAGGAAAATATTATTTTACATATACTGATTAACTAAAATGTTTGGACTCTTTGTCCGATAAGTATAATGTCACTATATTATTCCTGTAGGTGTATTCACAGACTAAAACTTTAATAGCTAATAGTGTTAGTCATTTGTTAGGAGGAGCTGTTGTTTCAACACGCCCCATATAATTCTGTGTATTCTTGGAAATAACAATTTTTATTTGAATGAAGTGTCAGATGTCCCAGATGTTAACACATCACCTGGAATTCTTGGTATGAAGATAACAAGTCAGTATGTCACTGCAGAGAATATATAGATCAGCACCCACAAGCTCCTTCAGGCTGACAGCATAAACTTTTAAAAGGAGACTTTTTTCTTTACAATCACTCATCAGGTTTCCTGTCACCGGCTGGTAACAGGAAATAAAAAACCCTGGAATAAAAGACACCCTGGCCTTTTCACATCTGATCACAATTTCTTATCACTATTGTACACATGATGGTATGGGGTCAGCCTCGTGTGCATACAGGTGCACCAGCCCCTAATTTATATGACTCACACCTTCCTGTGACCACACCTCAGGTCCCTATGGCAGATATGCCACTGTACTTTTACATAATTTTTTCAATACAATAACGTGGAGTAACCACATCTCCTTTTGTACGATTTTTCTTTTCTTTATTATAAACGCTTTTGGCATGTTGAAGAGTGTTCATGGAACACAGAGGCTTTCTAACATCTTCTAATACAATAATATTAATACATAATCATAACAATATGCAACAGTCAAATACAGTTCAATGTGAGGACTCAATAATGGTTGCTCCCGGCATGTCCTTCACTTTTCCCAATAGCAGTATCTAACTTTTGCAGTTTTAATCAAGCATGCTAATACATAAAGCATTCTTACCACAAATTCAAAGAATTATGTCACAAATAACGTTGACTGGCAAAAGATATGGCCTCAGTTTTCTCTGCCCTGTCCAGACTGTGAATTTAGTATTTATTTTAAATTTATCACAGCTGATCTCAACGTACTTGTTGATATAAAAATTTCTTGTCAAATGGCCACGAGACCCCTAAGCCTTTGGCCAATATCTATTAGAGCTGGCCAATGAAATCAGGCGACTACCAAATTTTGAATTTAGTTTTGAAAAAAAAAAAAAAAAAAAAACAAATTCCAAAACAAACTATGTGTCTCGTAGTACATTGGTCAGTCTGCGTTAGTTATGCCAATACAAAAAGATGTTTAGTTTTAGTTACCATTTTCCTACCTCCCACCTTTACTTCTATACTCTTATACCACCCCATTGGATTTGAATTACTCCAATGCCTCTTTTTTAAACTTGCGTCCCCAATAACGTTATGTCTAAACGAGCAAGAACAACAGTCTGTCCGTCCTAGCATTCGAATCTGATGATATAAAATTTGTTTGTGTACATGTTAGATGTGATAGGAAGAGAGGAAAGGAAAGATGAAAAAAACGAAAAAAAAAAAATAAATAAATTTTTTTTTAAATTTTAAAATTAAAAAAAAAAAAATTAAAAAAATGACCAACGAACGAAGAGTCCATATCCCTTGCATCTCAATGAAAGTCATTTGACCAATAGAGCAATACAAATCAAATGACGATCTTTTCGTTACACCCATCATCAGTAGCAAAGCAACAAACTCCCTAGCCAGCCGTGACATTCGGCCGTAATCCTATTTTTTTCCGATATTCCTAATCCTAACCCCGAAAATTATACACACTTGAAAGGCCATTTTACTTTCGTTTCCATCTCAGCCATCAAACATATTCTGAGAACCGATTTCAGCGCTTATAAAGACAAAAATTTCATCCCCACCGCATGGCGTCAGAATACAATAAAATTAGAGCGAAATGGCCGCGTGTCTGATGCCGATTCATTTCGATTTAAAAAATTTACAAAAAATAAACGCGGATACACCCATCACTTTTTTAAGATCGGAAACGGAAGCTAACTCTCTTGCAAATAACATTACAACTTATCATCCGGGGCTGAAAATCACGTGTACACAAGTCATGTGCTAGAAACGATGACAGCCGCAAGGCGAGACATATCGCCTCCAGCTGGCAGAACATAGGTTACCTTCGGCGATATGTCTCGCCGGCAGCGTGCTAAAGGTTAAAATTGCAAAATTTATGGTTGTAAAATGTAGCAGAATTAGGTGCTGTAAAAATAGGTTTATATTTGACTTCAGCTGAAGCTGCTGCACAAAGATCAGCAAATCCACTGCCCCCAACAATATCCGATCCCAAGCCATCCCAGATGGAACTCTTTTATAGTGTCCGCACCCTTCAGGATCTGGCCATGTATGCATTGGCACGGAGACTGACAGACCCACGAAATCCTATTTACTCAATCTCAGGCTTGTCAGAAGAACTGCTACAGAAATTTCTCACTTACCTCATGAAGGAAAGATTACTAAAGCCAAAAATTTTGCACTTGATTCCAAGGTAGAAGTTTGTGTTGTCTTTTGAGATTTGCAATTATAATTGTATAAGGAGTTGTACAAATATGCTATCTCTTCTTGCTAATTGAGGTATTAGTATCAATGTTGGATCTACAATGTACTACAGTTTTAGAGCTCTCCTTTCTTTACTTTTTGTTTAGTGATTTCTATTTCTCAGCTGATCCTGTATATCATGCCTTCATGAAGTGTCATGCATAGACCATTTTCTGTCCCCACATAACTAAATCTTTGAAGTTTTCAGTTAAGACAAATATTGACTTCTTCCTCATGTCGTAATATCTAGTTATTCATCATCTTCTCCGTCTTTCTATTTTTGTCTTGCACGTTTTTTTCTGCTTGTATAATGTTAAGCAGTTTATTGTCCCCTATTCTTATTTTTTTAAATAATATTTCTTCCTCGTTAGCTTATCTTTGTCAATATATTTCCATTTTAATTATTTTGTTTCCAATATTGTTCATTGTCATTTTGGTATTTCATGGTATCATTTATATTTTTAGAAACTATTTTTTTTATTTACACCAGTGATTTTCTCATTTGTTTGCTGACTGTCCAAGACTGACTTTGTGCATGGACTGGCAAACTCATGATGTAAAATAAATTTGCTATGGAAACTATCGCTTCAAGAGCACATAGATGCTTTGCTACAGGCTTCCTGTTAGGGGACCAACTGCAGTGGTGACTCCATGCTCCATGAGAAGCAAAAATGGAAATGATAACGACTGGCTCCCTTGCACTAAGACAACTTTTAATGTAACATTTTGTTACCTGGTTCATATTTTCATTTATGAGAATTTTTTTAATGGAATATTTTTCTCTCTTTTTTTAAAAAATGCTATTTCTTAATTACCAAAATTTTAGTTTATTAAATTACACAGGTGACACCTTCTCCTAGCATAATTGCTTACACGGATGTCTCTTGCTCCTGTTTTAATAGTTTACAGAAATATCACCTTCTTTAATTTAATAACTGACTCGTACATCGTTTTCAAGAAGTGTAATAGCTTATACCTCAGAAATGAGGTATCTGAGGAAAGTGGTTGAAGTAACAAGAAGAGACATGGCCCGCAACCAGACGATACGTCAAGGCCTGAAATCCCATCCGCTGCAGACCCAAATAGAACAGTCCCAACTAAGATGGTTTGGCCATGTCTGCAGAATGGGAGAAGATCGGCTACCACGACAAGCATGGGAAACAAAGAGCCAGGGATCCAGACCTCCAGGACGACCCAGGTTCGCTGGGAGGACAACATTAGACAATCTTTGAAGGACCGAGGACTAGAATGGAACCAGGCCAGGAAGAAGACAGCTGATAGAATGGTCTGGCGCTCTCTCTTCCAAACCTCTACACTTCACGGTAGAAGGGGAACGACTAAGTAAGTAAGTAAATAAGTAATAGCTTATACAGGATGTCTCATTGTTTTAAATAATAGGATTTTGGAATGTCAGGACAATGAATGAGACGGGTAAACTAACACAGGTCACGGCAGAAATGAGAAACTATAGGTTACACATTCTAGGGATAAGCGAGAGCAGATGGACTGGGGCAGGAAAAGTTAAAACAGCAACAGGAGAAACAGTACTTTACTCTGGAAGAGAGGATGGACAGCACAACGAAGGCGTAGCCATTATTTTACAGAAAGGATTAGAAAGGACATTACTGGAATGGAAACCCATCAACAACAGACTGATAAGATTAAGATTGAGAGGTAGATTCACCAATACTACAATAATACAATGCTACGCACCAACGAATGACAGCGATGAAGAGGTCAAAGATGAATTCTATCAACAACTGCAGAAAGAAATGGAAGACACACCTACATATGATCTTATTATAGTAATGGGAGACCTCAATGCGAAAGTTGGTACACACAATACATATAATGAAAGAGTAATTGGGAAATGCGGCAGCGGAACAGCAAATGAAAATGGGGAAAAATTAATAAGTTTCTGTAGTATTAATCCCCTGGTCATTGGAGGAACATTTGTCACACATAAAGAAATTCACAAATTAACATGGGAATCACCAAATGGTCGGGACAGAAACCAGATAGACCACATCATGATTAATGGTAGATGGAGACATGCATTACAAGATGTGAAGGTAAGAAGAGGTGCAGATGTGGGAAGTGATCACCATTTAGTAGTAGCAAAACTGAAAGTGAAACTAAGAAGAGCTGGACCAACTGTAACTACACAGAAAAGGTTTGACATCAGCAAATTGAAGGACCCCCTTACCAGAAAAGCTTTTGCGGCTGACATAAAGAAACGATATCAATTTGCCAAAAGTCAGGAAAAAACATTGACTAATGATATAGACCAGAAATTCAACACCATTTCAACAATATATAAGGAAAGCAGCAAATCATGCTTGGGATTCCAGGAAAGGAAGAAGCAAGACTGGATAACACCAGAAACAATGAACACTATAACACTGAGAAAGGAAATGAAAAGAAAGAAAACAGAAGCGAAGTCCCCCACATTAAAGCAACTATATAGCGAACAGTACAGTCAGGTGGACAAGGAAGTTAAACGCCAAATCCAAGCCAACAAAAGGAATTTCCTAGATGATCTTGCAAGAAGAAATCATCACAGCAATCAAAGGGTTAAAGAACAGAAAAGCTCCTGGCCATGATAACTTAAATGCAGAGCTATTTAAGACAGACCCTGAGCTAGCAGCAGAACTATTAGAACCACTATTTGCACAAGTCTGGAAAACGGAAACACCATCAGAGTGGAACAAAGGAATAATTGTCAAATTGCCCAAGAAGGGAGATCTTGCAGACTGCAATAATTGGAGAGGAATCACTCTTCTCTCAGTTCCCAGCAAAATACTAGACAGGATAATTATAGAGAATTTCAAAAGCAGTAGACCACAAACTGAGGAAAGAACAAGCAGGATTTAGAAAGAAGAAAAGATGTGTAGATCAGGAACATTATAGAGCAGTGCTCAGAATGGCAAAGACAGCTGTACATTAATTTCGTTGATTTTGAAAAGGCTTTTGACAGTATGCGTAGGGACAGTTTATGGAAAATACTGAGGCTTATGGAATTCCAAGCTGCATAGTGTCAATCATAAAAAGCCTCTATGCCAACTTTACGTGCAGTATTGGGCAGAGCAACCTAACCTTTGAGTTGAAGACGGGAGTATGACAGGGATGCCTCTTATCAACCACTCTATTTTTAACAGTCATAGACTGGGTGATGCGCCAGACAACAGAGGGCAGTCCAAGAGGAATAAGGTGGACTAAATTTTCTACATTGGAAGATCTGGAATATGCAGATGACATTGCACTACTAGCACATTCACATCAACACATCCAGGAAAAAATGGATAGACTTAATAAGTTTAGCCAGCAGGTGGGCTTGAACATCAATTTAAAGAAGTCAGAGGTCATGACGCTCAATGTGAGCAACCCTGAGCCCATATCAGTAAGGAATCAGCAACTGGTGCAGACAGACACTTTCACATATCTAGGATGCATAGTAACACCAGATGGCGGGGCAGGCAAAGACATCAACATCAGAATGAATAAGGCAAGAACAGCCTTTTTTAGCCTAAACAACATCTGGAAGTCCTCTCAATACAGCACAAGCACAAAATTAAGATTATATCAGAGCTGTGTGCTTTCTGTGCTTCTCTATGGTGCGGAATGCTGGAGAGTTACAGAGAATGAAATGTTGAAATTGTCCTCTTTTCACACAACATGCCTAAGAAAAATTCACCAAATCTTTTGGCCGAATACCATCACCAACCAAGATCTGCTTACTTGGAGCAAGCAAGAGGACATGCACACCATCATAGCTGGCAGACGCTGGAGCTGGATTGGCCATGTCCTCAGAAGAGACCCCAATGCCATCACAAGAACAGCTATGCTTTGGACCCCTGAAGGAAAATGAAATAGAGGCCGACCAAAAACAACCTGGCGGAGGACTGTGGAGACTGAGATGCAAAGAATGAACCAGAGTTAGGGCACTGTACGAAGGATGGCCATCGACTGAGCAAAGTGGAATCAATTTGTTGTTGCCCTACAAGATGCCACTAGGCGTGATGGCCACTGACTGCTTTGACGGTCTGCGGCTAAGGTTCAAAGAAGAAGAATTAACCATAAATGTTGTATGTAACATTGAGACAACCTATATCAGACAGTTAATTAACCTTAGATGTTATGTGTACTATTGTTTAGACAAACTATATCAGACGGTTTATTAACCTTATATGTTGTATGTACCATTATTTAGACAAACTATATCAAACAGGTCAAAAACCTTAAATGTCACCATTGTCCTGGTCACCCCTTATGGAGGATAGAACCACTACTACAGGAAACTTACACTAAACATTCACAAGCTCTTACTGTGATGGTGTCTGTAGCTATTTGTTTGACACGATGATGTTGCCAGCCTCATGATCAGCCTTATAAAATGTCTTGTACAACATCCTGAGGGAGCAATTTTTTTTGTCTCATCAGAGATCCCAGAAACTATAAGAGGCCTTATAATAGTGTCTTATGTAACATCCTGAGATAGCAATATGTCTTTGTCTCATTAGAGATCCCAGAAACTACAAGAAGCCTGATATGATAGTAAACTATACAGAGTGATACAACAAGAGGCAATCTGATCATCAGAAGTGTTCCCTTATCGATCAGCAGTTTCGGCCCTTTAATCTCCTTTACAGTCTAAGGGAGGCGGGCCCACTTGGGTCATGACTCCCAAGCATCAGCCTCTTGTTGTTTGGTGCAGAGAATTGAACCCACTTCACCTTGGTTGCAGCTTTTAAGTCCACTACTATTTCCTGCCAGCTGGAGGCAATAGTTAAAGTGACCTCTATGTAGAAAACAAAGTATTGTCCTGAGTTTCATAGACCCCAGAAACTACAAGAAGCCTTATTAGACATGCTTGTTTGTTATTTCAATGTTTTATTTATTTCTGACACAAACAATTCAAATGGTTTTTTTTTTGTGTTTGAAAGTTCACTGTGCCCATATAGGGTCTTAATTCATGTAGAAAATAATTGTGTGCTCTGTATATTTGTGTATATGTGTGTTTATAAATAGTATATGGGAATGTGTCTGTGCATGTATACATAAGTGTATGTGTTCATTTGTGTATGTGCTTGTGAATATGTCTTTGTATGTGTTCATGACTGATGGCAATAATGAGAAAATGATTGCAGAAAAACGTTATCTCCCATACATTTAAAAACTATGTATTACAAGTGTCATAAATACAAAGAGAAATCAAGTCCAACACAAAAATATCAATCGTCAACTCCAGTGTCAAGGCCATTCAATTATACGAGGTCTGGTCAAAAAAGTATCCGACCTTTTTTTTTCCTGGGGAAAAAAATGATATACAGGAGGTTTCTCTGGTGGATACAGTGGAGAAGACCTTCCTGTGCATGCGTGAATTTTTTCCCTCCCAAAGACAGTGTCAGTCGTTTGCAATTAGTGTACGCGCGAGCTGTGGTAGTAACAAGCCGTCGGATTTTTATTTGTCACGAAATGACGGAACGTTTTGAACAGCGGTATTGCATTAAATTTTGCCAAAAGCTCGGTGATACCCAAGTAGAAACAATTCAAAAGATTCAACAAGCTTTTGGCGATGAAGCCATGAGCATTACACAAATTAAGGAGTGGTACAACCGTTTCAAAGATGGCCGCACATCGGTGGATAGCGAGCCACGTTCCGGTAGACCATCAACAAGCCAAAACGATGTGGTCATTCACGAAATGCGGACTTTGGTCATGCAGAACCGTCGTATCACCATCCGAGAACTTACACACTAGGTGGGGATAAGCCACGGTTCAGTACAATCCATATTGACGGCGGATTTGAACTTCCAACGGAGTTGCTTCTGCTCCATCGTTAACAGCTTCGGCACAAATTTAGTGCCCACTCTCCGCAAGTTCAAATCCTCCGTCAATATGGATTGTACTGAACCGTGGCTTATCCCCACCTCATGTGTAAGTTCTCGGATGGTGATATGACGGTTCTGCATGACCAAAGTCCGCACTTCGTGAATGACCACGTCGTTTCGGCTTGTTGATGGTCTAAAATAAAAATCTGACGGCTTGTTACTACCACAGCTCGCGCGTACACTAATTTCAAACGACTGACACTGTCTTTGGGAGGGAAAAAATTCACGCATGCGCAGGAAGGTCTTCTCTACTGTATCCACCAGAGAAACCTCCTGTATATCATTTTTTTTTCTCCGGAAAAAAAAAGGTCAGATACTTTTTGACCAGACCTCGTATAGCTCTAGTTTATAGCATTCTGAAATGTCCTGGGTAAAAAAAGGTTTTGGGTGACTCAAAAACACACATAATAGAGAACCGGATACAAAAGTCAAAGATGTGAGTCAGTCTTGGAGGCACCTTGAGCTGATAGTATACAACAAGAGGAGTTGGCATACATTTGTTGAAGACCTAGGCTGTTTAGGGAGCTAGAAGTGATAATGATGATGTGTCATAAATGCCTGGATTGATCAAAATTTGTTTCAGGCTGATTGTGACAACAGCTGTACTAAAACTGAGATACAGTATACTGACTTCTTGGACATGCCAGAAAGTCAACAACAGTTATGCTTATTTGGAGATGAGAAAGGTATATGTAAAAGCAATGTTATTATTTTAAATTATATTTTGGCTACATAAGTTTACATGATTTAAATATCTGCACCGTATAACATTTAATACTAAGCAGCGAGTGGACCTTTCTTAGAGAATGAAATCTATTTACAAAGCAGGAACACTGGTCCTGCACAAGGGAGAGATACTGAGGACAGTTAATGATCATCTGTTAGAAAACAACACTGCATTAGATGAATCAGCAAGGCTAAGATAGCTGGAATGTGGCATCAAACATAAGACTAGCAGGTATGATGTATGAGAGGATGCATCCTACAAGTATACAGTTCAGGATGCTACAGTACAGTAAGCATTCATACACTTCAACATTTGCTGAGGAAGACTTAGCACCAATGGGTTTGCCTGGATTGCAGTGATGTCGATCCTGAATTACAATCTCATAATTATCAGGAAATTTTGCGTATGAGTCTGTTTACTATATTTTGCTAACAAATTATAACTAAACATATAAGACATGCAATTCATTATTTATCTTTGCTAATTATTTTTATTATTACAGGTGTTTATTCTTGTCACCTGTGCAACACTCATTTCTTCCAACTTGATGTCCTGGATAAGCATATGACAACAGTACACAGAGATGGATGCTGGGAGTTTGATAATAAATGCAGTGATCTTCAGAATGTGTTACCACAATACAGTCTTGATAACATGAATGAAGCAGCGAATAAGATTGGAGATGCCACTTCTACTGATGTAGCAAGAGAAGATAGCATCAACCTGAGACTCACTTGTAATGAAGCATCAGTGAACCTTATCAACAGTCAGGAAAGGACAGCTACAATGTTTGACAACATACACAGTAATACATCAGTTTTTAAAAATCAAGTCTGTAACATAAATTGTAGTAAACCATTTTCTGCCAGTGAGATAAATGTTCAGCTTTGTGTGACTGGCAGATCTGTTGCTGTTTGCAGTAATTCAAGCACTCAGTCTCACAAGAATATAGAAAAAGATGAGTCCTACAAGTGTGACATTAATGGCGCATCATTTTCTGTGACAGTTAACCTACAGCAGCATAACAGAATACATACAGGAGAGAAGCCTTACAAGTGTGATGTTTGTGGTGCAGCATTTGCTCTGAGCAGTAATGTACAAAAACATAAAAGAATACATACAGGAGAGAAGCCTTACAAGTGTGATGTTTGTGGAGCAGCATTTACTGAGAGTGGTAGTCTAAAAAGTCATAAAAGAATTCATACAGGAGAGAAGCCTTTCAAGTGTGATATTTGTGGAGCAGCATTTACTCAGATGGGCCACCTACAAAATCATAAAAGAATACATACAGGAAAGAAGCCTTACAAGTGTGATGTTTGTGGAGCAGAATTTACTCAGGCAGGTAGCCTACAAAGTCATAAAAGAATACATACAGGAGAGAATCCTTTCAGATGTGATGTTTGTGGCGCAGCATTTGCTCTGAGCAGTAATGTACAAAAACATAAAAGAATACATACACGAGAGAAGGTGTACAAGTGTGATGTTTGTGGAGCAGCATTTACTGAGAGTGGTAGTCTACAAAGTCATAAAAGAATACATACAGAAGAGAAGCCTTACAAGTGTGATATTTGTGGAGCAGCATTTACTCAGAAAAGCCACCTTCAAAGTCATAAAAGAATACATCCAGGAGATAAACTTTACAAGTTAGATGTTTGTGGTGCAGCATTTACTCAGACAAGTAGCCTACAAAGTCATAAAAGAATACATACAGGAGAGAATCCTTTCAAATGTGATGTTTGTGGTGCGGCATTTACTCGCAGCAGTAATCTACAAAAACATAAAAGAAGACATACAGGAGAGAAGCCTTACAAGTGTGATGTTTGTGGAGCCTTATTTACTGAGAGTGGTAGTCTACAAAGTCATAAAAGAATACATACAGGAAAGAAGCCTTACAAGTGTGATGTTTGTGGAGCAGCATTTACTCAGGCAGGTAGCCTACAAAGTCATAAAAGAATACATACAGGAGAGAATCCTTTCAAATGTGATGTTTGTGGTGCAGCATTTACTAACAGCAGTAATCTACACATACATGAAAGAATACATACAGGAGAGAAGCATTACAAGTGTGATATTTGTGGAGCAGCATTTGCTGTGTGCAGTAGTCTTCACAAACATAAAAGAATACATACAGGAGAGAAGCCTTACAAGTGTGATGTTTGTGGAGCAGCATTTACTGAGAGTGGTAATTTACAAAGTCATAAAAGAATACATACAGGAGTGAAACCTTACAAGTGTGATATTTGTGAAGCAGCATTTACTCAGACTGGTAACCTACAAAGTCATAAAAGAATACATACACGAGAGAATCCTTTCAAGTGTGATGTTTGTGGTGCAGCATTTACTCGTAGCAGTGATCTACAAAAACATAAAAGAAGACATACAGGAGAGAAGCCTTACAAGTGTGATGTTTGTAGAGCAGCATTTACTGAGAATGGTAATCTACAAAGTCATAAAAGAATACATACAGGAGAGAAGCCTTACAAGTGTGATGATTGTGGAGCAGCATTTGCTCTGAGCAGTAGTCTTCATAAACATAAAAGAATACATACAGGAGAGAAGCCTTACAAGTGTGATGTTTGTGGTGCAGCATTTACTCACAGCAGTAATCTACAAAAACATAAAAGAATACATACAGGAGTGAAGCCTTACAAGTGAGATATTTGTTGTGACCATCATAAATGTTGGAGTGAACATTGGGTGTGATACAATGCTGCAGTTGACGATGGTGTAGTAGTATGATGCAAGGGGGGTGTTGCCATCAGATAAAACAGTTCACGCGAATGTGTATAGGCTCTTGGACAAGGTTCATAATACACCCACTCAAACCACATGTGGAAGTCATCGAGTGATGGTAACAACTGTGACGTTTCATACAATTTATTACAGGACATACGACGACATCAAATGCACAGTCAATCGAACAAGGTTCATGAACATCACAGACATGCTAATGGTTGAAGACATCTGACGTTAATAAATCCTGAGCAGCTTGTACATCAGAATGCTAATGGTCTGTCAATCTATGTTCTACTGCTACTGCAGCTCAGGTACAACTGACTAAGCGCGCCAGGTACCTCTAGCAAAACATGCCGCACACAGGGTGGGCTCCCAAGTACTCAACAATAGCACTTGACTCCTCTGACGTAACTCGTCAGGTACTTTTTCTGGCGAAAAAACAGGCCACAAAAAAGAGCGAGCTTCTATGACAAAACCAGGCCACAACATAGTGGGCTTCTATCATATAGTAACCTCTGTGTTATCTCCGACCAGCAAGGCATCAGTCCATGCCTATATCATACCGCCTGAGTAGCGGGTTCCAAACAGTACTATGATCTCTGGGCTTCTTTTAATCAAATAAGACATATCAGTCTTGGACAGGATATGCTGCATCAATAGCGGACTTCCTAAATAATATCATCCAAAAAAACTCTTCTCCGCACAGGGAGAAAGTCGCCTCAAAAATGTCAATCGGCCATATATGCTGGCAACAAATAAACCTGCAGTTCTAGGCATAACAATAAAGATTTAAATGGGTATCTTTACCTTGACAGCATCCTAGAATAATCACAAAACAACTTCCCTGAGTAGAGCTAACATATGGTCTAGAGCGTTCCCCGAAATGAGAGCTAAAACGCTGCTTATATGGACATCTGTATAGTGACTTGGGGAATGACAATCTATATAAAACATTTCCCCGAAACAGAGCGAAATCGTTCCTTATAAGGATCACTGTATAAGACAAGGGACTTAACCACTAAATCTAACCTGTCTCATAAAAATAAACAGCCAGTTCTTTCTCTTTGACCACAAAAAGTATCAAACAGGCTGACATCTATAATATAAGCGAAAACTGCCAGTAACAAATACATACAGGAGAGAAGCCTTAAAAGTGTGATGTTTATGGTGCAGCATTTATTCTGAACAGTAGTCTACAAAATCATAAAAGAATACATACAGGAGAGAAGCCTTACAAGTGTAATGTTTGTGGAGCAGCATTTAATGAGAGTGATAGTCATCAAAGTCATAAAAGAATATGTCACAGGAGCAGTGACATACGGGTCGATATGACGAAATATAAAGAATAATGGACCGACTATGAGGAGGAAAGAAATACTCTCGATGCGGGTTACGGGAAAAGGAAAGGATTCGAGAGACCACCACGTCATACGGAACAACGATGACGACACACAGAGTTACAAGATGAAGAATGGAACAGAAGGTGGAACATCGAAAGTCATGAAGTAAAAAGGTCAAGAAACTAAAAGACCAAATGGAAGAAAAAGGCAGGGTGATAATTAAACAGTTATGACTGCCCTGACTACAGAGACGAATTACATCATCAAGAGAAGGATTCAACAGATGAAAGAAGAAAGTAGAATGGTAGTATAAACAGGTAACTGCTGAGCTCCTGAAGTAAGATTACATCATTCGTCAACTCGATAATGATGAACAATAGGGTGAGTCTGGTTCTTTGATAGGTGATAGAATAGAAGAAACCTAAAAGTGACTTCGAATGCCAACCCAGGGTCTATGTTGAACGCTAGAATCAAAGGGGAAACCCAGAGTGACGCTATACGATCACGCCTTAAACACGAGCCAACAATAGAAACTATAGTGTGGTGAAGGGCCTTCTGGTTGACAGTTCCCAGGGCCTTTGACATATGTTGGTTGGTGGAACTGATGCCGTTTACCAGGATGTGGATCATTCTGGGATTTCTGCCGAGATAAAAAGACGCTGTATAATGTAGTGGTTGGGTGAACTGGTGACCTTGATCAAGATTGTGAACTTGCTGACATTTAACCATATTTGGGATACAAAGTTACAGGACTCTGAACTTGCTGACATTCAACCATATTCAGAGTACAACATTTTTGGGCTGTAACTTTGCGAACAGTCTACCATATTCAAGTTACAAAATTTTGAGGCTATAAGCCTTGCTGACAGTTTCCCAACAATCAAAATTCCAGATTCCAGAGCCGTGAATGTTGTCAACAATCAAAATTCCAGATTCCAGAGCCGTGAATATTGTCAACAATCAAAATTCCAGATTCCAGAGATGTGAAATTTGTCAACAATCAAGATTCCAGAGCCATGAATTTTGTCAACAATCAAGACTCCAGATTCCAGAGCCAAAAGTTTGCTACAATCAAGATTCAGATTTCTGGACCGTGTGAATTTTCTGACAGTAAAACCAGGTTTCGGATTTCAAGGAAGTGAAATTTCATGAAGGAAAATGCCTAATTCAAAGACTGCACCAGTTGACTATAAATTAGTTAACATAATTAAGGCACATATATATGATTACCATCTTTGATATATTTTATTTTTTCCTATGTTTTATTTTTTCCCCAGTAAATGATACGTTGTTAAAGATTGTTTTCTTTAACAACGACATCAGCAGGCCACACAGGCTGTCACTTCTGCTGCTGTGTAAATGTGTGAATCTTCTATAAGTGCGAATGTCGTAAGTTCGTGCATACCTAACCACACTGCGATCACACACCACAGAAATATAGGGGTAATGAAATCTTGAAACTAGTTTTAAGCATATACAGTTTATTGATGACACGGTAACGTAGACATCAGGGCAAGACGGTTCACAGCATAATCATGAAGCATCAGTTAAGTAAATCCATAGAACTCAGTTACAGGTACAAAATCCGAAGTATATAGGCTGCAGAACCCAGAAGCTCACATTTCATTGAAATACAGCAAAAATATCCATCAAAAGGACTGCATACATCGCAGTTCACAGCAGCTCTCATTTCATAATAATACAGCAAAAATATCCATCAAAAGGACTGCATACATCGCAGTTCACAGCAGCTCTCGACACAGTATTATAACAGTAAATCCATGCAATAACTATTCATCAAATGGTTGCACACAGCAACTCTGAGCATAATATATCTATTCCAATCACAGGGGAAAATTCATCATAGGAAATATGAATCATAATAATAATGGCCGGTACAATCCATGGCCTCAAAAGAATAAATCTTGGAAGGAAACTCTTTCCTTCACTTTCAAAAATATATTCCCCTCAATAATAACTTCTGGACACACTAACGAGATGGAACAACCATCTCGAAGCCCTGCCAGGAACGCACTGTCGAGATTACAGCTTCTCAAAACAGCTCAGTAAAAATTACTCATGCGCGAACTAACAGCTTGAGACTATCGCTCAGCTCAACCATCTCTTCCCCCAAACTATCACTAAGAACATTCGAAAACTTTCTTTATCTTATTTTTAAAAACAAACTAACAACTACTCAGTTGAACTATGTTCAAAAATTACCGAGCATAAAGCCCCCAACTAAAAAATCATCTCATCACTAAAGCGTGCTAACTAATGTGTTTACAAAAATCCGACCCATACATACAAATCTTTAACGCCTAACTCCCATTAATAAAACATGACTTAACAGACTACACCGACCCCCGTGGGAAAAAAAAAAATGATAACATCATTTTTTTGAAAAGTACATGGAACAAAAAATTTGTGGTCGATGCAATTCCAATATCTACACACAAATATTACACCATGTTAAGTCATATCAATAAATGAACAAAAGAAGGATAGAAGTAAGTGTAATTAAGAAAATGAAGTATAGAAAGATAATGAGATAAGTATACAAAGATAATCAAATTCAAAGAAATATCAAGTATAGACTAAGTATGAAATAATAAGTGGAAAGTGAAAAGACAAGATGAAGTACAAGAAGAATGACCAGCAATGAAAGAAAGCAATGAAATGAGAATATAAAAAAATAATGATATATCATGGTAACCATTAAGTTAAACAATGCATATCTATACCAAGGAACAAATAACTAGTTACCATCTAAAAATAGCTTAATATGCATGATAACCAAGTTAATAAACTTATAAAGTACCAATGATGAACTTGTTATAGACATCAACATTAATAATATCACTATACCTAGTTACCCCCTAGCGCACAATCAAGCACTGGGTAAAGAAAAAATACATCACGATGTCAAAAAAAAAACACCTTTTCAATGTACAATACCGAAATGTATCATAATGATAATTTAAGTTTAAATAGTATTATCACTATAATTGTTACATATTCAATGCTTATCCAAAACACAGTCATATAATAATTTTATGGTCATGACATGGTGCATGAAAAGGAAATAATACAATGTCTTAAATTAAACATATATGATAAGGGACTTTTCGAGGCCATCACATTGATAAAGGCGTTTCTTTGTTGTGATGTTTGATGATACTGCTTTCATAAGATTATGAATTGTCAACTCTTCCCGACACAGTGTTAAGTAGTTAGGTCACCTTGTACGTCAAGTTTTGGAGCGCTGACAAGGGACCGTGTTGACATAGAGTGAGAGTGTAGATGTAAATAACGCGAATGGATGTATAGTTCTGTTAAGTTGATAGGTCACTCACTCAATCATAGTTTGAAGTCAATAAAGGGCAGACCACTGATGACGTTTCATACATTTAATAATGGACGTACACTTCGACATCAGGATTACAGTCATTTGAACAGGTTGGCACAAAAATCATCGTATACTTGAAAAATGGGTGACAATATCAGATGTGCATTTATGTGACATGTCAATATAATGGAACGATAGTAGGCAAGCACTCAATATTCTGGTTGTCTATCGTCTCATGCTTCAACTGACTAATCGCGTCAGTAAAGGTGGATACATAAACATCAACAATGGTTCACTGACAGAACCTTCTCTTGGCTAAGTTTCTTAAGCCGTACATTCATCAAATGTTTATAGCAACAATGTTAAACCACAGTAGTGGGTTTCCATAATATGTAGATCTCTGTACCATCATCAGATAATAAGACCTTTTCTGTTCTCCGATAATGATCCGCTTACAATGGCGGGAATCCAAGATGGCTCTCCTCCGTGAGCTTCGCTCACCCAGGATGGAAAATTATGAAGCAGAATTAATTCGTAATTCGTACATAAATGTCCTCATTGGGCTTCAATACGTATCTGCTATCAATAAGGCTGGTTACATCAAATAATCTAGTGCTGCTAGATAACATGTCATGTTCATCTGTAATCAACAATCCTAGATGCACGATAATACATCTCTCAGCTAGGCTTAGCATAAAAGGTGCAGCAAAAAAAGGGTATGGTTTTACCTGGCTTTAGGAAAACACATACAAGCGAATAACGCACGCCATTCCTAGGCCTTTTTTTTTTTTTTGCGTTCGCCCGCTAATACTCGAGGCGAAATCTCAGGTTATTATTTTTTTTTTATGTCTAACCTGACATTGATTTTACGTGAGTATCCCTTTATTTCTTGTACAGAGACAGGTGTCCCTCGCCATTCAGGCAAATACTCGCCGATTTCGGAGGTACCAATTGCAGCTGGGTCGGCTCAGGAGCCGCCAGTCCTAGGCGTTAATAATGGACATTAGGAGAATCTCTGATAATACAGTCATACAGAGAAACAATCTCCTTCCTAGAATACATCACAGAGATCAAATCAAACTTTCCAATCGACCAGCCCATAGCAGCGACGACATGACAGACTTCTCTGTCCACACACACACAATCGATGCATGCGCAGAAAAGCTTTTCACCCCAGAGTTCAGCTCACAAAATAGTCCGACATAGAAATACAAAGATATAAGACCGAATCACCTTAAATAGTCAAGGAATAAATATAAATTCGGGCCATAAACATTTTAAGCAAGACCAATCTGTTTCTGGCCATACCAGACGCAAAATGACGTAAATCTATTATTCATACGCAAGATTGTGACACAAGAACAGATAACCCATAGAACCGAATACTACATCGAACAATCAGGGTTCTGTCCCTTAGACTGAGAATCATTGATTCATAAATAAATAGGTACACCTTACATTTGCATGCCTACCAACAGTAATCTGTGCGTCACATACAAAAGAATATGTGCGCAACAATATACTATAACTATCAATAGTTGCAGTGATCTTGAAAACTCTTGTGAGCATGCAGATACAGAATCATCTAGTATGGCGTCGAAATGCCGACTGGCTTCACTGGAACAGGAAAAGTGGCGCAAGGCAACATAGAACATGTTGAAAAGAAAAAGCTTAATCACGTAACATAGCAACTCTGATTCTAGATGTTAATCAAACCTTCCTCCGTTACACGAGAAAAGGTAACAGAGAAAGTAGCTCAGACTAAACCAGAATCCTGAATTAAACAGGGTCATAAAAGTGTTCTCCCAGTGTGCGATAATGTATAATAGAGTCGCAGATATATAAGTGATACCGTAATCTATAAGCAAATCTAGAAGATGGTGGTTAATCAGAATCCTGTGAGCATCGAGACAATATGTCTGCCATTACATTATTCGAACCTCGAATAGCTCGTATAGAAAAGTGGAAAAGTTGTAGCGAAATGGCATAATGTGTGGATCTTTAGCTCTTCAAGTCCTTATTCTGTATAGCTGTGAGAGCTTTTTGGTCCGACTCTACTATAAAATGTGCGCTTCTTTGATCCTCGCTGTATAGGTTTAATTCTAAGAAGGAACTATGATGTTTTTCTTTCTTCTCGTGATCTGGATCCTTGGTTTTTGAAGATCCGATCTCTTCAGAATTGCCAAGACCATTGCTAACAATTCACGGTCTAGGACAGAATAGTTCTGTTCTGCCGCAGTAGATTTCCTAGAGACATACATCACTGGATGCAAAGTTTCAGAATACTCTTGCATCAATGTGGCCCCAATCCCTGTTGATGAGGTGTCGCTGCAAAGAATAAAAGGCTTTTCTGAATTGGGTAGTCGCAAGATAGGAGCAGATGAAAATAAAAGCTTAATTTTCTCTAAAGAGGTTTGGCATTCTGGGGTCCAGCGTACTAAGTTAGGCGACCCCTTTCTCAATAGAGTAGAAAGAGGTGCAGTGATAGATTATAGGTGTGGAATAAATCTTCCATAAAATTGAATGAGACCGAGAAGACTACGAACCTGTTTTTTTGTCTTAGGAGTAGTAATATTGAGAATCTTTGAAGTGTTATGGTCCTCAGTCTGCAAGAGACCATGACCAACACGGTGGCCCAAAAAAGAGATGTCACTGAACCCAACATGGGCTTTTGATGGTTTAGCCGTCAAATTGTGGGACCATAGTGTAGAGAAAAGTTCAGAAAGACCTTTAAAGTGATCGTCCCAAGAATTACTAAAAAGGCAGATATCGTTGAGATATGCAATAACATCCGAACGATGAGAAAGAATTCGACGCATCATGCGTACAAAAGTAGCCGGGGTATTGATGAGACCGAAAGGCATAAAGTTCCATTGGAACAAACCCAGAGGTGTTGAAAAAGCAGTAAGAAGTTTGGCGCGTTCAGTAAGTGGAACTTGCCAATATCCTTTAGACAAGTCGCGTTTAGAAAAGAAGACCGAATTACAAAGTTTGATTAGCAGATCTTCCAACAAAGGCATTGGTTCCGCATCAAATTTAGTCACTTGATTTAACTTGCGATAGTCTACACAAAGACATATGTTACTGTCTTTCTTCCTGACAATAACCATAGAGGAGGAGTATGTCGAAATAGATGGTTCAATTATATTTAAATGTAACATTTCATCCAATTCTTTTTCAACTTGAGTTTGAAAATGTAATGGAATTGGGTAAGGTCTAACTCTAATAGGGTTATAATCAGTGAGTATTATGTCATGAGTAATGACTGATGTTTGACCCTGAATGTCGGTAAGGACGTCCTGAAAAGTCTGCAATAAAGAAGAGACTTGCTGTTGTCTTTCTGTAGGTAACTCAGGAGAAATTGTCACGTTTTCCCATGATTCCATTGAATGTAATGGGACAACCGAAAGAAGAAGATGTACATCGGAGAAAGTAGCCTCTTTCTCCTGAAAAACGGATAAAGATGTGTGATGGGGCCGTAAAGACACCCCAGCTTCTCCCTTCAAACAGGGCATATTTATCGCCCATATATTTTCGATGTGCACGCAGCACGCTGGGATGTGAAGAGTCTTTATAAAAATATATTACTTAGGCCATAATAAAGCCTAAAAATAGTTGTGGTGTAGAGTTGTGTGTTATAATTGATAGTTATGGGCCATACTTGTGTGTTTTAGTGCCTAATAGAGCAATAAAGGTGAGTGTTATTTGTGTGGTGCAATTACTGCGCGAGCGCACTAAGTTAAGTGATTCGTCCTAGGGTCTATATAAGAAGGGCCTAGCCGGCAAGCGAGCCTCTCTCGTTTTGCGTGTCGCCCCAAGAAACCAGAAAACAAGAGTCGATCTACAGTATAGATGCCTTGAACACATTAGCAATCGAGCACATGCTGGGTGTTTTTTTTGTTTGGTGTTTGGTTTTGTTCACTTTATTTGTTTAATGTTTGCTTCATGTGTTTAAGTGTCACTGATAGGGTTGTAGAAATAAATACAGCCCCTGCCTCAAGAATCAGAGTTTTATTGTTGAATCGGGTCGGTTGCGAGTGTGCAAGAGAGTGATCACATATCAGAACATCATCATCATCATCTTGCCCACCCTGTCACAATTGGCGTCGTCGACAGGATAAGGCAGACAGTGACACCAAGCAAACGGCAAACGAGCAAATATTGTATTGTAAACACCCAGCAGTGTTGTCTTGCAGCAAGATGACCACAAGGAGCACACATGCTACGAGCAGAGGGGAGCACGAGGATACAGATCCAACACAAGTGGTCGGTGCATCAGTGGTGCATAGTGAGGGATCAGTAGCTGGTCCACTGCCCCAGCCAGAACATGTATGGTGCATAATGGTGCCAACCCACAAGAAAGTGAGAACGCACAGGGCCAAACGTGGAGGACTATGCAAGGGAGGTTAGAGCTGCGTGTAGGTCCGGCTACATGAGTAAGGAGGACCAAGCTGATGTGATCCTCGACAGTGTGACCCAGTTGTCCGCAGGGAGCTGCAGATACAAGTAAGAGACAATGACCCAGAGGCAATGCTTCAGGCCATTCTCAGGGTGTATGGGGAATCGAGGAGCATCCAAGAACTAATGGCACTATTTTATTCAGCGTACCAAGGGCCAAGAGAATCGGTGCGTGAGTTTGCCCATAGGCTGCATGAGATATTTGAGCAGGCAGCAGAGGCGCAGGAGAAAGCCAATGGTGTCAAGTTTGACGAAACGGTTCTAAGGGACCAGTTTGTTGCCAGTCTAAGGGACCCCTTGACGCGGAGAATGATGGAGGACAGGGTCCGACGCGAGTCTGCAGTATCATTTGTGTCTATAAGAGATGATGCTCTGAGATGGACTGGGAGTGGTCAAACAGCAAGAGCTGAAATAGCCACAGTCACAGCATCCGATGAAGAAGTGGCACCCAGGTCACAAGAAGGAAACACCGAAGTGGAGCAACTCAGAGCAGAGGTGGCACAGCTGAAGCTCCAGATGGCTGAAATGCAAGGCAGGCAGAGAAGGCCGGCAAGGACCATCCGATGCTTTCGGTGCAAAAATTTAGGGCATGTCCAGAGGGAATGCCCGCAACAGGCACTAAACTAGACCCCTCCGTGGCTGGGAGTCAGGCTGTGGAAGGGGAGCTTTGTGACTCAAATAGAAAGGGTGCAGGTAGATGTGGCAGGCAATTACAGGTGGGCATGAGGAAGAATGTAAATGGAAGGAAAGGGCCTGTTTCTCCAGATAATAGGGAGACTGAGATGTTGGTGCTGCAAGTGGGGGTCATTAACAGGAGGACCATCTCTAGATGCCACTGGAACAGAAGCAGAAAGAAACCTCATGTATGGAATGGCCCCCGGAGAATCAGGTGCTATAACTGCGCTGATTTTGGGGATCATATAGCTGCCAGGTGTCCATGTGGTCCTCTACCTAGAAGATGTTTCCAATGCAAGTCCGCACAACATTTAGTAGCGAGCTGTCCATTTAGTAACTCTGCGGCTAGGGCATCACACAAAGTGGAGCGCAGGCAGAAGGGCTGCCACTCAGAAGGAAGGTTAGAGATTCAACCATCACAGGAAATGTCGACCAGCAGCGGACCAAATCCCCAGGAGTTTAAAGAAAGAAACGTGAAGGGAGAGCACCAAGAAAACTGGATCAAGATGGTTGGAGGTCGGCCTGAAGGAGTAGTACTGATGGAAGGGAAAGAGATCAATTGTGTGTTTGACACAGGTTCACAGGTGTCTACCATCACAGAGCAATGTTTCAGGGAGATGTTTGGAGGGCTCCCCTTGGATGAGGGTAGATGGGTGCACCTGACAGCAGCAAATGGTGCCACCATCCCATATATTGGTCACTTAGTTGTGGACATACAAGTTGGGTGCACAGTAGTGAAAAACTGTGGAGTTTATGTTGTCAAGGAAGTACAAGGACCTAGACACCAGAAGAAAATACCAGGGATCATAGGTACTAATGTCCTTGTGGAAATCCCAAACATACAGAACATACTAAGATGGGACCCTCCAAGAGATCAGGGGATGACGCAGAAATCAGACTATGAAAGTATGGGTATCTGGGAGAAAGCAAACCCACATACCTGCTCGATCGATCAGGGCCATAACAGTCAAATGCAGGAGAGGAGGCCAGTCAGAAAGAACTTTTGTCTTTGAGCCTAACAGAGACTTAGAACACAGAAGGCTGATTATGAGTCATACATTGACTGTTCTTAGAAGTGGGTCCTGTGATATTCAGGCCATAAATTTGGGTGATGAGGACTTGTTTTTAGCTCCCAGGACACAAGTAGGAGTAGTGACAGAAGCTGGGATGGACTATAGCACACATTTCAGAGTTGTAGGGGCTCAAGAGGTAGAAATGTCAGCAAGTCCACCATACACGAATCCAAATCAAGAGTTGTGCCCAATTGACATGACCGGGTTTGAGGGCAGTGAGACTGAAGAGCAGGAAGTAAGATCCTTGTTGAGACGCTGTGCCGATCTTTTTGCCACAGCTGAGACAGATATAGGGTACACGGACATGGTAACGCACACCATCCCATTAACAGATGGCATCCCAGTTAAGCAGCCTTACAGGAGAATACCTCCTGCTTCCTATAAAGAGGTGCAGGATCACCTACAAGGATTGCTTGACAAACAAATAATCAAGGAGAGTTGCAGTCCTTGGGCCTCCCCAATAGTTTTGGTCCGGAAGAAGGATGTTCGGCTTAGACTCTGCGTAGACTTCAGGGCACTCAACAGCAAGACGAAGAGGGATGCATACCCTCTACCCCGAGTAGATGAATACCTGGATGCGCTAGGAGGAGCAAAGATATTCTCATCACTTGATCTGGCAAGTGGTTATTATCAAGTAGCAATGGATGAGAAAGACCAAGAAAAAACCGCTTTCACTACCCCTTTTGGACTTTATGAATACACCAGGATGCCGATGGGCTTAGCCAACTCTTCCAGCACCTTCCAACGATTAATGCAGAGCAGTATGCATGATTTAGTGTTCCAGCTGATACTAGTATACCTTGATGACATTTTAGTGTACTCTGCTGACTTCCCTAACCATTTGAGCCAACTGGAGAAAGTATTCTCTAAGCTAGGGCTGAAGTTGAATGGAGGAAAGTGTAAGCTGTTTAGGACAACGATTGAATTCTTGGGGCATACTATATCAGCAGATGGAATAGGAGCTATGGAAGACAAGGTGAAGGCTGTTCAAGAGGCCCCTGTACCACGCTCCCAGACTGAGTTACGGTCATTCCTGGGATTGGCCAGTTACTACCGCAGATTTGTGCCGGGCTTTGCAAAGATAGCCAAACCGCTACATGATTTAGTAGCTGCGCTAAATCAAGGCATGCAGACTAAAAGGCGAAGTAAGTCACCCATAGGAGAGTTGTGGACCGAAGAGTGTGTTGTAGCCTTTGAGACACTGAAAAAGGCGTTAACCTCCACACCGCTACTAGGGTTCCCTGACTTCTCGCTACCATTTATCCTGGAGGTAGATGCATCATATGAAGGATTAGGAGCAATCCTTTCACAAGTGCAAGATGGAACAAAGAAAGTCTTGGCATATGCAAGTCGCACACTTCGACCCTCTGAAAAAAAATCAAAAAGCAGCATGAGGCTGGAACTGCTAGGTCTTAAGTGGGCCATGACTGAAAAGTTCAGAGGTTACCTGCTAGGATCACAAGTAGAGGTATTTACAGACAACAGAGGTCTGGCCTTCTGGGAGAAAGCTAAACTGGGAGCTATAGAGCAGAGATGGATGGCTATGTTTAACTACACTATCCGACATCAGGCAGCGAGAGCCAATGGAAAAGCAGATTATTTGTCCCGCTTTCCTATTGAGACCACAGGCAAAGAACTGGAGGATGATGCAGATGTTGCAATAAGTGGCATAACAGCTGAGGTTATCAGAGAGTTTACCCAGATACCACATGAGATAGGGTTGATGGCAGCAACAAGCCAGAAAGATATCAATGAAAGGGTACCTGCCGAATCATCCACAGCACCAGCAACCACTCAAGCATTTCCCACCTATTCGAGTGAGGAATTGATAAATCTCCAGGGAGCTGATGATGTGGTAGCGATGGTTAGGAAGATGGTAAATGATGGCACCAGACCTGCAGGAAGAGATGCTCGAAAAATCCCCTTGGCTGCAATGAAACTACCTAATCAGAGTAACCGGCTCAAAGTGACAGATGGATTGTTATACCGGACAGTGAAGGGATCAGATGGATCCAGCATAAAACAACTTGTAATACCTGAGTCCATGAAACCACGGATACTGGACTCTGCTCACAGGGTGGGCCATCAGGGAAGAGAGCGCATGCTGCAGTTGCTGAGAAGTAGGTGCTTCTGGGTAGGCATCACAGCTGATGTTGACGTCTTTTGTCGCAGATGCAACCGATGTAACATTGCCAAGGCACCTCAACTGAAGTTTCATGGGCCATCTGGAAACTTCATTGCCTCCAGACCACTTGAGGTGGTAGCAATGGATTTCACACTGCTAGAGCGGGATTCCAAAGGGTTTAAGAATGTATTAGTGCTGACAGATGTGTTCAGCAAGTACACCATTACTATACCAACAAGAGACCAAAAAGCAACAACAGTCACCAAGGCCCTGGTGGAAAAGTGGTTCCAGTATCTCGGAGCTCCTCAGAGGATACACTCTGATCAAGGCCGGAATTTGGAATCAGCAATAGTTGCAGAGCTGTGCAGGATATATGGAGTCCACAAGAGCTGCACTACAGCTTACAATCCTAAAGGCAACAGGCAGTGCGAGCGCTTCAACAAGACGTTGCAGGATTTGCTGAGACCCATGACAGCCGACCAGAAGCGAAGGTGGTCTGAACATCTAGCTGAGATGGTTATGGTCTACAACTCCACCCCCCACTCTTCGACAGGGTACTCACCATACTACCTCCTCTTCGGCAGAGAACCAAGGCTTCCTCTAGACTTCATGATAGGCACGAGCCCAGATGAAGAGCCGGAGACAACTGATGAGTGGCTGCAAGGTCACCTAGAGAGGCTGCACGGAACACACCAAAAAGCTGCAGAGAGAATGCAGAAAATGGCCACTGATAGAAGGGAGAGAAGTAATCAGCTTCCAGGCCCCACACCATTGCGAGTGGGTGAAAGAGTGCGGAAAAGAGTGCACTACACTGACAGGGCCAAAATACAAGACGTGTGGTCCAATGACGAATTCATTGTATCAGCAGTTCCAGAAGCTAGCGGTGGTCCTTATGTGATAAGGCCAGCAGGCAACGAAGATCTGAAGATGAGGGTTGCGGCGCACGAACTGAGACGAAGTGAGGACAAAGATGATTCTCCGGATCAGGTAGATGCTACGCTAGGCCTACCTGAGGCACCAGCTTCGCCAGATGAGACAGATCCGGGGGAGGACGTGCATGGTCTAAAACCCGAACCAGGCTGGTACGCCCTGCAGCCGATAGAGGGTCCTGCCCCGAGACGATCTGAGAGGTTACAATTGAAGCGCCAGAGGTAGTGATGTTGTCAGGACGACAACAAAATCAGGAGGGAGATATGTGATGGGGCCATAAAGACACCCCAGCTTCCCCCTTCAAACAGGGCATATTTATCGCCCATATATTTTCGATGTGCGCGCAGCACGCTGGGATGTGAAGAGTCTTCATGAAAATATATTACTTAGGCCATAATAAAGCCTAAAAATAGTTGTGGTGTAGAGTTGTGTGTTATAATTGATAGTTATGGGCCATACTTGTGTGTTTTAGTGCCTAATAGAGCAATAAAGGTGAGTGTTATTTGCGTGGCGCAATTACTGCGCGAGCGCACTAAGTTAAGTGATTCGTCCTAGGGTCTATATAAGAAGGGCCTAGCCGGCGAGCGAGCCTCTTTCGTTTTGCGTGTCGCCCCAAGAAACCAGAAAACAAGAGTCGATCTACAGTATAGATGCCTTGAACACATTAGCAATCGAGCACATGCTGGGTGTTTTGTTTGTTTGGTGTTTGGTTTTGTTCGCTTTATTTGTTTAATGTTTGCTTCGTGTGTTTAAGTGTCACTGATAGGGTTGTAGAAATAAATACAGCCCCTGCCTCAAGAATCAGAGTTTTACTGTTGAATCGGGTCGGTTGCGAGTGTGCAAGAGAGTGATCATATCACAACATCATCATCATCTCGCCCACCCTGTCACAGATGCATAGTGATTATGACGAACCGGAGGGTTATCGGTCGCCTGAATAACAGACTGTAGATAGTCTGGACGGGCATGAAATTCTTTCAGCACATTAATGTGATAGGTTTTATGCTTCCTGTCAACATCGACAACATAGTCGACATCAGAAATTCTTGAAACAATAGTATAAGGACCTTTCCAGGCAATAAGAAGTCTATTATCCATACGAGGAAGCAATACAAATGCCTCGTCTCCGTGATACAGTTGTCGTAGACACCTATATCTATTGGCAAAGAATCTCGCCTTCTTTTTGGCAGATTCGGATGCTGAGGTAGCTAACCTACATGCATCAATAATTTTGTCTGAGAGCAATGACATATTCGTAAGAAGATTGAGTGTCATCATTAATATCATCAGCAGTTAATAGGTCGTGAAGTAACGACATTGGACCACGAGGTTGCGCACCAAAAACGAGCTCGAATAGTGAAAACCCAGTATGCTCATTTTGCACTTCCCGATACGCAAAAAGTGCAGCGGGTAAAACTCTGTCCCAATCCTGAGGATAGTCGTCAGTTATCTTCCGAAGTAAATTCTTAAGCGTTCTGTTTTGACACTCAACGAAACCGTTTGACATAGGGTGAAACACACTGTTCAGGGACCTGTCAATTCGAAGCATGGCCATTACCTGAGACATAGAGTCTGACACAAATTGTGTCCCATGATCAGATAAGATTTGTTTGGGAAAGCCCAGACGCGAGAAAATTAGCCAAAGAGCATCTGCTACATCAGCAGAAGAAATGTTCTTAAGAGGTATAGCGTCTGGCCAATGCGTACACATGTCAATACATGTAAGGATGTACTAGTGTCCCCTGGCAGATTTGACTTTAAAAGGACCAATAATGTCAATTGCCATTTTCTGAAAAGGACGACTAGGAACATCTGCTGCTTGGATAGGTGCTGCATGGCGTGGATCTCGTGACTTAACCTCCTGACATATCCTACAGGAGCGACAATAAATAGTTATATCTCTATTTAAGCCCGGCCAAAAAAAGGAAGAAAGAACCCTAGATTTAGTTGGGGAAAATCCCATATGTCCTGCACACTGAGAGTCATGGGCATGTTGTAAGATATGAACTCTCATGTCAGTAGGTACTAGCATTTGACAGCGTATGGACGAAGTAGAACCCTGTACCATTCAAACGAGCACTCCGTTCTTAATCAAGAACCAATATTTAAGATTTGTGTCATAGTTTGCATTATCTTGTTTAACTAGCAGAATTTTTTTTGCAATGATGTTTGATTTTGCTGAAGTTTGATAAAAGACTCCAGTGAAATTACAGAGTGAGAATCCTAAACATGTACTTCCTCAGTTGTAGTAGGTGGGACCTGTAAAAGATTTTGAGCTTTTGCTCTAGTCGTGACTGCATAGGCAGCATGAATGTTTTGCTCTTCCCAGGTAGCAATATGTTGTGGAGTACAATCTTTAACCCCATGTATACTTCCGACAATAAGGTCTGCAATTGGATTTGGGAGCATACATGCATGAATATGTCCCGTAAAAAAGTGAGTGGCTATGTGGACAACAGCAGTTGGAAATGTCTCCATTGTCCCACCAAATGTCACACATTTTACTACATCACCAGTGGCACAAGAAGGATGTATTAGAGACTGGTTAATCCCAACAGTCGTGCATCCAGAATCAAAGAGAACTGAGACTGGATTATTATTTACAAATCCTTTATGTAGGGTAAGAGACCCTCTTCCACCATACACAGCTAAGGCAGGAAGAGTGGGTAGAGGATTACCGCAACTCAAGGTAGTTATCGCTGTAGGTTGGAACAAAGTTGTGCACTCCGGGCACTGAGATGCTCTCTCAAAATTGAAAGCAGCACAAGCAGTAGCATTAGAGACTATTATTATTGTTACTTTGATTATTAATAATCTGGGGCTCCTGTTGAGCAGAGTTAGCATGGCGTTGCGATCTATCATTTGGAGATCTACCATCATAATGCGAACTATCACGACTATTATCTCTATTGGGAGCATTGTTATTCACTCTATTGAAACTATTGTTCTGATTTGAACCCCAGTTAGCATTGTTGTGATTACTATTTCCCCTTTGGTCAAAATATCTATTAGATGGATTTTGTTTTCTCCGAGAAAAATTATTGTAAGGTTGATAATCTCTAGTGTAGTTACCCCTTCCAAAATTTCCATAATTGTTGGAACCAAAATGTTGAGGTCCGTTAAATTGTCTCCAGTTTGTTGGAGAGGGAGAATTGCTACGTGATGGACCTTCTTGGTACTGTCTAAAATCACGATTATCTCTTCTACCAAAATTGCGTTCAGCACTTTGTGATCTACGGCACAAATTAGGAGCATATGGTATTGCTGAAGCCACGGGTAACCCTTCTTTGACTTGAGATTTGCTAACAGTCACATTTGGATGTGCCGTGACGTATTGGCGACAGTATTGTTCCATATCTTTCAAGTTTGTAGGCTTTTGCTCATGTAGAAAAGAAAGAAAAAAAAAGTGTTTACAGATGACATGACTTTGTCATGAAGTAATAAGTCCATGAGGGCTTCATTTGTGTGTTCAATTTTTGAGAGCTCTACCCAACGTGAGAACGTAAGACGTATATTTGCTATGAACTCTGAAAGATCTTCCCCAGTCTCCGGTAATAGAGACTTAAAGCGCAGATGATAACCGTCTTCCTCAAGTTGGTATTTCCTTAACAAGACAGCCCTGATAGTATCATAGTTTTTTTTGTTGGGCCCCTCCAACCTACTTACAACATTCATAGCTTCACCCGAAAGTAGTTCCATAAGTCGAGCACAATATTCCGACTTGTCTATTTTCAGAGATTCACATGTAAGTTCAAATCTATTTAGGTAAAATACGACATCGTCAGAGGTAGGTTTAAAAGCAGGCAATCTGAGCTTATAAGAAAGACTATTTGTCTTATGAGAAGTAGTTTGAGTGTCTGTACAATTTTGTGCATTAACACCATTCACCACCTTCATTCTCTCCAGCTCCATAGATAACAACTTTTCCTCATGCAGTCTAAGATTTTCTTCAGCTTGCATCTGAAGTTTTCTCTCTTCCATTTCCATTTGCTTTTGAAGTTTTTTCTCTTCCATTTCCATTTGAAATTTCCTATCTTCAGCCTCCACTTTTTGTTTTTCAGTTTCCATCTGAAATTTCCTATCTTCAGCTTCCATTTTGTGTTTTTCCAGCTTCTGAGCCTTGTCATATTCGGCAAGTGCGAATTCTCTTACTTCCTCAGTAGTTATACCAAGGGCTTTCCCTTGTTTAATGAAGTAGTCTAAAGTAGACATTATGTCTAATTTTTTTAGATAGGTAATTTATATAAATATACCTGGAGAAACTCACTTTATCCCAAATCAGTGGGTGGCAAGACCTTGCTTAAGAACTTGTATAATTACCTTTCCAACCATTAATAGTGTTATTAATTACCAGCAAAATGCATTATATTATCAATAGAGCATGACAAAATAGACAGTACAAACCAGAGTTACAAAGACAAGATATAAAGGACAAATGACCACGTTCGCAGGAATCAAATAAAATCAAAAGATGGAAATAAAGATAAAAATTTTTGCAAAGCTTGGAATGACAGCTGCGAATAGAGTGACAAGACACACGACAGCACAGTGTATAAACAAAAAAATTGTATATAAATAAAAGATAGAAAGGAGAGGGAGACACCTACAAACAAATCAATAAAAAAAAACTAAGGCACAGAGAAAATACTACGATAACAACAATAAAACGTTTCGTCACACCTAAATGATGGTGTCACAGATTTCCAAACACAGAGGACTGAAATGCATCAGCAAAAAGAATTCACTGGAATTTCTGCTGCGGGAAATCCACAAGAATGTCCCTACAGAATGCTTACGTAGGCCCTGGGTGAACTGGGATGTATCTTAACGTAAGTCACCTCCCAACCAAACCCGCATAAACATAGAACATATAACATAGAATATGATATAGAATAAATAGACTAAGTTCTGAGGAAGGCTGGATAACATAAAACAGTGGTACTGTTTACAACACAAACAACCACTTATCTTCAAAAAGGAACACTTCCAGCTCTGCAACAACAATAATGATGGACATCAGGAATCACAATAAAGTAGAACGTTGATGGCTACAGGATCTCTTAGGTTCTCAGGTCCTTGACACTGGATGACGTCAACTTGCAAAACACCTGTATATGACAACTCGCACAGGGAGCACTGTAAGACTTGACTTGAAATCACTAAAAACTTTTGTTAGTGACTGTTCTTGGGGATGTTGTTGAACTTGTTAGAAAATATCCTTCTGTAGTTGGTATCGAAAACCCCATATCGCTGGCTCACCACTTATGTTAAAGATTGTTTTCTTTAACAACAACATCAGCAGGCCGCCACTTCTGCTGCTGTGTAAATGTGGGAATCTTCTATAAGCGCGAATGTCGTAAGTTCGTGCATACCTAACCACACTGTGATCACACACCACAGAAATATAGGGGTCATGAAATCTTGAAACTAGTTTTAAGCATATACAGTTTATTGACGATACGGTAACGTAGACATCAGGGCAAGACGGTTCACAGCATAATCATGAAGCATCAGTTAAGTAAATCCATAGAACTCAGTTACTTACTTACTTAGTCGTTCCCCTTCTACCGTGAGGTGTAGAGGTTTGGAAGAGAGAGCGCCAGACCATTCTATCAGCTGTCTTCTTCCTGGCCTGGTTCCATTCTAGTCCTCGGTCCTTCAAAGATTGTCTAATGTTGTCCTCCCAGCGGACTCTGGGTCGTCCTGGAGGTCTGGATCCCTGGCTCTTTGTTTCCCATGCTTGTCGTGGTAGCCGATCTTCTCCCATTCTCCAGACATGGCCAAACCATCTTAGTTGGGACTGTTCTATTTGGGTTTGCAGCGGATAGGATTTTAGGCCTTGACGGATCGTCTGGTTGCGGACCATGTCTCTTCTTGTTACTTCAACCACTTTCCTCAGATACCTCATTTCTGAGGTTTGGATCTGGCTTTTGTGGGTTGTAGTCATTGCCCACGACTCGCATCCATATGTCAAGACTGGGACATAGGTGGAGCGGTATACAGCCATCTTCGTTTTCTTACCAACCTCTTTCTTGCTGAGGAATCCACGATTTATGGCCTGAAAAAGTCTCCCAGCCGCTGCTTTTCGAGTGGCCAACTCTTCTTTGATGCTTCCCTTTCGGTCTATAATAGCTCCGAGATATTTAAAGTGGTCGACCTGCTCCAGGACCTGTTCTCTTAACTTAATCTGATGTTTTCTTTCTTCTCGTGATATCACCATTGATTTTGTTTTAGAGCTGCTTATGACCATCCCTCTCTTCTCCATTTCTTCCTTCCAGACTTGCAGGTTGGATTGGAGATGTGCCTCTGATTTAGCAATCAGGGCAACATCATCAGCAAATGCCAGCTCCGAAATATAGACCTGTCTCATCTTCCAGTACCCCACTGAATACTTTCTTGTTCTCTCCTTACATGCCTTGATGACATCGTCCATAAGGAGTATGAAGAGGTAAGGTGATAGGATATCACCTTGTCTTACACCAGTGGTGGTCCTGAACTCCTCTGACTTATGGTTTGCTGTCCTCACATAATTTCTGCAAGACTTGTAGAAGCTCTGTATAGCATGAATCAGAGGTGCTGGAATATTCTTCCTTGCCAAACAGTCCCAAAGTTTGTTCCAGGGGACCCTGTCAAACGCCTTTTCCAGATCTATGAAACAAAGATGGATCTCACTCTTATACTCAAGGGCCGTTTCACTCAGCTGTCTGAGTGGGAAGATTAGGTCTTGAGTACTTCGGTTTGATCGGAATCCGCACTGGACCTCATCCAATTGTGGCTCAGCTAGGCGTCGGAGTCTCTGCTCTAGGATTCTAGAGTAGATTTTACCAGGGACACTGAGAAGGGATATGCCTCTATGGTTTCCACATTGTCGATTGTCACCCTTTTTGAAAATTGGTGTTATGATGGCAATCTCCCAATCCTTTGGTATGGTCTTGTTGCACCATGCTGCCTGTAGGACCTTTAAGAGTAATAGGTCGCCTGATGCTCCCATGTACTTAACCATTTCTGGTGTTGTACCATCATGCCCTGCTGTTTTGCCCATCTTGATTTTCTCTAGTGCTGCCCTCAGTTCTTCCATCTTTATGTCATCTTCACCATCATTGGTTTTCTCTTCTGTGCTAGTGGTTATCATTTCTGATGCTTCACCATGCTCACCATCCAGGAGTTCTGAGAAATATTCTTTCCATCTTTCCATTACTTCCTTCGGGGCAGTAAGCAATTTGCCTTGCTTGTCCTTTATAAATTTGAGAGGGCATTGTTTTCCTTCCTCATGTTCTTTAGGGTCTTATAGAACAATTTCTGGTTTTCTTGTGCATCTTTTTCTAGCTTTTCTCCAAATTCTTCCCAGGACTTCTGTTTTGCTGCTAGCACTTTGTTCTTTGCTTCTGTTCTGAGTGTCACATATTCTCTATATTTTTCCATTTGTCCTGTTGTGTTTTTAGCTCCTAAGTATTGTTTCGATGCCATTTTCTTCTCTCTTATTTTCTCTTTGACTTCCTCTGTCCACCAAGGTGTCCTCTTTCTCTGGTTCCCAAGTCGGACTTCACCGCATGCTTCTGCAGCAGCTGTCTTTATGATATCCTTGAATTTATTCCAGAGGGTTTCCAAGTCATCAGGTCGTTCTTCTGTGTTGCTCACTGCTGTAGCAATAAGCCCCTGATATCTGGTCTTAATTTCTGGCTCTCTCAGCTTGTAGGTCCTACTGCTCATTTTTCCTGCAGGTTTACTTGGTTTCTTGCGTAATGTTGGGCAGTTCCTAGGCTGAGCAACTCTTTCAGTTGTTCGTTTGATTGTTAGCAGGTAGTGATCACTTCCAAGCTCTGGCCCCCTCCAGACTCTAGCATCCCGGACATATTTGAATGAGCTCCTCCTAACAATGGCATAGTCGATCACTGACTTCTCATTCTTTGTTGGTTCACATCTAGTGTATGCATGTATGCGCTTATGGGGGATCTTTGTGTTTGTAATGATCAGATTCTGCTCATGCAGAATCTAAGGAGTCGCTTTCCATTGTCATTGAGAGTATCTTCTCCATATCTTCCGATAACTCCACCCCATCTAGCATGGTCATTTCCAACTCTGGCATTAAAATCTCGAGCATGATAACTTCATCTAGGCAGTCATCCACTGTCCTTTGAAGCAGCTCGAAGAATTCCTCCTTGACCTCTGCTCTCTCATCCTATTTGGCCCATAACTATGACCAGGTTGACTATGGTTTCTCCTTCTTTTAGTTTTACAACCATAATGCGCTCCGAGACAAAGTTCCATCCCTTGATACTATCTTTTTGATTTTGGGCCACAATGCAACCCACGCCCCCTTTAGCTCTTTCAGATATGGGTACACCACTGTAGAGCAGCGTGTTGCCATCGAGATCCATGACTCCTTGTCCTTTTTTCTTTGTTTCCGTTATAGCCAGGATTTCTAGTTTTGCTTTCCTCATCTCTTCCACCAGCTCCTCTTCCTTCCCATTTATACTTCTTGTGTTCCAAGTTCCATAAGTCGTAGTCCGTAGTCCGTTCCAGTTCGTCGCCTTTAGAATCAGTCCGGTTTTCTCTCTTGTATTGCTCGTAATCATAGTTTAAGACAAACAGGTGATTGGCCTGTTGTGCCTTTGCATGGTGGAGGGGCTGCCTCCTTACGGCCTCCATGCAGGCCGCAGAACTCAGTTACACGTACAAAATCCGAAGTACATAGGCTGCAGAACCCAGCAGCTCACATTTCATTGTAATACAGCAAAAATATCCATCAAAAGGACTGCATACATCGCAGTTCACAGCAGCTCTCATTTCATAATAATACAGCAAAAATATCCATCAAAAAGACTGCATACATCGTAGTTCACAGCAGCTCTCATTTCATAATAATACAGCAAAAATATCCATCAAAAGGACTGCATACATCGCAGTTCACAGAAGCTCTTATTGCATAATAATACAGCAAAAATATCACTCAAAAGGACTGCAAACATCGCAGTTCACAGCAGCTCTCATTTCATAATAATACAGCAAAAATATCCATCAAAAGGACTGCATACATCGCAGTTCACAGCAGCTCTCATTTCATAATAATACAGCAAAAATATCCATCAAAAGGACTGCATACATCGCAGTTCACAGCAGCTCTCATTTCATAATAATACAGCAAAAATATCCATCAAAAGGACTGCATACATCGCAGTTCACAGCAGCTCTCGACACAGTATTATAACAGTAAATCCATGCAATAACTATTCATCAAATGGTTGCACACAGCAACTCTGAGCATAATATATCTATTCCAATCACAGGGGAAAATTCATCATAGGAAATATGAATCATAATAATAATGGCCGGTACAATCCATGGCCTCAAAAGAATAAATCTTTAAAGGAAACTCTTCCATTCACTTTCAAAAATATATTCCCCTCGATAATAACTTCTGGACACACTAACGAGATGGAACAACCTTCTCGAAGCCCTGCCAAGAACGCACTGTCGAGATTACAGCTTCTCAAAACAGCTCAGTAAAAATTACTCATGCGCAAACTAACCGCGTGAGATTATCGCTCAGCTCAACCGTCTCTTCCCCCAAACTATCACTAAGAACATTCGAAAACTTTCTTTATCTTATTTTTAAAAACAAACTTAACAACTACTCAACTGAGCTATGTTCAAAAATTACCGAGCATAAAGCCCCCAACTAAAAAATCATCTCATCACTAAAGCGTGCTAACTAACGTGTGTACAAAAATCCGACCCATACATACAAATCTTTAACACCTAACTCCCATTAATAAAACCTGACTTAACAGATACATTGTTGGTAGGATAAGAAAGGTATAAGATATTAGGATTGGCGACTAAAAGTAAGGAGAGTAAGGGATTTTTGTAAAATGGCGGAAGAACTAAGATTGGATCCTAATACAGTGGCCTTATTGCGTGTTACGAATGCCCTGGAAAGGTGGAGTATTGAAAACAGGCAGACTAGTTTACGTCAAAAAATTGGGACCTATAGAGGAGAAGCGGGACATTGTAAAAAGTGGATCGCCAAAATAGATAGGTATGCTTACTCCATAGGGGCAGGCGAGGAAGAAAAGAAACGATTGGCCTTTTTGACCAGTGATGATTTGGCGAATGATTTTTTGAGGAGAAGGTTTGAAGAAGAGCCACAGGAAACGTGGGAGGAACTGAAGAAGAGATTGTTAAACAGTTACGGGGAGTCTGTGGACCAGCATTATCTATGGGGACTGCTTAGGGGAGTAAAGCAGGAGAATCAGTCCATTTGTTTAGTGATAGGATGAAAAATCTGGCTGAAGAAATTTTAAGGGAACAGGATATACGGAGTCCGGATATTGATGGTCAGCTGGTTGGAATGTTTATCGATGCTTTACATAAGGATGGAATGAGGCTGCTTCTCCTAAGAAAAAATCCTAGGACTTTGAATGATGCTATACAGTTAGCATTGTCAGAAGAAAATTTGATGAAGAGGTTCCAGTTAAGATCAGGGAACCACCATGAAGAAGGGAATTGGAAAGAAAATGGAGCTCAGAGGATAGGACAGGCAGTTAACGATAGACCAAGAGGAAGGGATTTACTTGGCCACCAGCACAGGCAGTACGGAGTTGGCGATGAAGGGGAACGCAGGAGAGTAATAAGGCAAAGCGCAGACGAAAGAAGATGTTATATGTGCAATGCTAAAGGACATGTAGCAGCTGTTTGTGAAAAACCAAGATTAAGAAGTTATGCAGGATGACCAGATGCGAGGAAGGATATTACAGAAAATTGGGCGTTTCGTCATGATGGAAGGAAGATTGAGTATGGGCCTAAAAGAGGTGTGGAAATAAGGCGAGATGGGTTAAGAGAAGATAGAAATCATAGGAATACAAGTGAGAGAGATGTTCCCGTGGGGTTCAGACAACCACAAAGAGGCATTGAGTACAGGCGTGGAAACGTGGTGGATGGGGAGTACAGCCTCGTGTTTATATACAGAGCTAGAAATCCAGAATGGGGCTTTAGGAGAGAAAATGTTCCACCTAGGGTAGATAGATGGGGACATGAGGAGAGGGGAAGATTAGATGGACGAAGAATTGGAGAATTTACCTCGAGAAGACGCCAGCGGACTCATCAGGAAAACTATGCTCCACCGAAAATCGAAGGATGATATAGACAAATGAAAATAGGACGAATAGGAACTAGAAGATGTAATACTCCTGTCGAGATGAACGAACAAACGAACGAACGAACTTTATTTTCAAAGGGTTAAGAATTGGGCACACAGGCCAGTCTTACATTCTGCCCTTCTTCTCTCTGTCATTTTACATACCGTACCCTTTCAATAGCACATGTACTTTTAGCATTATTTAAGCATACAACATTATCGAGGTAAAGTAATAACATACATTTGTAACATCCAGACATAATCAATTTTAGGGGGGGGGGGGATTATTAATTAAAATAAATTAACAAAAATTAATACCTTAAAAAAAAAAACTAACAAACACAATCTAAACCATTCATACAGTAAATAAGACATAATTTGAAACGTAATCAGATAATGGTGGCATATAATAAGAACTCGTGACATTTTGGAAATCTGCTGAATTAGCTGGGACTTCATGTGTTGTCAGCGCATGCGGAAAATGTTCTCACAGGTGAGCAACTTTGAGTCCCAAGCAGATACTGCCACAGGGAGTGAATTGTTGACGCCTCCACTACACGAGATCCAGTTTTATGACCTATGCTCCTTAGGGAGGTAAAGGGTATTGACTGATAGATGAGAATCGTACATATAGGCCCATCTTGCATTTTGCCGTTCCTCTTACTCATCTTTATTGCTAGGTATCCAGACATTCTCCAACATACTTAAGGTATTAGTTCAATGGCGATGCAACATTATAAGTTGTATAAAAGCATACATTTACAGTATTTGATTACAATTAAGAAGTAAGGTATATTAAAATGAAAAACTAGATCATCAGACCCTCCATACAGTATATTAGATAATAATAATTCGAAACATAATCCCTTAGGGCGGCATATAATCTGCTCTCATAATGTATTTGAACAGTCTACGATTATATGAGTAGGGACTGTGCATGTTTTTCAGGTCATGTGAAAGATTGTTCCAAAGATGAGCAGCCGAGTAAGCCAAGCTCTTCTTCTACAAATCTAGCCTCGGCTTGGGTACCTCTAGCTGGTTTAAGCGCTGACTATATTTTTCATTGAATTTTAAAAGTGGCCACAGATACGTTGGAGCATTATGTGACAACATTTTGTGAGCGAATTTAGCTTTGTTAAATAGGAAGCGCTTTCTAAGGGGTAATTTTTTAAGATAGTTATATAGATCTATACAATGTGTTTGGTGTTTATCAGCAACTAGGCGCACTGCACGTTTTTGAAGTGAATGAAGCCTTTTTGTGTTGGATATGGAACAACCATCCCAGATTGTGGAACAATAGTCTAGGTATGTTTGTATGTGAGATGTGTAGAACATTTTCCTTGCCCCCTCATCCAGGAAGTGTTTGATTTTGGCTAATTGATAAACTTGTTGTGCCGTTAGCTTTGTGAGTGCACTTACATGTGAGTTCCAACTTAGGTGCTGGTCAACAGTTAGACCTAGAGTTTTATGTTCATTTACGTTTTCAATTATTGGTGTTCCAATGTAGAGCTGAAGTGTTGTTTTCTGCGAGTTTTGTAGTTTTTGTCTGGTTGATATTAACATACATTTCGTTTTACTAATATTTATTTGCATTCGATTCTCGTTGCTCCACTTAATAATATTATGTGTATCAGTTTGTAAAGATAGTTCTAGTGCAGTGCAACTTTTGTCACTAGTGTAAACAGTACAGTCATCGGCAAACAGGTCACAGGATAAATGTTTGATGAGTGGAGTAAGACAGCAGGAAAACTTAAGTTCCACTCAGTGCGAGAGGCGGGACAGCCCTTCGGCCCAATGACATGTCATTGTGAGGCAGGGGAACCTGAGGACTTTCCTTCCAACCCGGTCAGAAGCGAAGCTCCTTCCCATCCACAGAGGGTTTATCACAGGAGCCGTTCAGGCTATTCAGTCAAATTTCCGGCCGTAAACATTTCTTCAAACGCTGACGCCCGGGTTTGAACCATGACCACGTGGTCGCCAGTACAACGCCGAAGCCATTACACCAGCGCGGCTCCCAACAGTGGAGGTGTTAGAAATGAATGACAGGGATATAGAACAGGAACCAGGGATAACCTTAATAGAAGGTATGTAGAAATTGGGAAGACAGAATGAATTATCACTGTTGCTTATGAATGTCTCTGGTAAAACTACACAAATTACACGGGGTAGTATTATATGGAGAATTAACCAAAGAGTGGATATCAGTTCTAGGGTTGAGGAATTGGGAAGATTGGGGAATAAATCAGACTCCAGAAGAAATAGAAGAAGAAGGGAGTGTAAAGGGACGCGAAACATCAGATTAATTGCCATGATGGAGGATACCAGTATGCAAGGAAGTTACTGGAATCGAAATGGTTGGAGGGTTACCTCTTGTGGGCTGAGTCAGAGAAATAACAATCCAATTAATCAAAATCAGTTTGAGATGAAAAACAAAAGGGGCATGACAGACGCAGGCAATTCCTGGAGAAGAAAAACAGAAGAACAACGCCCGATAGAAGTCCTGTCTAGAGCTAGAGTGGAAGAATTGCGAAAGAAATTAAGGGCAGAGAAAAAACATAGAGCCTTGCTGGAAAAGTTTGTTTTAAAACATCAAGATATCTTTGTGTTGTCCGATGCAGAAGTGAGGCAGACTCGGACGGTTATTATTGAGATTGAGACAGATCAACAGCAGCAACCTGTGCATTCCAGACCTTACCGTACCCCCCTCAGAAGTAGGACGGATATTGAGAGAGCTATCGAGGACATGTTGAAAGCGGGAATTATAGAAAGGTCCCGATCGAAGTGGCCCTCACCAGTGGTTCTAGTAAAAAAAAAGATGGGACGTTTCGTTTCTGTTGTGACTACTGGGCGTTAAATAGAGTCACGAAGGCGGTCACATACCCTCTTCCTAGAATAGATGACATATTGGGCACATTGGACGGTTCTAAGTGGTTGACCTCCCTGGATGCCAGATCTGGATTCTGGAGTATACCCATGTCTAATGACGCAAAAAATAGTACCTTTTGTACTCACATGGGAAGTTTTGCTTGTCGATTTATGCCTTTTGGATTAAAGGGTAGTCCGGCAACATAAATGGGACTAATGGATGAGGTTTTGCAAGGGATGCAGGGATATGCCATGGCCTACATTGATGAATGACATATTAATCCATACGGCAGGATCAGAAGAAGATCACTTAGAACACGTGGAACGGGTGTTAGGAAGGTTGAGATAACATAACGTAAAATTGAAATTAGAAAAGTGATTTTTTGAAGGAGGAGATACGCTATTTAGGATTTATCATTGATAAAAATGGGACGAAACCAGACGATGAAAAGGTACAGGCGATTCGTGAGATACCTCCGCCTAAAAATGTTAGAGAAACGCGCGGAGTGTTGGGAGCATTCGCATATTTTAGGAAACATATTGCAAATTTTTCAGAAATGGCCGAACCCTTGACCAGGAAGAACATTCGTTTGAATTGGACTGATACGTGACAGGAAGCGTTAGAGAAATTGAAAGAAGCATTAACGGAAATTCCATATTTAGTACACCCAGACCTAAAAGGGAAGATGATCCTGTATACGGATGCATCCGACACGACAATTGGAGCGTGTCTAGTACAAATGAATAAACCAGGGGAAGATGACATCTTGCCGTACATAAACAACGAAAAGCCTATTGTATTCTTGTCGCACAAGTTAAGCCAATCTCAAAGGAATTGGGGGACCACGGAAAAGGAAGCATATGCTATATATTATTCGGTACAGAAATTAGATTATTACCTACGGGGAGTGGAATTTACTGTACGCACTGACCACAAGCCATTGGTGACATGGCTCACAAAACAGAAAGAAAACTCTAGGAAATTGCAGACATGGGCTTTGAATTTACAAGAGTACAATCTAAAGATTGAACACATAGCAGGGAAAAAGAACACGTGTGCAGATCTTTTATCTAGAACTAGTTACGCACCAAGAGAAGGAGAGGTAGTTAGGGACGCTGAGAGGATAAATGATGATATTAGCGATAAATTCTTTAAAATAAGTGCTGTAAAAAGGAAGTGGGATAAAGAGAAGCCAACGATGATGAAGGAATCGAATCAAAAGGAAAGAGAAGTGTTAAACCATAGACAGGAAAGATTTGACATGGTGGCGGAACCGGACAAGGACATGAAACCTAAGGAAATAAAGGCGAAATTGTTAAAGAATCCTGAGGAAATAGAAAACTTCTTTATATGGCCAGAGGACGGACAAGTGTATTATGCAGGGAAGGACTATGAAAATAGGTGGCGAAAGTATATTCCAGAACAGTTGATAAAAATGGTCTTGAATCAATATCATGATAATAACGGACATGTCGGTAGAGATAAAACGTTAGACATTATTAAGCAGAGATATTTCTGGCCAGGTATGAACAAAATGGTAACGGATTACGTAGGAAATTGTGAGATCTGCAAGTTGAGGAAAATGAAACCTATCAAATGTCCACTTCAGGAGATGGATAGACCCCACTATCCGATGCAGAAAATTAGTATAGATTTATCTAGGCCGTATCCACGAACAGCCGAAGGAAATTCCATGATACTACACTTCTTGGATTGTTATACGGGTTGGCCGGAATGTTTTGCTGTTAAGGATGGGACTTCACTTACGATTACTCGAATCTTAATTACGGAGGTTATTCCGAGGCATGGCTGTCCGAAAGTCATTCTTACAGATAATGGAAGGGCATTCTTGGGAAATCCATTTCAAGAAACGTTAAAAGAAACTAGGAATAAAACATATTACCACTAATTACTATAGACCTCAGGGAAATGGGATGAATGAACGCATGCATGGCACCATAAATGATGCCATCAGTAAAATAGGTCAGGGGAGTACCGAGAACTGGGATCTATTTTTAACACAAGCCATGGAAGCAATTAGGTTTAATATAAATGAGAGTAAGGGAATGTCCCCGTTCTATCTGTTGTACGGGCGAGATCCCACCTTTCCGATCGAGCAGATATTAAAAGACAGGAAACGATATTATGGAGAAGATTTCACCGAGATTATATTGCAGGAAAAACACAAAGCTTATAAATTTGTGACAAGACATTTAAGGAAAGAGTTTGAGAGGCAAAAGCGTTATGCAGACAAAAAGGCTAAGTTACAAGAATTTCAACCAGGTGATAGAGTTTATTACAAGAATCATGTACGCACCACTAATTTGATAACCATTGGATAAAAGGTTACGTTATTCTGGAGAGGACATCGTTAACTAATTATAGGATATAGAATGAAAAATTGAATCATACTACCAAGGCTCACGTTCAACAACTACGAAGGGATGACTACAGACCATGGATCGAGGTTGGTAAACCTAGTGTGGGAGAGAGAGAAAAGCAAGGATGGAGAGCCACACTTGTAACGACACCAGACATTGGTAATGAAGAAAAGAATCCAGAAGTCGATTCGAGGATGGAAAACCCTTTTAGTGACCTAAATACTAGAGTAAGAATTGAAACTGGCAGGATAAAAACAAATTCAGAATTAAAAAAGAGAAAGGAAAATAGAGAGCACCAGAATAATGATAGGGAGAGTGATGGAAGAAGATGTAAATCAATTATGATGAGAAATAGGGAGAAGTCAGAAGAGAGAGAGGGACTAGCAGATGAAGAAGATAACTGGGAGAGTGAAGATGAAATTCCGTTGATGGAATATAAGAGGAGATTTCTGACAGATGATTGGGAGAGTGAAGATGATATTCCGTTGATGGAATATAAGAGGAGATTTCTGACAGGTAGAGAAGAGAAGAATGAGGACACGGAACCAGAAGGGACCACAGTTCAACAGAAACCACAGGGAGATTCTCAGGACTTAGTGAAGCAGACAGAAAAGATTTCAGAGATACATGAAGTGTTGGGCGTTACGGGAGAAGGGAATAATAACAAGTCTAATGTATCGTTGGATGATTCATCAGATTATGAAAGACGTCTTACAAGATTGAGAGATGAAAAACAGTCAGAGATGAGACCAAGAAAGGAAGACAAGATTAGAAGTTGTGTTATGACAGAAGTTGAAGAGATAACTGCACTGTGTGCAGATATCAAGAAGGAGTTTGAAGAATTAGAAGCCAGGAAGAACAATGTGAATGTAACTAAAGATACTAGAAAAACAAGCAGAGGTCGATGTAACGACGGAATTAAGAATGGAGAAGTTGAGAGGAACTCAAGAAATAATAGTAAAAGAGAGGACGATGAAGAGATAGCGGCACATTGTCCATATTTCGATAACAAGAATAGAGAGCGGGAAGTAGAGAAGAAAGTACAGAGAGTTAACAGTGACTCAGAGGAAAAGAAGAAAATCATCAAGGTAGCTAAGCCAAGCGTAGAAAAGATGAAGAAAACAATAAAAGACGAATTGAGAGGAGCTAAATCCGACACAGTAGTACTAAAGTATGTACAGAGATTTCTGGAGAGAAGGTTTGATACAGACTTATCGGGAAGAAAAGAAGAAGTTCGCAGGCTTGTAATGAGAGTGATGGAGGAACTTGATTACTGGGGAATCAAAATAGTGGAAAGAGACGTGTTCTCAGATTCGACGTCAAGTTATTCAGACAGTGTAGCGTCAGGTGAAGAAGATAAGTGAGTATGCACAGAGGATGAGGACACGGAAGAAAATGTAAGATGTAGAAATAAAGAGAGTCACCCGAGGAAGGTATGACGCATGGAGAGGTGCGAAATGGTGGAAAAATTGAGAAAAGGAGTGGGAGAAGAGGTGAATGACACGAGTAAGAAAATGATTAAAGTGGATGAACCAAACATAGACGACTTGAAAAAAGTGATAGAAGCCATCATAAAACGGCCTGATTTTAACTTCTCAAGAACTATGGTATGGAGGTTGCTGGAAGGAAGGTATCATACGCACTTTCCAGAAACAAGAGATGAAATAGACATTGTTCTGACGAAAATGATAGATGACGAAAACAGGGAGAGACGACAGAGAAGAATAGAGCAAGCAAATCGTGATCGAAGTCAGCAAAGAAATAAAGGAGGAAGCAATTATAGAAATTGCTAAACAGATTTCACGGGGAAGACATAGGGACAAGGAGGTCACTATAGCGAAAATAGTGGAGTTTATAAATAAGTGAAGTAGAGAGGCTGTGATGATGAAAATGTTGAAAATAATGAATAATTAAGGTAGGTTAAAGGTCATGAAAAATGACGAAGAGATTATGTGAGACGAAGAAGTAGCCATAAGAAATGGTGAAGTAAAAGGGAGTTAATTAAGGGTTAAGATGGTGAGAAAAGCAGGACCACGGGAGAAGGCGAACATAAAAGAATGGTTAAGATAATCATGAGAAAACTGAGAAGTCACAGAGGAGTGACGAACCTGTGAGTTATAAGATAACAGAAAAAAGGTAAATGAAGAAAAAATGGCTGAATTATTGGAAATTAAAGAGACCATGGGGAAATTGATGAGGAATGGAGGTAAGGTAAAATTGTGATAGTTCCAGAGGAGGGAACGAGATTAAGAGGTAAGGTGGAGCACAGAGATGTTGCGGCGATTGCTGAGGTCTTGTGAGGAGATAGGCTTCTCCGAAACCTAGAGTGTAAGGTAAAATTGTGAGAGGAGTATAGAGAACAAAATTAGATAGCAAGCAGGAGTAAGAAAGAAAAAAAAAGGAAGAGAGAATCTTTGAGGGCTGCTTATAGCTGTTATAAGTACAAGATGGAGGTGATAGCTAATTCTTGTATAAGGGCATAAATAGAGTCCAAACAGACTTATGCGTAAGCTGAGTTGGGAAAAACGATAATGCACATACAACAGAACAAAGGGTAAAAACATAGATGCAGTGGCGGAATGACAGGAGGGTGACTATAGAATTAAGGAGCAAGACACAAGACACACAGACGTGAAAAACTATGGTAAATTTGGGTATGGGTCTGACCAACAAACAAAGTTTAGTTCATTAGTTTATTATCATTAAACATCTAATATCTAAAAGAGAAAGATCAAATACATCAGAATTACATGCATAGAAAAATAACAGAATACCTATGCGCTCCCCTCATGGAGCAGATAAGACTCCAACAAGTTAATATTTCAATAACCCCAAAAGGTTAAAGGTTTTGCACTAGGTTACAGTAAGGGACAGTAAAGAAAGAACACAGTTCCCACTAAACGTTATCCGATAAAATTTAAACAGTAATCAAAACAGAGTATAGCTGATACAGAGTTTCCTGTACTAAAGAAAATATTTCACTCTCTCTCTCTCTCTCTCTCTCTCTCTCTCTCTCTCTCTCTCTCTCTCTCTCTCTCTCATACATGGCCACACACAATCTCGCTTCCTACCCTATTCTTGGTGGAACAATCTGCAGGACGTCAAAATCCATGCATACGTATATAAAGTCCAGATTATTTATCTTCCGAATCGAGCCTCAGTGCCTTCACAAATACTTAAATTGTATAAGGGGGACGCCTAATTTGGTGGTTGATTCCTGAATACAAGATGTCACTTAGAATAGTTAATGCAGAGACTCTCTGAGATCTAGTGTTCATGGTAAACAGAAGGAAAACATCTGATTGCTAAAAACTGTTAGTGTGTGTTACTTTATGATGATGATATGGTAAATCCTTTCAGCTGGCTCTGGTGAGTGCCGATTCTGAAATAGCGTAAGTCTTTTTGATTTAAAAAAATTCACTTTGGCTGCGACTATCAGAAGTCGGGAGAATCTTTCACACCCCAGTGGGCTGATAAAATTTAATAAATACTTCTGGTGGTTAGAGTCCATTTAACATTTATGATTAAAATGTCAGTTAATCTATGTGGCCGGTCCTGTTCACAAACAAACTTAGAGATGCGTAAGCCAAAGGAACACAATTTCAATCCAATCAGTAAAATGGAAAAAAATTTCACCATAAACCACAATGTACCAAAGTATAGGGCAAATGAAGCCAATTTAAAAAAACCCTGAACGCCGTTAATCAAATCATGCTTAAAAATGAAACAACATTATGAAAAATAAGGCTACTAATATATATATATATATATATATATATATATATATATATATATATATATATATATATATATATATACATACATACATATACACAGAAGGGACGAGGCGACATCTCATCCTCTCCTTCAGTAATGATTACAATTAAAAAAGTGCACGTTGTGTCTAGTTTATCCTATTGCGCGTCGCTTAGCAGGTGCAAGTTTGTTTGAGGCATGCAGCCTTTTACCCCCCCCCCCTGTTCCAGTCATCGATCAGCACATAATGTCAATTATGATTTAATTATCGCTGTGCGCACTCAACTAACATCACCTGTCATTAATAACACTTAGATTGTCGGCGTCTGTTTGTTTAGTCACATGATAGTCAAACACAGTCACTTACTAAATTAAACCCAACAAAATAAAAGTGAATTTTATTCCGTCAATTATCAGTCGTGTCTAGTGTATTAATTCAGTCAGTTGTACTGTATCTCCTTATGTGAGGAAGCTGGTGGTAGAATTATTATTAAACTCAACAACTGATACAAAATTTGCTATGCGATATTGATTTCGCTAGTTCTACACTTAGAAAATCACAGTGATTTTAAGATTAAAATTTTTTAGCACTTGAATACGCTTAAGCACAAATTTATATTACCAGAAATCCAGAAAGAAAACACCACGAACTATTAGCACATCTATTCCCGGTGGTTCTAGTTAACGTTTCTAGACTCTCCAAAAAATTCTGATCTACACTGAAAACTAATTTGAGGAGACGCAGTTTATAAACTATTTTGTTATTAAGCTCTCTAGAAGATGCTAATTTTCACACTTAGATTCCTAGGAGAGAAATCAAAAACTCCGTTTTTACAGATAAAAGGTCTTTGGTCGCTTCTGTTGGCCGCTGCTAACCAACAACAGAAGATTTACCCGTGTAGGGGGCTTCCTTCTGAGATTCCAGCAGTGTCTCAGGATCAAACGTTTGTTTTCCCCTGGATGAAGTACATCAAAGGATTAGCTTCCCGTCCCATCACCCTCAGAGTACTGCTGTCAAACAGATCCTTTTCCGCCACCTCCCTATCCTCCAAGCAGAGCCTGTAACCCAAGAAGTATTCGGTGAAGTACCATTGGTGGCATATAGGCGCGACAAGAACTTGAAGGATCTTCTAGTGAGGTTTGAGGGCCTCCTGACGAGAGATGGGGAGCATACGTTGGAGAGCAGAGGTGAGAACATGTTCCGGATAAAGTCTGCTACGGAAGAAATCCAACATCTCATTTGCTCGGAAGTGGAAGTCATCGTCGTCTTGGCACAAACGGTGGAGGCGGAGAAGTTGTGAAAAAGGAAGGGAGTCACGACAGGCCCGAGGATGAGAAGAGGTATACAGGAGGTAGCTGTGGGCATCTGTCGACTTGTAGTATACTGAGGTATTAAGGCCGGAGGGCGTGATAGTAATAGTAATGTCAAGGAAGTTGACAGATACTGTGGAGACGAGGGAGGTGAACTTGATGGTGGGGTGAAAGTGGTTGACATAGTCGATGAAGCGGTATAAATCAGTCTCAGACATATCTGTGAGACCTATGCCATCATCGATATATCTGCGGAAATACCCGGGGATAGGACCGGAGTATTGTTGCCATATCTGATGCTCCAAGTGGCCCATGAACAGGCAGGCATAGCTAGGACTCATCTTCGTTCCTATGGCAACACCACTAATTTGGTCAATAAACTGACCATTGAATTCAAAGGAATTCAGTTGAAGGACCAGTTCAGCAAGACGGAGAAGAGTGTCAGTGGATATAGAAGGGCAAGTGCGCTATTCAAGAAAAAAACCGAAGAGCTCGAAGACCATCAGAGTGGGGAATAGAGGTATACAGAGAACAGACGTCTAACAAGAAAAGACGGTAGGAGCGGTCTGCTGGAAGTCGGCTGGAGGAGAAAGTTGTAAGAGCATGATTGGTGTCTTTGACAAAGGAGGGAAAATTCTCAACGATAGGCTGGAAAATGCTATTGAGGAAGTCAGAATTGTGTTCAGTAGGACAGGAACAGGCTGAGACAATAGGTCTGTCAGGGTTGTCGATCTCACGAATTTTGGGGAGCATGTAGAATACAGGCTTGCCCAAAGAGCTGTCATGAATCCTAAGATATGATGCTTCGGGAGGAAGAGCATTACTAGTGATGAGCTGTTTAATAGTGTTGTGTACAATGCGATTGTTAGAGACAGTCGCATCGCTGGTCATGGGCCTGTAAAAAGAGCCATTGGTCAACTGGTTTTTACCTTCACTTATGTATAAGTCCTTCTGCCAGACGACAATGGCTCCTCCCTTGTCAGTCGGTTTGATGACAATGTCGTCTCTACGGCGAAGAAGGGAGAGAGCACGGGACTCTGCCGAAGTGAGATTGGAATAATGCAATCTACGAGGGCGGAGCTGCTGAATGTCATGGATGGTGTTCTTGATATACAGGACCAAGGCATGAGAGGCGCCAGGTTTAGGTGTAAAGGGAGGTTTCGTAGAGTCAGAAAAGCGTGCGAAGATGTAGGATTCAGCCTGAGACTGCGGAGTGCTGTCTTCCTCTCTAAAATCGAACTTCAGCCTCATGCGACGGTGAAACCGATGAACATCCTGGAGGAGATTGTATTGGTCTAGGGTCGGACGAAGAGGAACAAATTTCAGGCCCTTACTAAGAACAGAGCGCTCTCCCTCAGAGAGGGGTAGATCTGGGGGGATGCAGACTACCTGAGTGCATGATGGAGTGGAGGATGGAGGGGTAGCTTTGGGGGTAGGGATGAGACGGGATAGTTTATGGTGTTTAGACGTGGAAAGGGACTAATGCAGCTGCCGGTTCAGTGTGTGGATAGTGGTGCGTATCATAGAATAGAAAGGGAAGTTGTTGGAGGTGAGACAACGTAAGTGAAGCAGAAGCTGGGTCTGTTGGGCACTGAGGTCTGATAAAAGGCGGGAGTGACTGGTGGCCACTCCGCGCATACGTTTAAAGCCACATCTGGTCTCAATTCGTTGTAGGAGACGTTGTTCCCTAGGATTGAGTGTACCAGCAGATGGATTAAAATTGGAAGAGAATCCATTAGGAAGAATTTTGTGGTGGAGGCAGGTGTGAATAAAGTGGAGATGAGAGGTGAATCTAGTTTTCTTGAAAGTAACGAACGCAAAGTCAATAGCGGCAAGGGATATATCAGGAGGTAGAGAGCTAAAGCTGGTGGTGACCGACATACGGAGAGAGTTAATAAAATATTTAAGAGAGGGCATACTGGGGAAAAGTAAAACGTCCAGAAAATAAAAAAACGTAAAATATAAAATAAATAATAAATAAAATATAAAACGCTAAATGAAAATAGAGATTAATGAAACAATAAATAAATAGGATAGAGTGCGGTAATATAAGGTATGAAGGAAGAATAGGGAAATACGAAAATAAATAAATAAATAGGATATAAAATAATATGCAATACTGAAAAAGAAGAGATAGGATAGGATCAGGGAGATAAGCAGGATAGGTAGATAGAGCTACGAGATAACAGAGACACGGTGCAGTCAAAAAAATGTATATAAAATCGAGGAAGTTGAGGGGAACTGCGGTAGGACGTGGAGTACAATGGATGGGTTTGAAAAAAATCGAAAAAAGGTGATTCGTCTTACGAGGACAAAAGACAAAGAAAAAGTAGAAGAAAGTAGACTATTTTCTTTGTCTTTTGTCCTCGTAAGACGAATCACCTTTTTTCGATTTTTTTTTTCAACCCATCCATTATACTCCACGTCCTACCGCAGTTCCCCTCTGTAATGTTATTATGTATGTATATATACGTTACCACGTTCTCTTCACAGGCACACCATGTTTCAGAAGGCACACAGTAAAAGCGTGTTCAGTTTGCTGCCGTGTTTATTTACAGAATCTAGTACATGTGAAGTTTCGTATTATATTACAATGTGTGGTTTCGTATTTTAATGTATTATATTACATCCCCCCTTTTTTGAAAAAAAAAAATTGTGCAAACATTTCCAACGAAATGTTTCATGTGAGAAAGGATAAGTATGTGTAATGTTCAGTGTGAGTATATATGTCACTGTCTGTATCGGCTGGGGGGTGTCACTGTACGGCCAGAACGAGTGGTGTAAAGTGCTGGTGGTTCTGCGGAAGTCCCTGGTTTAGCTTGAGTTGGTTGTGATTTCGGCCTTGGCGCTTGTTGGTTTTGTGGGGCACCAAGGTCTGGAGTTACTGCATTGTCTGTTGAGAGCATGGGAATTCTCTGCTCTGTTGTATTCTGTGGGATTTCTCTTATGTCCACATGCTGACCAGGATATAATGGTGGTAAGTCCTTAGCACATTTGTCATAGTTGGATTTCTGAACTTGCTGACGATGCTGAAGTTGATCATATGTGCTGTCTCTATGTTGTGGACGGAAGTGGACCTTAGATGGTAGAAGGTCTTTAATTCTTCTATCAAACATAAGTTCTGCTGGACTGTCGATCTTACTGTCTACTGGTGTTGTTCTCCATCTCAAGAGTGCTAGGAGTACATCCTCTGTTCTTGTTTTCTTCATGATTGACTTGATAGTTTGTATCTGTCTCTCAATGAAGCCATTAGATTTAGGGTATCTAGGTGATGATGTTGTGTGTTTGATCTTCCAGTCCTTAGTGAAATTTCTGTATGCTTGACCTGAGAAATGTGGACCGTTGTCTGATCTAATTTCATCTGGGATGCCAAATATGCTGCAATACTTCTTTGTAATGTCTGCAATAACAGCTGATGGTGAGGGTTGTGGAAGTTTTTCAATGATGGGAAATTTGCTGTAGTAATCAGCAATAATAAGATAATCATTATTGTCGATGGAGAAAATATCAGTTCCTATAATGCTCCAAGGGCTCAATGGTATGTCTGATGGTATGAGAGGTTCTCTGCACTGCCTATTGGCATGTTCTTGGCAAATTGAACAGTTTTTACATAGTGTTTCTATGTCCTTGTTTATCTGTGGCCAGTAAACATCTTTCTTTGCTCTCAGTTGTATCTTCACAATACCAAGGTGACTATTATGGAGCTGTTTAAGAATGATATCACGTTGTGTTTCTGGTATAACAATGCGATCTCCTTTAAGGATCAGACCATCTTCGATGCTTAACTCATCCCTCATAGAGTAGTATGGACGGATGTGTGTTGGAACTTCCCTGATAGAGCTTGGCCATCCATGGTATATCAGTTCTTTGAGAGAGTTAAGAATAGGATCTCTCATTGTGTCTTCCCTGATGTGTTCAAGCCGATTATCGCTAAACTTGACAAAATCAACTTTGTTGTTTGGAGTAAGATCTGCTGTCTTGTTGGGGTTTGGTAGTCTGCTGAGAGCATCTGCAAGACCTATATCCTCTTTAATGTTGTTAATAGTTACCACACTCAACTTTTTGCACATTGGTAAACCCAAAATTGCAGGTCCTTTAACATCTACCAAGTAAAATGTTGACGATGTCCATTCAGAGCCTCTGTATGAACATTCAAGTGTTACTGCTCCAAAACATTCTATACTTGTTCCATTGTAAGCTCTTAGCTTTGTCTTGCCACTCCTACTTTTTACATCCCTTGTGGGAAATCCTTGCTCATCCACCTTGTCAGGCATGATCTGTCTGAATATTCTTAAGGGTAGAGTGTTACCTTGGGCACCTGTGTCTATCTTGAACCGAATATATCTTTCTTTATGCATTTTAATCCCTGGTATTCGGAATTGTACCTTGCAGAAAGCCTGCGTTCTCTTTGGTTCATTGCTGAAAGTTAGTATCTTCACAATATCAAAAGTGGAAGGATCACTTTCTTCACTGGAGTTAAAGTCCTCAGTCATCATAGAATGTGTTTGTTTTGATGACTCTCTGCTGTGAAGCTTGTGTTGAGCACTGTCTTGTTTCCTCTTGAAACAAAATTTTATCCAGTGGCCCCTCTTTCTGCAGTAATGACATGTAGAGTCTTTAGCTGGACAGTGGTTTTGTATGTGGTTTAGGCCACAACATTTACACACAGCACCTCTGCTTGTGTTGTGTTTTCTTTATTGCTTAGTACCAGTTGCTTTGTTGTGTTTATGTTTATAGCTTTTTACTGCATCCACCTGGGCTGTTACTGTACCTTGCTGAATTTATTTAATGTTTAGTGCTTGTGCCTCGTGTTTCCTGCCTTCATCCAGAAGTTGTTGTAAAGTTAGTGTATCACTCTGGCTCAGTAGCCATTTCTGGAACTCTGGCATTGGTGTGCTAAGAAGGATCTGTTCAATGATTCGCTCTTTTTCTTCTTCGTTGCTAAATTTACATACACTTGTTTTCTCCTTAATGCGAGTGAAAAAATCATCTAGACTTTCATCAGGTTTCTGTCGCAGGTGGTGAAGTTCTAATCTTGCCGCTCTAAAGTTTGTGTGCTTTATGATCAGAAGTTTTTCAAATTCGTCCAATATGGCTGCGGGGTCGGTTGCCGACTCAAACGGCATGGCGGTAGCAAAACTTTTGTAAATTTTCAAACCTTCATCGTCCAATGCTTCTAGAATATATGGAGTTAAGGCTTGACCTTCCAGACCAGTGGTCTTGGAATATAGATCTATGCGTTGGCGCCATAATAAGAAAGCTTCACTCTTATCATCTCGATCAGCAAATCGCATTTGGGGTGCGCTGCGGTAGTGTTTAGCTGCCATGGTTGACCTCAATGACGAAAATTAGCCGAACAAACTGTACTCACGTGTTATCGTGTAGCTGTTTTGCGTCGGTCCGGTATCGACCGCTGCCACCATGTAATGTTATGATGTATGTATATATACGTTACCACGTTCTCTTCACAGGCACACCATGTTTCAGAAGGCACACAGTAAAAGCGTGTTCAGTTTGCTGCCATGTTTATTTACAGAATCTCGTACATGTGAAGTTTCGTATTATATTACAATGTGTGGTTTCATATTTTAGTTTATTATATTACACCCTCAACTTCCTCGATAACCTAAATGTAGAGCTATTTAAGACAGACCGTGAGCTAGCAGCAGAACTATTAGAACCACTATTTGCACAAGTCTGGAAAACAGGGACAACACCAACAGAGTGGAACAAAGGAATACTTGTCAAATTGCCCAAGAAGGGAGATCTTGCACAATGCAATAATTGGAGAGGAATCACTCTTCACTCAGTTCCCAGCAAAATACTACTATAAAAAAAAATAGGCAGGATAATTATACAGAGAATTTCAAAAGCAGTAGACAACAAACTGAGGAAAGAACAAGCAGGATTTAGAAAGAACACTTGGAGCCGCGCTAGCGTAGTGGTTGCAACATCGCTCTGGCGACCGGGTGATTCAGGATTACACCCGGGCGACGGCATTTGAGGATTTTTTGTCGACCGGGAATTGGACTGGTTTAACTCGAGACCTGGCGAGAACATTTGAAGGAATGTCGTCGACCAGGGATTGGCGGCTCCTGAGCCGACCCAGCTCTGATGGGTACCTCCGAAATCGGAGAGTATTTGCCTGAATGGCGAGGGACACCTGTCTCTGTACAAGAAAAGGGATATTCACGTAAAATCAATGTCAGGTTAGACATTAATAATAACCTGAGATTTCGCCTCGAGTATTAGCGGGTGTACGAAAAAAAAAAAAAAGAACAGAAGATGTGTAGATCATATATTTACTCTCAGGAACATTATAGAGCAGTGCTCAGAATGGCAAAGACAGTTGTACATTAATTTCGTTCATTTTGAAAAGGCTTTTGACAGCATACATAGAGACAGTTTATGGAAAATACTGAGGGCTTATGGAATTCCAAGCTGCATAGTGTCAATCATAAAAAGCCTCTATGCCAACTTTACGTGTAGTGTTGGGCACAGCAACCTAACCTTTGAGGTGAAGACAGGAGTACGACAGGGATGCCCCTAATCAACCACTCTATTTATAACAGTCATAGACTGGGTAATGCGCAAGACAACAGAGGGCAGTCCAAGAGGAATAAGATGGACTACATTTTCTACATTGGAAGATCTGGATTGTGCAGATGACATTGCACTACTAGCACATTCACATCAACACATCCAGGAAAAAACGGATAGACTTAATAAGTATAGCCAGCAGGTGGGCTTCAACATCAATTTAAAGAAGTCAGAGGTCATGACGCTCAATGTGAGCAACCCTGATTCCATATCAGTAAGGAATCAGCAAAGGGTACAAACAGACGCCTTCACATACCTAGGATGCATAGTAACACCAGACGGCGGGGCAGGCAAAGACATCAACAACAGAATGAATAAAGCAAGAACAGCCTTTTGTTTTGCCTAAACATTCTGTAAGTCCTCTCAATACAGCACAAGCACAAAATTAAGATTACATCAGAGCTGTGTGCTTTCTGTGCTTCTCTATGGTGCAGAATGCTGGAGAGTTACAGAGAAGGAAATGTCTAAACTGTCCTCTTTTCACACAACATGCCTAAGAAAAATTCATCGAATCTTTTGGCCGAATACCATCACTAACCAAGATTTGCTTACTCGGAGCAAGCAAGAGGGAATGCACACCATCATAGCTTGCAGACGCTGGAGTTGGGTTGGCCATGTCCTCAGAAGAGACCCCGATGCCATCACAAGAACAGTTATCTATGGACCCCTGAACGAAAACGAAAGAGAGGCTGGCCAAAAACATCTTGGTGGAGGACTGTGGAGGCTGAGATGCAAAGAATGAAACAGACTTGGGGCACTGTACGAAGGATGGCCACCGATCGAGCAATGCAGAATCAGTTTGTTGCTGCCCTACAAGACTCTACCAGACGTGATAACCACTGACTGCTTTGACGGTCGGCGGCTAAGGATCAAATATGAAGAAAAGAAGATTTATTGAGAAAGATAACCTATAACAACATAAAAGAATACATACAGGAGAGAATCCATATTGGCGTAATGTTTGTGAAGCAGAATGCCTTGGAATTGCCTCCTCTGCTTTGCAGTAGTTGTCCAACAGTGGCCAAAACTCAAGAGTATCTAACACGGGTCTTGAAAGGTGTCTACCGTTACACAAGATTACTCTTGGCAGAGTTGTAGATAGAAGGATAATGATGCTTCTATCTCAAGGAAGTTTCCATAAGATATATTCAGAAGTCAAGTACAATGCTGTGTTGGGCAGGGCAATAGTTATGTTCTATCTGATCTGCCCCGTTTATGAATATTTATGCAATGATTAATTTCAGCTTATTCAAGGCCCCCCCCCCGCCCCCTTTTCCCCTGATTTACTCAGTGGAATTCTTATTATGGTATAGCTCTATCTAAATTGTATTTATGAAATTGACTGAGATAAACGAGTGGAATACATTCAAAGTAATTAAATCAACTGTAAATTTGTATATAAACAAGTTTCAAATTTAATAATCAGTTACGTTTTAAGAGATTGTAAAGAATGAATAATTATTTAACAAAAAAAATTACTCATCATCGTATGGTGGCAGGACGTTTTGTATAAGAAGTCACTTGGCAGCTTTTATTTGCACTTAACTGGCAATTATGTTTCTGCTCCCACTGGTGTTTTGGTTCTTTGCAGATAGCTGAATGGATATCTCACATCCCTGGTCAATGTTGTAGGGCACAGCGCATTCCCAGAAGTGTCAGAGAGTGTCCACAAATTTGGACCCGTCTGATGATAGCGTCTAGTATAGACGCCACTTGTACCCTCACTTGTTCCAGATATAGTACCCTCAACTGGTACCACCAACTAGTTGGGAAAAGAAGAGAAATAAATTCCCTCCTGAGTATTGAATTTCCTGACACATACATATGTGTCCTCCTCTTCTTTCTATTCCACCATCTCATCTACCTCAGAACTTTTACCCTCGATGGGAATTAATTTTAATCCAAAGGAGTGAAAAAACATTCATTACATGTGGATTGAATAGATTTACATTTACCTTTTAAAACAGTTGGAAACTTTCATTACATTTAGATTAAATAGATTTAAATTGATCTTTACGTCTACAATGTTTGAAAATGTTCACAATATAGATTGAATATGTTTTCATTTACATCTACACTAGTTAAAAAGCTTGAAAACTTTCATTGTTTTTTTAAATGAATATAGTTACGTAGACATTTACACTGCTTTGAAAAGGTAAATATTATAATTAGAATGTACATCATGTCTTTCATCTTTCCCTCTCTACTCCATATGGAACTTGAGACTACCTCTGCTCTCAGTTCTCCATAAGCAACAAGGAATAAAGCAGTCACCATCCCTTGTAGCAGTGGTTCATGAAATCATCATTCTATATGCTGAGGGTTCCAGCCTCAAATAATTTGGACATCCACTAGCAATTTTCACATATTAATATTCTCATGGTAATATATACATATTAGTTCACATGTTAGTGTAAAATATAGAATTTAAAATGCACAACTTACGCCAATCTTGGGCTTACAAACTGTTCACTCAGAGAAATAAAGGCACTTAAATATGCCCCTTTCACATGTTCTGGGGGTCATTACTTTAACAATAAGTTCCCACTATGAATCTGTGATTTAGATTACTCAGAGTCCGGTTTTCCTTGTTAAAATTGTAGAGTTTTTTCTGGGCTCTAAAGTCCTCAAAAATGCTTCAACAATGGTCTAGTCCAGTGTTTCTCAACCCTGATAGTAGCAACGCCCCCTTTTGACAACTAATATTTTAAAAAGCCCCCCACCCTTTTAACACCCCCTTGCTCTTTATCGTCTACACACACACACACACACACAACACATATATATATATATATACATATATTCCACCATACTTTTAAAAAAGCAATGCAGTTAATGAGTTATCTTTTCTTATAAAAAGAGAAAGCACATTTATAAAAGCATAGTTATATTAAATATGTGTTTAAGTAGGGAATTACATACACCACAAGTTCATTTTTTGGCAGGGACACGTGATTGTGCGGGGAATGTTTTGGGAGGGAGTCGTGCTGTGAAAGTGGACAGAGTAGGGAAGGGGCTGTGATGTGTTCACGGGTTAGTCAACGTTTGACGGGAATGTGTTTCCAGAAAAAAAATATTATTCTAGAGTGGAGTGAGAAGGTTAGTTTGGGTGTGTCGAGAGGCTAACAAATGTTTCAAGTGTTGAAGGTACATAAATCTCCACCTACTATCTCCTGACAATGGTAACATCCCAGGTACTAAAATTTTGCGTTTGGAATCCTTGAAACTCTCCATGGGACGCAGGGCCAATAAAAACTATCGTGTTACAAGCTATGGGAAGGGGAATATCTTTTGTAATTGCTTCATATTGATTCTTGTAAAAATGTACACACACCCCCCCCCTAAATGGAAGTAGTGACCCCCAATCGTTGCGACCCACCAGAACGCCCCCAGACATCTTGAAAACGCCCCCCAGGGGGCGGTACCGCCCCCGTTGAGAAACACTGGACTCTAGTCCGACATACGCATCTTGATTCTAGGTTTAATTCTGGCAGTCTGGTTGTCGTCTTGGCATGAGGTTGATTTTCTCAGTGTCTTAAAACTGCAAAAGTGTCAAGTTATATTGCACTTCACCTCCCCTGCAGTACTTTGTTATGATTTTAGCCGAGGAACCAGTCAGGAATGTGATTCTTCCTATATGTCGAATCCTCGCCAATTGTTTCAAAAGCTGCATGTTTAGGTGTGGTAATTCAAATTATTTCACCTGGACAATTCTGCGATTTAATGCAGAGGTCAGGTACAAATATCACTACTTACTTTCACTTTAGTAATGTCTTTGCAACAAGGTGTGCAGGAACCAATAATGTCAGTCGTTTCTGCCAAGTGCATGTATGCCTCCGTCCGCGGGAAAGTAATTTTATCGCCTGGCACGGCTTGGGTAAACACCAACTATACTAAAACTAACCAGACCAGATGGGATTTCCTGCATCTAATCTTAGCAAAGCTGTGAAGTGCCAAGCAAACATGATGAATTATCACCGAAAGGGGTGTAGGTTGATGATAAATTAGCAAATACCTGTTTATTGCAGATAAAGACATGTTCTGACCATATAAATCGCGAGTACTCAGTACTCACAGCAAGTGTACCTGGTTACTGCTGTAGTAGAGAAGAGATCACCCCGAGCTGTTCTGTGACACAGAATGTATTCAGTCTTCTTCTCCGCTGGTCCTTTGTGCTGACTGACAAAGCAGTCAGTGAACAACACGCCTCGTGGCATCATGTAGGGAGCAATAAACTGTCTCTACTTTGCTCGGTCAACAGCCATCCTTCATGTGGTGTCACAGCTCTGGTTCATGCTTAGCATTTCAGCCTCTACAGTTCTCCACCCTTGCTTTCACTTTCTGTCTGGAGTCCATAGCATGCAGTTCTAGGATTTGTGTCAGGATCTCTTCTGAGGTTGTGGTTCACCCAATTCCAGCATAAACCCGCTACGACAGTGTGTATGTCTTCTTGGTGGCTCCGCGTTAGCAGTTCTTGGTTTGTGATGTTGTTCAGCCAGAAAATTTGAAAACTCTTAGGCAAATGACTAGCGGCTTACAATTCTATGACAGCATACATCCAGGTGAAGTGTAATGTTTGTGGTGCAGCGTTTACTTTGAGTGGTAGTCTACACAAAATAAAAGAACATGTACGGGAGAGATACTTTACAAGCTGTGAATGACCAAGTAGAGAAGAAATAAAGAAAGCCTTAAAGCTTCTGAAAGATGGAAACGCAGCTGGTCCAGGTGACACTCCAGCAGATGCCATCAAAACAGATATTGATATCTCCACAGTGATATTATACCAACTACTTGACAAAGTCTGAGAGATAGAAGAAATACCAGCAGAATGGAAGGACGGTTATCTGGTCAAGTTACCTAAAAAGGGAAATTTACAAGAGCGCACAATTTAAAATAATTTTCGCGCCATTACCCCAAACTGGACATTAATTTGTGCCCATGTCATTAAATGAGCAGGTAGTAATATTGATTTTGTTTTCAATCAGAGCTAATCCTTTATATGTTGTTGTTCAAGTGGCTACAGGCCTTCCGCCCAAGATATTGATTCTTGACTTTTTGCTAAATTTTCATTTCCAGGTTCATTCTTACCCTTTTAGGGTTAGTGATAAGCAAACTGTCCCAAAATGACAAGGTATATCCAAAAGAAAAACTGTAACGTTCCAAAAATAGCAATGCAGTAAATTCAACCAGAAGTTTATTGAACGTTATTCGAAAAGCACTGGTATTTTCACAATGACATGATAGTTTACTTACGTATTCACAAAATAGTGATCTATATCCAAAAGAAAGAAAAAACTACTGATCTTCATAATCTCCAAGACGAAACTCGAATCTGGCTTGCCTAACACATCAATGAATACCTAGCACATCTTTTCCTTTTCTCGCATTTTCCCACCTTTTATACAGCGCCTTCTTTTCCCGCCATTTTTCACACGTCTCGCTCATTTTTTACACACGTCTCTCTGTTTTCGACATTTTGCAAACGTCTTTCTGTTTTTTTCGACATTTTTCACACGCCTCTCTTCTCCACCTTAATAATTGGAAAAAACCCAAAATCACAACTCTCACTTCACACTTCCCGCGCATAACAGTGTTATTAACACCAATTCGTTAATATTTTCAGGGACTGCACTACCTTGCCCTCTCAGAGTCGTACTGCTAAGTGAACCTTTAATGATAATGCGTTTTGTGCGAAAACGCCGTATCTGCTTTTAATGATGTCATTCTTATATGTAGCATTATAGCACGTATATATGCTAGTGTAGTAGCACGAATAATGCTAACGTGGTAGGCCATGCGTTTACATATGTCCCGGGGCCACACAAATGTATCCCAGAGGAAGACATTTGCGTACTATCAACTAACTACCCCATCCTAGTGACTGTTATAAACAACTAATCCATTGGTAGAGGCTCTCAGAAAAAAAATGTTTTTTTAATTTGAAAATATTGTTTTTCGTAAAACGAGTGAAATATTCAACAAAAGTGACGAATATTCATTAAGTATTCAATAATCTTAAACGTCGTAGCTGCAACGAACATCAACCTAACTGCATAGAACTAATGGTCGAACATTAGACCGTGGGATGCAAAAACAATGTATCCCATTGTGACCGCTTGGCATACACTACCATTTATATGTGTTAAAAAATCCACATAGAATGAGAATACCACGTTAAAAGCAGTTAAGGCATTTTTGCACAAAACACAGTATCATGAAAAGTTCACGGCTTTGAGAGAGGCATTGTAAAGCTGTCCCAGAAGAAATAAATAGTAAATGCATGTTTTTGAATGGAAAATTTTGTGAAAGTGAGAGTTGCTATTTTGGGTTTTTTCCGTTGTTAGAGAGAGAGACGTGTGGAAAAAGTCGAAAAGCTGAGAAAACGTGTGAAAATGTAGATAATTGTACCGTGGGAAAAAAAGAAAGCATCGTGTGAAAATTGGCGGGGAAAAAGAAGATATAGTATAAATAGGAGAGAAGTGTAAGAAAGAGCATGATTATGATGGTTTGATGATTAGTGCTTTTAGGATTTATAATTCCAATGATTCCATGATTTTATACCAGAGAATTTTACAGATAGGTGAACTTCGTCTTTGAGGATATCAAGACAAGTTTTTAAGAAGATTGTGGTGAGCTTCTAAATACAATATCTAAATTAGATTATAACAGTATAGTGCATAAAGTAAAAGATAAGATAGTATTAAAAAGTTTCGGCGAGAATCGTAAGTTGTCGCCTACGCCTTCAGCTTATTATTTGCAAACACATAAGCCGAACAAAACGGTACCCTATTTTTCAAATTCGTCCTTGACATAAACGAACCATTTTTCCTAGTTCTAAGAAATATTTGCCTGACTGCATTTGGGGAAAGGAGGGGCGGAGCTGGATAACACGCAAATCACGTCTCAAATTGGTTCTAACTCTATGGCCGACTTGCACGCTTTGCCCTAGGCGGGTTTCCCCAATACGATGAAAAAGTTAGAAATGTAGACACTACGGTCATGGAAACACGCTTAGCTCTTATTGCGAATGACATAAGCTCTCGTAGGTAGTTTAAAAATAAACCACTAACATAGAAAAAAAGATAGAATTTTGAACCAAGCCACATAGCCCCATAAAAATTGTATATTCGTGTACCTGAAGACCTGCTGACCAAGAATATGTTGTTAGTTATCTAAATAGTCCATTAAATAATCAAATATTGATAAAACAATACATAGAGATCAGAGATACTGTCAGGTCAAGTCATATCTGCTTAGATTGGATCGCATATTTTTTGGGGAAAAAAATTAGGTGAAAGCTAGGCTAAGATGGTACGAGGAAGGGGATTGGGTGGAATCTGAAGTGAGACGAAATATTATTGGCCGACCTCGTACTAAACATATATCACCCGAGTAACGTAGTAAGAAGTTGAATTGTATTTTTGAAAAGACTTTGTTTACAAGTGAAATAAGGATAATCATTGGCCAGAGTAGTTGATATTGGGGAAAAAGCATTAGTTGGGGACGCCATTTTCTAACAAAATTTTGACTAGTAGTGATGAGATCAGGCTTGTGCTGTGATAACCATATTTCTCAAAAGCCTGGACAGAACGGCAGATCGAAAGTGTGCCAGTCATCGTTCACTGTGTATTTCATTGAATAAATGTGGTAAGACTGACTTTATTAACATGTATCTAAAATAAAAATTGAATGTGAATTGTCTGTAAGTGAGTAGGTCTATAGCAACCATTAGGCAAAGCCTAGAGATTGATCCACCATGTGATAGACTGTCAGAGAGGTGTAAAACTACAAGAAAATATGTATGATTGTCATTAAGGAGCATAACACCTATCCTATTATATGGAAAAGATGACAGCTGGAATTGCAGTGGCGTTGTAACTATTAGGGGAGAGGAATACTGGTGTACATTGTCACATCAAAAGATAATGGTGGCTTAGGTTGGTATAAAGCTATGACCCTTTTCGTTTGTTTGTAATGTACCTGTACTTAAATGTGGAATAGTATAGTATACTAGGTATAAAGAAGGATGAATAACCTTTACATTTCAGGGTCCTGGGTACTGACGTTAATGTAGTACCAAACGCCTGAGAACTGCTCGATTCAGGACTCTATCTGTATACTTCGAGCCCATGCTAGCGGCCATTGCCAATCAAAAAGGTGGAAAAGATTGTCAAGCAAGCAGAGGAAACGTTCTACCTGTATTCTCCTGCCAAGATAAGTTCTTGTTCGGCACCTGGCAGCTCAACTTAAAAGAACTTAAAAGACTAGAAAGTGATATTAAAGAAAACTGTGCCTAGTATTAATATTTCCACAAGTGACAAACGAAAACAGACATAACTTAAAGGGAGTGATTATAAAACCAACAACCTATGGTTTAATACCAGTATTACCTCAGAGTAGAAGAATACAACTACACATTTCTATTAGAATAATATTGTATGTATGGACAGAAGATCTACTGTGTTATTGGAATGTTGTAAATGATTCTTTTGATTTCACTTTTGATTGTCAGTCCTGGTTCAAAATAAATTAGAATCAGGATAATAAATAATTGAAAAAAATTGTATTTACACAACTTTCAACCACTGTCTTAAATAAGATAGCCAGTTAAAGTGCCGTTTGTATGTTATTGTTGTAATACTGTTGGTGGTTGTGGATAATAAACTATTTGTTTGTATGTTTGTTGGTTATTGCACATTACACCCTACATTCATAACCCTAGACACTACACGAAGTCATTTTAATAATAATAATATAGATTAATTTTGAATGAGATCAAAAGGGTGGTAGCGGAGAGGTACTCTGGAAAGTTTAAAATACTATTTGTTAAATTCAGGGACCTTCATAGCTGATCTCATATAATACAATAATAATACATAACAACAATTCATAACATCAAAACCCACCACATATATTGGGGTCTCGCTCCTGGGGATTTAATTTCTCATAGCACCAGATATAGTGATTAGTTCGCTTCTGGGATTTTAAATTCTTAAAATATTATTAATTATATTAGGAATCTCAGAAAGTACAAAACTAAAAGTAGTCCTTTTGTGGAAAAAAAATAGTGGTTGAGCTATCAGTGCCTGTGGTTGTTCTTGGTTACCATTAGAAATTGTTAGCCATAATTAGAAATTTGTATAGTTAGAAATTTTAAAGGTTGCATAGTACAAAATGGCTGATCTGGCAAAGTTTCGATCTGCTGCTGTGCAGACTGCTAAAGAAATGAATATAGAGGGTCAAGCTTTGATCCAATAAGTAACTTCAGAATGCGACAAGTATATTGAAAGGGAGGATAGGAAGATAGCTGAAGAGAAGAGGTTACAAATTGAGGCTGATAAAGAAATTAAGAGGTTGCAGATTGAGGCTGACAAGGAGGCTAGGGCATTGAAGGCAGATAGGGAGGCAGAGATTAAAAGGCTCCAGTATGAAGAAAAGAGATTGGCTGCAGAAAGAGAAGCAGAAGAAAAGAGATTGGCTGCAGAAAGAGAAGAAAAGAGACTGGCTGCTGAGAGGGAAGCAGAAGATAGAAGATTGCAGAGGGAGCACGAGTTACGACTAAGGGAGTTGGAAATTCAAGGCCATGCTCATGAAAATGGTGCCAGCCCCTTCGCCTCAGATGCCACTGCTAGTCAGGGAGCCTCAACCTCAGCTATGGGTTTTCATGTAGATCATTTTGTTGAGAAAGACGATGACATCGAAGGGTACTTAAGTAGATTTGAAATTTTAGCTACTGCATATGGGTTAGAGAGAGAGAGAGAGAGAGAGAGAGAGAGAGAGGTGGAGCCTCAAGTTATCACAAGGGCTTAGAGGAACTGCTTATGAAGTTTTTGCCAAGATGAGCAGAGATGACCAAGACAATTACGACATGCTAAAGCAAGCTCTTTTATTAAGATACGAAAAGAACGGAGAATTTTATAGAAAAAAATTTAGGAATGCCAAACTACTGTCGGGTGAGACCTATCACCAGTTCTCTGCACGGTTAGAGACATACTTGGAGAAATGGACTGCTCTGGGGAAAACCCAAGATCTTAAAAAGATGATCCTTATTGAGCAGCTAAGAGAGTCCATGGCTCCAGACCTGAGAAAGTTTCTCATGGAACAAGGTGCAGAGAGGCTGGGTGAGTTACTAAATGTCGCTGAGAGGTATCAGGCAGCCCAGGCAGAGGTAGTTGGTAATAAAAAGAAACAGGTAGATAATTTTAAGGCACCTCAAAACTTTAATAAGTTTGACCATAGGGAACAGAATAAAGGTAAGCACCAGTTTGATAGGCCACGCAATGACTATAAAAATAAAACCCCACAATTCAATGAAAGGAAATATGATGAAAGAAAAACCTTTAACCAGGGAAAGAGGTATTGTAAAAATTGTCGGATGGACAACCATAACACTGAAAATTAAAGAAGGAAAACTCCAAATTTCGCTGCAATGAAAATGGGGAGAAAGGGAGTAAAGGCAAACCCTACTGAACAACAGGAACCTTACCACCCCCCAGTGTGTGAAGATGTAACATGCAATGGTGTCACCATAAGGTGTTTGTATGATACTGGATTAGATTATGATTCAGTTGTGAGTTCTCACCTGGTGCAGGCAAATCAATACACCACAGAAACAGTGGAGACTCAAGCTGCAACCAAGGACGTAGCGACCGTGACACTTCCCGTCGCCAGGATAAATGTGAAAACGCGATATGTGGAAGGAATCATAAAAGCAGCAGTGATAAATGAACCAATCTACCCTCTGATATTGGGGTGTAGATATGTCTTCTTGGGGAATCCCAAGAGACCTGTGATCATGGCAACAGTACAGACCAGATCACAGTCTAAAAAGGAGGAAGATAATCCGATAAATACTCATCCAGATGAGATGAGGAAAGCGCAGGCGGAGGATAAGACCCTCAAGCCTTGTTTTAAGAAATTGCCCAAATGTCATACACCTCCAGGCAAGGGAGATTTCTATATGAAGAACAAATTGATATATAGGAAGGCTGGAACTGGATCCAATGGTCACGGACAGCTGGTCATTCCCAATTCATATAGGACTAAAGTGTTGGAGCTAGGGCATGCGATTCCCTTCAGTGGTCATATGGGGATCAGCGTAACAGGACAGCATATAGCTTGTCATTATTTCTGGCCAGGGATAACTGAAGACATAAAGAGATATGTAAAATCCTGTCCAGAGTGCCAACGGGTAGCTCCAAAGCATTGGACTGCTCCAGCAACTCTAGGGGAAATGCCCATAGTGGGAAAACCTTTTGAAAGAGTTGCCGTGGACATTGTGGGACCTCTCACTCGGACCAAGAGGAGGAACAGTTACATTCTGACTCTGGTGGACACTTGTTCTATGTAGGGAGAGGCGGTAGCCCTGTCATCAATCGATTCGAAGCATGTGGCAGAGGCATTACTCACAATCTTCACCAGGTTAGGCTTTCCCAACCAAATCTTGACTGATAATGGCTCTCAGTTCAAGGGGAAACTAACAGAAGAAGTATTCAGGATCTTTCAAGCCAAACACTTTCATTGTAGCCCGTACCATCCCCAAGGAAATTGCCAAGTAGAAAGATTTAACGGGACACTCATGTCGATCCTAAGAAAGTTGGCACATGAAAAAACCAGATACATGGGACCAATACCTTCCCGCCGCCCTGTTTGCCTATCGGGAGGTACCCCATAGTTCAACCGGTATGGCCCCGGCAACATTGTTATTTGGAAGGCCAATAAAAGGTCCATTGGAAGCCTTGTTAAGGACATGGACCGATGAAAAGGCAGAAGAAAATATTACCTCATCATATCAATATGTGAACGAGCTGACCACTCGTCTTAAAACTGGCTGGAAACTTGCCAATGAAAATTTAAGACAAGCCAGGAAAAAGCATGCTGCCTATTACAATAAGAAAGCAAAGGATCGAGAATTAGCTGTGGGAGAGAAGGTGCTTCTTCTACTGCCCAGCAGCCATAATAAATTGCAAATTGGATGGCAAGGTCCATATACAGTTCTAGAGAAGGTGTCTAGAACAAATTATAAGATAGATAAGAAAGGGAAAGAGAAAATCTATCATGTGAATCTCCTGAAGAAATATCTGGACAGAGAAAACCAGGAAGAGACACACATACTGACCTTGTCTGTTGCAATGGAGATGAAGAAGGAACCACTCATCTCTCATGAATATCCGTTACACCCTTGTGAGACCGCTGCACAGGTAAAAATCAGTACACACTTAACGAAAAATCAGAGGGAGAGAGTTCAACAGGTTCTGGATAATCATACAGATGTGTTAACGGACAGACTGGGGCAAACAAATTTATTAGAATATGATATGAAACTCATAGATCCAACACCAGTCTGTATGAGAGCTTATTCGATTCCGTTCGCTAAAGAAAAAGCTTTGAAGGAGGAAATAGATTATCTGTTGAGAGAAGGGATTATCTTGCACAGTGAATCTCCTTACAGTTCTAGTGTGGTTCTGTTGAGAAAACCCTCTGGAGAACACAGACTGTGTATAGATTACAGGAAACTGAATGCTGTCACAGAAGGTCAGGTGGATCCATTACCAGATACAAATCAGCTGTTTGCCAGGCTGAATAAAGCTAAATATTTCTCTAAAGTGGATCTGAGCAAAGGCTACTATCAGATCCCAGTAAAGCCGGAGGTTAGACCTTATTTAGCCTTTAGCACCTCGGAAGGACATTATGAATTTAACATGTTGCCATTCGGGCTGAAAAATGCACCCAGTGTGTTTTCGAGGATGATGAGAAATTTACTGGATCCCCTGAATAATCCATGCATCACCAACTTCATGGATGATATTCTTATAGCAACAGAAACATTTGAGGAACACATTAACTCTCTGAATATGTTGTTTGATCGATTGAGAGAGACAAATTTGACAGCTAGACCGACGAAATGCTGTGTTGGATGTAAAGAGCTGGAATTCTTGGGACACACAGTACATCAGGGAAACATGACCCCTGATCCCAAGAACCTGGAGAAATTGAAAAAAAGCACCAAGACCACAAACAAAAAAAGATGTGCGATCTTTTGTCTCCTTATGTGGTTTCTACCAAAAGTATATTAAAAACTTTAACTCCATATGTGCTCCATTGACTGATTTAACGCGCAAAGGAAATCCTGATAGAATTATTTGGACAGCGCAGTGTGAATTAGCCTACCAAGAGTTGAAGGAAAAGCTCACAAGCAGGCCCATTTTGAAATTACCTGACTTGAGTCAAGAATTCATTGTGAGAACGGATGCGAGTAATATAGGTTTGGGTGCAGCTCTATTACAACGGTCAAATTCACTTGATGGGGAATTAACCCCAGTAGCTTATGCTAGCCGTAAGTTGAACACAGCAGAACAGGGATATTCAACAAGTGAAAAAGAATGTTTGGTGGTCATATGGGCTATAAAGAAGTTCCAGATTTATCTTTATGGTAAATCATTTAAGATCCAAACAGATCATAAACCCCTTGTGTGTCTGTCACAAGCAAGGCATGAAAATGCTAGATTATTACGCTGGTCGTTGCTCTTACAGCCATACCAGTTTACCATAGAATACATTCCCGGCAAAACCAATGTTGGCGCTGATTTTTTAAGCAGACATCCGTACGACGAACATCAGAGTAGTCACCAGGCATAGATAGTAAATTTATCTATGTGTATTTAAAAGTAGGAACTGACATATGATTGTCTGTTCTAAGTGGGGAGATGTGTGGTGAGCTTCTAAATACAATATCTAAATTAGATTATAACAGTATAGTGCATAAAGTAAAAGATAAGATAGTATTAAAAAGTTTCGGCGAGAATCGTAAGTTGTCGCCTACGCCTTCAGCTTATTATTTGCAAACGCATAAGCCGAACAAAACGGTACCCTATTTTTCAAATTCGTCCTTGACATAAACAAACCACTTTTCCTAGTTCTAAGAAATATTTGCCTGACTGCACTTGGGGAAAGGAGGGGCGGGGCTGGATAACACGCAAATCACGTCTCAAATTGGTTCTAACTCTATGGCCGACTTGCACGCTTTGCCCTAGGCGGGTTTCCCCAATACGATGAAAAAGTTAGAAATGTAGACACTACGGTCATGGAAACACGCTTAGCTCTTATTGCGAATGACATAAGCTCTCGTAGGTAGTTTAAAAATAAACCACTAACATAGAAAAAAAAGATAGAATTTTGAACCAAGCCACATAGCCCCATAAAAATCGTATATTCGTGTACCTGAAGACCTGCTGACCAAGAATATGTTGTTAGTTATCTAAATAGTCCATTAAATAATCAAATATTGATAAAACAATACATAGAGATCAGAGATACTGTCAGGTCAAGTCATATCTGCTTAGATTGGATCGCATATTTTTTGGGGAAAAAAATTAGGTGAAAGCTAGGCTAAGATGGTACGAGGAAGGGGATTGGGTGGAATCTGAAGTGAGATGAAATATTATTGGCCGACCTCGTACTAAACATATATCACTCGAGTAACGTAGTAAGAAGTTGAATTGTATTTTTGAAAAGACTTTGTTTACAAGTGAAATAAGGATAATCATTGGCCAGAGTAGTTGATATTGGGGAAAAAGCATTAGTTGGGGACGCCATTTTCTAACAAAATTTTGACTAGTAGCGATGAGATCAGGCTTGTGCAGTGAAAACCATATTTCTCAAAAGCCTGGACAGAACGGCAGATCAAAAGTGTGCCAGTCATCGTTCACTGTGTATTTCATTGAATAAATGTGGTAAGACTGACTTTATTAACATGTATCTAAAATAAAAATTGAATGTGAAATAATAATATATGTCTGTAAGTGAGTGGGTCTATAGCAACCATTAGGCAAAGCCTAGAGATTGATCCACCATGTGATAGACTGTCAGAGAGGTGTAAAACTACAAGAAAATATGTATGATTGTTATTAAGGAGCATAACACCTATCCTATTATATGGAAAAGATGACAGCTGGAATTGCAGTGGCGTTGTAACTATTAGGGGAGAGGAATACTGGTGTACATTGTCACATCAAAAGATAATGGTGGCATAGGTTGGTATAAAGCTATGACCCTTTTCGTTTGTTTGTAATGTACCTGTACTTAAATGTGGAATAGTATAGTATACTAGGTATAAAGAAGGATGCATAACCTTCACATTTCAGGGTCCTGGGTACTGACGTTAATGTAGTACCAAACGCCTGAGAACTGCTCGATTCAGGACTCTATCTGTATACTTTGAGAACATGCTAGCGGCCATTGCCTATCAAAAGGGTGGAAAAGATTGTCAAGCAAGCAGAGGAAACGTTCTACCTGTATTCTCCTGCCAAGATAAGTTCTTGTTCGGCACCTGGCAGCTCAACTTAAAAGAACTTAAAAGACTAGAAAGTGATATTAAAGAAAACTGTGCCTAGTATTAATATTTCCACAAGTGACAAACGAAAACAGACATAACTTAAAGGGAGTGATTATAACCAACAACCTATGGTTTAATACCAGTATTACCTCAGAATAGAAGAATACAACTACACATTTCTATTAGAATAATATTGTATGTATGGACAGAAGATCTACTGTGTTATTGGAATGTTGTAAATGATTCTTTTGATTTCACTTTTGATTGTCAGTCCTGGTTCAAAATAAATTAGAATCAGGATAATAAATAATTGAAAAAAATTGTATTTACACAACTTTCAACCACTGTCTTAAATAAGATAGCCTTTTAAAGTGTCGTTTGTATGTTATTGTTGTAATACTGTTGGTGGTTGTGGATAATAAACCATTTGTTTGTATGTTTGTTGGTTATTGCACATTACACCCTACATTCATAACCCTAGACACTACACAAAGTCATTTTAATAATAATATAGATTAATTTTGAATGAGATCAAATGGGTGGTAGCGGAAAGGTACTCTGGAAAGTTTAAAATACTATTTGTTAAATTCAGGGACCTTCATAGCTGATCTCATTGTCGTGAAAATTTCTAATCCACATATATAAATTAGAAAATAAATGTAAAGCCTAACGAAGTAATTCAATAGAAAGAAAGAAGAATGGTAAAAGACCAGTGCTTTCCCAATAGGGTACGCCTGTGTTGTAGAACGCCATAATGGCTGAACACGAAAACCCCTTTTTCTGCTCCGTCTGCATAAACTACACGCGTTGCTAAAAATAAAACGGGTACTGTGTTTCTTAGAAAACCTTGAGATACGCAAACTGCTTAATGACCTAGATATAATACTACATTTATGTCATTATATACACTACATTAACCCAGAAGACAGACGGGCTTAGAAGAGAGAGAGAGAGAGATGCACGGAGGAACGCAGGCAATACTACCACGTCGTCTCACGATTAAAAGTGAACGCGAAAGGCATGAAGCACTAATTTTTTTCAAATAAACAGTAATAAAAAACACTAACGATACGAGGTAAGGTTTTAAAAAACATGTTTAATGCTTATTAGGAAACATGACACAATACTGTTTTACGTCTGAAATCCTGACTTTATACTGACAGAACAGTCGAAAAGGCAGGACAGGTGGCTATTTGAAAAGTTAAAAATAAAAAAACAAATACACGACTATCCTAGAATAATACATATGTTGAACGAAGCCACTTGGCCCCATTAAACTTATATATTTGGGTGCCTTAGGATTTGCTGACAAAGAATATGTTATGTGTTATGCAAATAGTCTAGTAATTAACAAATTATAGCCAAAATACTATAGTGGTGTTGTCTGACAGCACAAGATCATATTTGCTCATAATGGCGTGTTTGGAAGACACTGCTTTAGGGGAAATGAGGCCAATCAGTTAGATACGATTTGATTGGTTGTAGTAAAATGTAAGGCGAAACATTATTGGTCGAACTGCAAATACTATTTTTGGTTGTTAATGGAAACGGTAGGATGGGTAAATTTTTTCAAAGGCTCTTGTAAACATGGTCTCATTGGTTAGACCATTTGATATAGGCAAATAGAAGCATCAGTTCAGGGCCAGTTTTGAAAATAAATTTTGTGAGAAGCAAGTGCGTTGAGAGCCAGCTAATATTTTTCTAATAAAAGCCTGGGACAGAGGCAGATCAAAATTGTGCCAAAATTCATCGCCAGTCAACGTTACTTGTTTAATATTTCCTTGAATTGTGGTAAGCTAGACATATTTGATATATTTTATATGAACATTGAATGTGAAATGATAAATTATGTCTGTATGTGTGTGGTTCAGTAGCAAACATGAGGCAAAGCCTAGATATTGCTCCACCATGTAAAAGCTTGTCAGAGAGGAGTATAACTGCATAGGCATATATGGGATTGCCAAATAGTACCATGACACCTATCCTATTGTATAGCAGGAATTAACGCTGAACTTGCAGAGGCGTTGTAACCATTAGGGAGAGGAATACTGGTGTATATTGTAACATGAGAAGCTAGCAGTTGGCCTACAGCGCTGAACTCTGTGTTTGTAATGTCATGTACTCCAGTGTGGAACTAGATTATATATATTAGTTCTGAAGAAGGAGGTACAACCTTCTAATTTCAGGGACCGTGGTACTGAAGTATTAAAGCAGCACCTGGTCTGAGTTTTGCTGGATCCAGAAGGCTGGCAGCAGACTCCTTGTCCAAGATATCGACCAGTGGTGTATTTCAAGATAACTGAGAAGCAAGCAAGCAGAGGAGACAGTTTTCCTGCCGCCGACACAAAAGCTAAGACTTTGTCAGCCAGAGCAGCTCACCCTTGTATAACCCACCTTAAAAGTGACTATAATACTAAATCAAGAGGGACAGTAATTATTTTTTAAATAAAAAGGAACTGTGATCCCTTCAAGATTATTTCCACCATTAACAAACACATGAAGTCGTGATGACAAACAACAACATAGCTTCAAAAGCCAGTATTACCTCTTAATACTAGAGTACAAGACTACACATATATTGTAATAATATTCTATGTCAGGACAAAGATCCTTTGTATAAATTGTGTACATAAACATTATGTTTACATTTGATTGTGATTCCTGATTCACTCTGTAGTTGGATCAGGATATCTATTCTTGAAAGAAACTAATACATAATTTAAAAGTTAACACTTGACTTACTTAAGCTAGTCTTCTAGAGTGTTATATGTATGTGCTTGTCATAGTGTTGAAAGTGTTGTGAATCTTAAATAAAAGTGTTTATCTGTCTGTTGTTGTTGTAAACTACACTTCACCAATATCATAACCCTAGACATTCAACGTAGTCATCACATTAGCCCAGAATAAGTCTGATTGAGGTCTAAATGTGGTAGCAAAGTAAGGTCATCTGTAACACACTACACTTATTAGATACAGATACCTTCACAGCTGATCTCAGTCAGTACACTAAGTCCCCTATAAATATTTATATAATCCCAAGTTACCATATATATTGGGGTCTTGTCCGGGATTTTGAATCTTCTCCTATTACATATATTGGGGGTAATTTACTTCTGGGAATAATAAAAATTAAAAAGGTATTCTTGGTGGAAAATAAATAAAGTTGAGCTCCCAGTGCTTGTGGTTGTCCAAGAGTTTAATTAGTCATAGATTGAATTGTTTAGTTAAACATTGTATACATTTGCCTGTTAGAAAATGGCAGACCTGGCGAAATTTTGATCTGCTGCTGTGCAGGCTGCAAAAGAGTTGGGAATGGACGGGCAAATTATGATTGCTTATGTCACAACTGAATGTGACAAATTTATTGAACGTGAAGAAAGAAAATTTGAAGCAGAAAGAAAGTTAGAGGCTGAAAAAGAAATTAAGAGGTTGCAGATTGAGGCTGACAAAGAGGCTAGGGCATTAGAGGCTGAGGCTAAGAAGTTACAATTGGAGGCTGAGGCTAAGAAGTTACAGTTGGAGGCAGAAGAAAAAAGATTGACTGCCAAAAGGGAAGATAAGAGATTACAGAAGGAAGCAGAAGATAAGAGATTACAGAGGGAAGCAGAAGATAAGAGATTACAGAGGGAAGCAGAAGATAAGAGATTACAGAGGGAGCACGAATTACGACTAAGGGAGTTGAAATTTCAGGGCCATGCTCCTGAAAATGGTGCCAGTCCCTTTACCTCCGATGCTACTGCTAGTCAGGGAGCCTCAACCTCAGCTATGAGTTTTCATTTAGATCATTTTGTTGAGAAAGACGATGATATTGAGAGCTATCTAAATAGATATGAACTATTAGCTACCACGTATGGGTTAGAGAGAGAGAAAGGTGGAGCATAAAGTTATCACAAGGGCTTCGTGGTACAGCTTATGATGTTTTTGCCAAAATGAGCAGGGATGATCAAAACAATTATGACATGCTAAAGCAGGCTCTTTTGTTAAGATATGAAAAGAATGGAGAATTTTATAGAAAAAAATTTAGGAATGCTAAACTACTGTCAGGTGAGACATATCACCAGTTCTCTGCACGGTTAGAGACATACTTGGAGAAATGGACTTCTGTGGGGAAAACCCAAGATCTTAAGGAAATGATCCTTATAGAACAACTAAGAGAGTCCCTGGCTCCAGACCTGAGAAAGTTTCTCATGGAACAAGGTGCAGAGAGGCTGGGTGAGTTACTAAATGTTGCTGAAAGATATCAGGCAGCTCAAGCAGAGGTAACAGGTAATAAAAAGAAACAGGTAGATAATTTTAAGGCACCACATAACTTTAATACGTTTGATCCTAGAGATCAGAACAACGGTAAGCACCAGTTTGATAGGCCACGGTATGAAAATAAAAATAAAACCCAACAATTCGATGAAAGGAAATTTGATGAAAGAAAATCTTTCAACAAAGGAAGGAGGTGGTGTAAGAATTGTCGAATGGACAATCATGATACTGACCGTGGTAGAAGGAATCCTATAGTAATGGCCACCCTTCAGGTCAGGTCGACCTCAAGAAAGGAGGAGGATATTATGATAAATAAAACTCCAGAAGAGATGAGGAAGGCGCAGGCTGGGGATAAGACCCTCAAGCCTTGTTTTAGAAAATTGTCCAATTGTCACACACCTCCAGGAAAAGGAGACTTCTATATGAAGAACAAACTGATATACCGGAAGACTGGAACTAGATCCAAAGGTCAGGGACAGCTGGTACTTCCTAAAAGGTATAGGACAGACTTAATAAGGAGCTTACATGTGAGAGAAGATGGGGACCGTGAAAAAATATGTACCATCATCCAAAAGGTAGCTCAAAATTATTATTGGCCCAAGGCAAGGTGGGACATTGAGAATTTTGTAGAAAGGTGTAGCATAGCACATGAGGGAACACCCACAAGTGGGAACATTGATCAGGACCTGGACACGCCACGGGGCAAACGTAGGCCTGACAATAGAAAGAAAAATAAATTTAATAAAGTGGACCAAGTGGATTGGAAAGCCCCTTTTCACAGACAATCTTCAATTGACTGTTTTACAATGGCCACTATGCAGCGAGTGCAAAAAGATGTCTTACCCCAGGATAAGCCGAAAATCCCTCAATCGGACTTATGTAAACTGGAGGAAGAAGATGTAGAGAGGAAATCTCTCATCAAGAATTCTAAGTGGGGAGAAAGCCCCAAGAAAAAAATTGGTAGCGGTCGCTTTGTGCATGATGATTCTAGGAAGAAAAGTCATCACAACAGTGCTTCAAGTGGAAGAGACCTGACATGTGCCAGGAAAAATAAGTTTGTGAATTTAAAAAGTCCATATGTAGTCTGTTAAGAACGTGGACTGATGAAAAGGCAGAGGAAAATATTACATCAGCATACCAATATGTGAATGAGCTGACCACTCATTTAAAAACTGGCTGGAAACTTGCCAATGAAAATTTGAGACAAGCCAGGAAAAAACATGCTGCCTATTACAACAAGAAAGCTAAAGACAGAGATTTGGCTGTGGGAGATAAGGTACTGCTTCTTCTACCCGGTAGTCAGAATAAGTTGCAAATTGGATGGCAAGGTCCATATACAGTTCTAGAGAAGGTATCTAGAACAAATTATAAGATAGATAAGAAGGGGAAAGAAAAAATCTATCATGTGAATCTCCTGAAGAAATACTTGGAAAGAGAAAATCAGGAAGAGACACATTTGTTGACCTTGTCTATTGCAATGGGGATGAAAAAGGAACCACTTTCATCATTTGAATATCCATTACACCCCTGTGAGACAGCTGCACAGGTGAAAATCAGTACACATTTAACGAAAAATCAGAAGAAGAAAGTGCAACAGGTTCTAGATGATCATACAGAGGTGTTAACGGACCGACCGGGGCATACAAACTTATTGGAATATGATATGAAACTTATAGACCCCACACCTGTATGTATGAAGGCATATTCGATTCCTTTCGCTAAGGAGAAAGCCTTGAAGGAAGAGATAGACTATTTGTTGAAGGAAGGAATCATTTCACACAGTGAATCTTCATATAGTTCCAGTGTGGTGCTCTTGAGAAAACCATCTGGAGAACGTAGACTCTGTATAGATTACAGGAGACTGAATGCTATCACAGAAGGTCAGGTGGATCCATTGCCGGATACAAATCAGTTGTTTGCCAGGCTGAATAAAGCTAAATATTTCTCAAAAGTGGATCTGAGCAAAGGATAATATCAGAGTCCAGTAAAGCCTGAGATCAGACCAATTGTTGGCTGTGAACATTTCGGAGGAGCAGAGTGTCTCCCTTGTTGCCTTTTTAAATTGAGGATAGTCAGAGTGTTTATTAAGGCTGATCAGGAAATTATTGGATCCCCTACACAACTCAGATATCACCATATAGAGTAACTCCTCATAACGTACAATTTGAGGAACATCTAATATTCTCGGGACATGTCGTTGAGCAGACTCAGAGAAGAGAAATGGTGAATATTGATTGCTAAGCAGTATTAAGTCAAGCAGTAACACTTGCAGCTGTTCAGTAACATATCTGAATTGGATTACTAGATTGCAGAGGTCTGGGGCAGATTTCTTGAGTAGTGCTTACTTTGAATTGACCCACCTGCATTAATCCATGATAAAAATAAAATCAGCGAAACGTTGGTGCGGATTTTCTAAGCCGCCATCCGTGTGATGAGAATCACAATGATCACCAGGCATAGATAGAAATTTATCTATGTGCATATATAATTTGAAACTGACATATGATGTCTGTTTTAAGTGGGGAGAATTTGTAATGAAAAAATCTAATCCACATATATAAATTAGAAAATAAATGTAAAGCCTAATGAAGTAATTCAATAGAAAGAAAGAAGAATGGTAAAAGACCAGTGCTTTCCCAATAGGGTACGCCTGTGTTGTAGAACGCCATAATGGCTGAACACGAAAACCCCTTTTTCTGCTCCGTCTGCATAAACTACACGCGTTGCTAAAAATAAAACGGGTATTGTGTTTTTTAGAAAACCTTGAGATACGCAAATTCTTAATGACCTAGATATAATACTACATTAATGTCATTATATACACTACATTAACCCAGAAGACAGACGGGCTTAGAAGAGAGAGAGAGAGAGAGATGCACGGAGGAACGCAGGCAATACTACCACGTCGTCTCGCGATTAAAAGTAAACGCGAAAGGCATGAAGCACTAATTTTTTTCAAATAAACAGTAATAAAAAACACTAACGATACGAGGTAAGGTTTTAAAAAACATGTTTAATGCTTATTAGGAAACATGACACAATACTGTTTTACGTCTGAAATCCTGACTTTATACTGACAGAACAGTCGAAAAGGCAGGACAGGTGGCGGTTTGAAAAGTTAAAAATAAAAAAACAAATACACGACTATCCTAGAATAATACATATGTTGAACGAAGCCACTTGGCCCCATTAAACTTATATATTTGGGTGCCTTAGGACTCGCTGACAAAGAATATGTTATGTGTTACGCAAATAGTCTAGTAATTAACAAATTATAGCCAAAATACTATAGTGGTGTTGTCTGACAGCACAAGATCATATTTGCTCATAATGACGTGTTTGGAAGACACTGCTTTAGGGGAAATGAGGCCAATCAGTTAGATACGATTTGATTGGTTGTAGTAAAATGTAAGCGAAACATTATTGGTCGAAGTGCAAATACTATTTTTGGTTGTTAATGGAAACGGTAGGATGGGTAAATTTTTTCAAAGGCTCTTGTAAACATGGTCTCATTGGTTAGACCATTTGATATAGGCAAATAGAAGCGCCAGTTCAGGGCCAGTTTTGAAAATAAATTTTGTGAGAAGCAAGTGCGTTGAGAGCCAGCTAATATTTTTCTAATAAAAGCCTGGGACAGAGGCAGATCAAAATTGTGCCAAAATTCATCGCCAGTCAACGTTACTTGTTTAATATTTCCTTGAATTGTGGTAAGCTAGACATATTTGATATATTTTATATGAACATTGAATGTGAAATGATAAATTATGTCTGTATGTGTGTGGTTCAGTAGCAAACATGAGGCAAAGCCTAGATATTGCTCCACCATGTAAAAGCTTGTCAGAGAGGAGTATAACTGCATAGGCATATATGGGATTGCCAAATAGTACCATGACACCTATCCTATTGTATAGCAGGAATTAACGCTGAACTTGCAGAGGCGTTGTAACCATTAGGGAGAGGAATACTGGTGTATATTGTAACATGAGAAGCTAGCAGTTGGCCTACAGTGCTGAACTCTGTGTTTGTAATGTCATGTACTCCAGTGTGTAACTAGATTATATACATTAGTTCTGAAGAAGGAGGTACAACCTTCTTATTTCAGGGACCGTGGTACTGAAGTATTAGAGCAGCACCTGGTCTGAGTTTTGCTGGATCCAGAAGGCTGGCAGCAGACTCCTTGTCCAAGATATCGACCAGTGGTGTATTTCAAGATAACTGAGAAGCAAGCGAGCAGAGGAGACAGTTTTCCTGCCGCCGACACAAAAGCTAAGACTTTGTCAGCCAGAGCAGCTCACCCTTGTATAACCCACCTTAAAAGTGACTATAATACTAAATCAAGAGGGACAGTAATTATTTTTTAAATAAAAAGGAACTGTGATCCCTTCAAGATTATTTCCACCATTAACAAACACATGAAGTCGTGATGACAAACAACAACATAGCTTCAAAAGCCAGTATTACCTCTTAATACTAGAGTACAAGACTACACATATATTGTAATAATATTCTATGTCAGGACAAAGATCCTTTGTATAAATTGTGTACATAAACATTGTGTTTACATTTGATTGTGATTCCTGATTCACTCTGCAGTTGGATCAGGATATCTATTCTTGAAAGAAACTAATACATAATTTAAAAGTTAACACTTGACTTACTTAAGCTAGTCTTCTAGAGTGTTATATGTATGTGCTTGTCATAGTGTTGAAAGTGTTGTGAATCTTAAATAAAGGTGTTTATCTGTCTGTTGTTGTTGTAAACTACACTTCATCACTATCATAACCCTAGACATTCAACGTAGTCATCACATTAGCCCAGAATAAGTCTGATTGAGGTCTAAATGTGGTAGCAAAGTAAGGTCATCTGTAACACACTACACTTATTAGATACAGATACCTTCACAGCTGATCTCAGTCAGTACACTAAGTCCCCTATAAATATTTATATAATCCCAACTTACCACACTCATTTAATACAATAATAATACATAACAACAATTCATAACATCAAAACCCACCACAAAGATAAGTTATTTTTAAGTGGACAAGTTTTTTTATTATTCTGTGGATAATAAGTTTCCTTGTTGGAAATCTATATTTTCATTGTGAATCGGACACTCACTATTATGTTGAGCGTAAGTAACATGTACTGCATCATTGTGAAAATACCAATTAAACTCTGATTGAATTTTCTACATTGCTGTGTTGAGCTTGGATCATTGTGAACACCATTATACGATGTATTGCTTTTCACTAAACCTAAAAGCGTACGAACAAACTTTGGGAAGAAAAATAAACTAAGGTCAAGAATTTCCATCTCAGGCAAAAGGCCTGTAACCACTTGAACAAGAACGTACAAAGAGTTAGCTCATGTCAAAATATTTACCTGCGCACAACACCATTGACTGGCCAACTGACTCGGTCACACACATTCTTACATTGATGTTGTAACCAGCCCGGTCACACAATGGGGGGGGGGGGGGACATTTTCGTCCTATCAACTAAAAATATAAAGTCCCTAACATACATACTGGGGCAAAATATCAAATGAGGGTATATACTTATGAGCCAATTGGCAATGGACAATGGCTGAGAAAAAAATTTTTTTACTGGTACAAGTCATTGAATGGGGGCATACGTATGTGAGCTAAATGAAAATACATTGTACAAAGATCTCATTATACATGTGAGCCACCTAAAAATTGTGATAAGATCTCAGTATATATGTGAGCAAAAAAAAAACATTTGTCAAGATCTCAGTGTACATGTAAGCCAACTAAAAAAATTATTACAAGATCTCAGTATACATGTGAGCCAAACAAAAAAAAATTATTACGAGATCTCAGTATACATGTAAGCCAACTAAACAATTGTGACAAGATCTCAGTGTATAAGTGAACCAAAAATAAAAAATTGTTACAAGATACCGTCTGGGCCGCAGACGTGAGCCAATAACAGGTATATAATAATATCATGGTATGTTACAATCTTCATTTTAACATGTATAATGTGACTAAGTTAACAGTAAGGGATATGAATAGCAATACGCAATATGTAATTGATATTCATGTAGTAATACAATACTTATGTAAATCTTTACTTAATAAACGCTTGTGGTACCGGTATTACATAAAAAACATGGAGTTATGATACTCAATATTCATAAACAATATAGGACTTTTCTCAAGTCAACACATAGAAGATTTGGTCATGCCAAACTAAACTCAAACTTTTAATTAATACATCAGGACAATAACTGTAACATAACTTTATATATACATCTGTATCGTAACTAACTGCATAGAACTATATTTACCTTTCACAATCACTTCCGCGATTGTCATCGAGAGCAGGGAAGGTAACGTTGTCTGGATGTATGATAACTCCCATTGACGGGCACAGTGTAGTGTCAACTAAGAGAGAGCCAGGGTATAATGAAATAGCTGAGGGATTGCTGGAGGAATGTGAGGCGTGGGAGAGAGAAGACTAAATTTAAAAAAACTCGCGTGGGGATATTAACAGTTAATCTGTTTACTGATGTCTCTGCGGTCACTTTACCATCGTCTAACTCAGTAGTAGCAATACCATTTCTCTTGCAAATACAATTAATACGTTGACAGATATTATCTCTGTACATGAGATCAGTTATTCAAAATACTACAATGATGCTGATAAGTATGACTAATCCTAAGAAGTGTGACTGTTAGACCATGACTTCCGGAATTCTGTACATTGTTCAATTCAGTTATGGGAGGGGTTGAAGGAAAAGAGGGAGAGAATGTCGGGGGGGATCGGGCGATAAGGAAACCCTCCGGGAAGAAAAACACAGTGCAAGATAGCAATTGGAGGGAAGGGGGGAGGAGAGGGGGGAAAGGGAAAGGAGGGGGTAGGAGGGAAGGGAAAAGATGAGAAGGGGGGGGGAGAGGGGGGGGGGGGGGGGGGGGGTTAGAACAATTAGTTCCGGTTAGGATGGATGAATTTGAGAAGTTACGATACCACGAAAGTAGAGAAGTGAAATTGAATAGAATTATTCTCAGTGGTAAATACATCTTGCGAACAGAAGATAACATTATAAATACGCATGAGAGCATGAATAAATTTCACTGTACGAGTACACCATCTGTGTGTCTCGACCACAGCACTTTGGTAAATTGACATGATACATGATGCATAGTTACTTATGCGATAGAAAAGACTATCAATCTTACAGAAGGGAAATGGCGATGTTATACATATCTCATAATTCTGTTGTGATGAAATGGTGCAGTACGTGTACGCTCTGTTCACTGCAATAGCAAATGCGTTCGTATCATAGATAGCCGATGGATACGCAGTGGGGTCATAGTGAGAAATTTTATGGGTAGACAAGGGAGTAGATATGAGATGCACACGATAGAAGCAATAAATAGCGTCGATAATAATCAAAGGCATTTTTACGAAGACTAGAAGTTCGGAGTGAGATAGAAGTGCTTCAACTGATAAGCTAATAAATTCCTTGATGGATTACCAGAAGTACGAAGTGACGCGTATGAGGTATCAGAGAAAATACTGGTTAAAGATAGTGTCACCATGGGGTTTGCCCAAGCATTATTCATGCTATAGGCAAGGTTATAGAAACGCCTAAAGTATGTCACCTTGGGGTTTGCCCAAGCATTACTCATGCTATTTGTCAAGATTAGATGAACGCTTAAGACAGTTCACGGGGAAGAAAGTTAAGTATGAATAAAATAAGACGAGTGTTCAGTAACTTGGCTCGCGTTAACAAAACGTAAGTATTTTTTTTTCTCGTGAGTTGTAAATCAAAGGCTTAACCAATGAAAGTAGTGAAAAACAAGTGAGGGCGACGAATCAGAAAGAGCGTGGAAATCGACTTGAGAACAATGACCAGAGGTCATTAAGGAGAGTCCGGTTTTTGAGTTTGAAGAAACAAGAAGTGTTTTTGTTCTGGGCGGTTGCCTGCAGATGAATGGATTCTGTGGTTTGACAGAAGTAGAATAAGTCTAGCAAGATATAAGAATAAGTCTAGCAAGATATAGAGGTTATAGGATAAGGAACATAAGTCCAGAAATTGTTCAGAGGATGTGTTAGCGCTAGACAGTAACTGTATAAGATAATGAAGAAGCCTTGTGTAGACTATGAGAGTATTAGCGCAAGACAGTAATTGTATAAGATAATGAAGAAGCTGATAAGCTCCTCTCCCAGCTGATAAATTCTTTCACCATGTTGATAATGATCTTTCAGCTGATAAAGAGCAGTGTTGATAAAGTCTAACCTTCGGTCACCAGTGTTGGTTGTATGGTTACAATCGTGTTCGAAGGGGTGTTGTCACAGTGAAGACAAACACAGGTCAACTCGGCCTAAGCAGTGGTGTATTGATTTGGAGTGAGGATACAACCGTACGCGAATGCTGGAAAATGTTCTGAGAGTTGACAATAGGGCAATCTTACTCACTCGTGGCATGAAGTGTAAGACGAACTACTGTTTACGTTTTCTTGCATTTAATGGACACACACTTCGACGACACAGGAAATGGAAACATCAGACAGGTTGGCATAAATCATAATAATGTTGTTCAATGAAATGCACCATCACATGGGCATTCATGTTGCATAACAGTACAAATGAAATGTCAGTAGACAAGCACTCTGTAATACCAATATATATCGTCTGACTTTACTGACAGCACGTCAGTTTATAAATGAGGTTCAAGATGGTTCCTAGACCTAACCTCGTCTAGCGAAGATTCATATAGATAAAGTACAGCACATATTTTCTTTGATAATAATATCGAACCAATGGTAGTGGATTCTCTTCTGTAGCAGTGATCTCTGGTCTCATCAGGTGATAGTAAGGGGCAATCCTGTTCTCTCCTCGATGATTGGAAAATATTGGATTCCAAAATGGCTTCTCCTCCCAGTGAGTTGTCGCTCACCCAGGATATAAACTATGAAGCGCAATCAAAGCTGGTCATACATTATATGTTGTGGTGAAAAATACAGTGATACAACGTCTTGTTGTCCAGAATATCTTTCATGTAATAACATCTGAACCTCTTGTGACAGAGACCAGTAGCTATCTTCTCAGATGCGCTGTCAGTGATTACAATGCTGAAAAGTCAAAGTAAAGCTGAACTGGATGACCTAAGAATAACACTTCACAATGTCAGCAGTACAAAAGAGTCGTGATACAGTGGATCCCTTCTCACTGCAACATCCCTGGAAATGAAGAGGCTGACAGACTGGCAAAGGAAGGGGGAAAACTTCCTCAACTTGACACAAATATAACCTATGAGGAGTCCAAGAGTTTTATCAAGTGCAGGTACAGGCACAAGTGGGAAGAAAAGCATCCAGGTCACACAAAAAATGATCCGTATTACCAGCTCAGCAGAAGTAAACAAGTGGTAATGTTCAGACTTTGCACAGGTCATAACAGATTGAGATACCATCTATTCAACAAATTAAAGATAGGAACTACTGATGAGTGTGACTGTGGCACCGATAAAATGACTGTCAAACATCTGCTTCAAATGTGCCCAATATATGAGGAACAGAGAAAACGCATATGGCCATCACCAGTACCATTCCTGGAGAAAATGTACGGAGATATCAACAGCCTCCGGCTGACCACTGCTTTCTTTGAACTTATTCAAGTTGACATCTGAGGGTCAACGAAGAAGAAGAAGAAAGGCTTCTTTCCTGTATGTCTTCTTTTATGTTTTTGTAGATAACTGCTGTCCGTAAATGCTGCTCCACAAACATCACACGTGTAAGGCTTCTCTCCTGTATGTCTTCTTTTATGTTTTTGTAGATTACTGCTTTGAGTAAATGCTGCACCACAAACATCACACTTGTAAGGCTTCTCTCCTGTATGTATTATTTTATGTTTTTGTACACTACTGCTCAGAGCAAATGCTGCACCACAAACATCACACTTGTAAGGCTTCTCTCCTGTATGTATTCTTTTATGACTTTGTAGGCTGCTTGTCTGAGTAAATGCTGCTCCACAAATATCACACTGGTAAGGCTTCTCTCCTGTATGTATTCTTTTATGAATTTGTAGACTATTGCTGTGAGTAAATGCTGCACCACAAACATCACACTTGAAAGTCTTTTCTCCTGTATGTTTTCTTTTATGTTTTTGTAGATAACTGCTGCATGTAAATGCTGCACCACAAACATCACACTTGTAAGGCTTCTCTGCTGTATGTATTCTTTTATGACTTTGTAGACTACTGCTCCTAGTAAATGCTGCTTCACAAACATCACACTTGTAAGGCTTCTCTCCTGTATGTCTTCTTTTATGTGTTTTTAGATTACTGCGGTGAGAAAATGCTGCACCACAAACATCACACTTGTAAGGCTTCTCTCCTGTATGCATTCTTTTATGACTTTGTAGGTGGCTTGTCTGAGTAAATGCTGCTCCACAAATATCACACTTGTAAGGCTTCTCTCCTGTATGTCTTCTTTTATGACTTTGTAGATTACTGTTGTCAGTAAATGCTGCACCACAAACATCACACTTGTAAGGCTTCTCTCCTGTATGTATTCTTTTATGATTTTGTAGACTACCACTCTCAGTAAATGCTGCACCACAAACATCACACTTGTAAGGTTTCTCTCCTGTATGTATTCTTTTATGACTTTGTACGTGGCTTGTCTTAGTAAATGCTGCTCCACAAATATCACATCTGTAAGGCTTCTCTCCTGTATGTATTCTTTTATGACTTTGTAGACTACCTGTCTGAGTAAATGCTATTCCACAAACATCACACTTGTAAGGCTTCTCTCCTGTATGTCTTCTTTTATGTTTTTTTAGATTACTGCTGTAAGTAAATGCTGCACCACAAACATCACACTTGTAAGGCTTCTCATCTGTGTGTCTTCTTTTATGTTTTTGTAGATTACTGCTGTAAACAAATGTTGCACCACAAACGTCACACTTGTAAGGCTTCTCTTCTCTATGTATTATTTTATGTTTTTGTACACTACTGCTCAGAGCAAATGCTGCACCACAAACATCACACTTGAAAAGATTGTCTCCTGTATGTATTCTTTTATGACTTTGTAGACTACCACTCTCAGTAAATGCTGCACCAGAAACATCACACTTGTAACGCTTCTCTCCTGTATGTATTCTTTTATGTTGCTGTAGGATATCTTTCACAGTGAATGTTGCGACATTAATGTCACACTTGTAGGACTTGTTTTTGTCTATATTCTTATGAGACTGAGTGCTTAAATCACTGCAAGCAGCAACAGCTCTGCCAGTCACACAAAGCTGAACATTTATCTCACTGGAAGAAAATGGTTTACTACAATTTATGTTACAGACTTGATTTTTACAAACTGATGTATTACTGTGTAGGTTGTCAAACATTGTAGCAGTCCTTTCCTGGCTGTTGATGAGGTTCACTGATGCTTCATTACAAGTGAGTCTCAGGTTGATGCTATCGTCTCTTGCTGCATCAGCAGAAGTGGCATCTCCAATCTTATTCACTGCTTCATTCATGTTATTTAGACTGTATTGTGGTAACACATTCTGAAGATCACTGCATTTATTATCAAACTCCCAGCATCCATCTCTGTGTACTGTTGTCATATGCTTATCCAGGACATCAAGTTGGAAGAAATGAGTGTTGCACAGGTGACAAGAATAAACACCTGTAATAATAAAAATAATGAGCAAAGATAAATAATGAATTGCATGTCTTATATGTTTAGTTAAAGTTTGTTAGCAAAATATAGTAAACAGACACATAAGCATAATTTCCTGATAATTATGTGATTGTAATTCAGGATAGACATTATTACAATCCAGGAAAACCCATTGGTGCTAAGTCTTCCTCAGCAAATGTTGAAGTGTGGAATGCTTACTGTACTGTAGCATCCTGAACTGTATACATGTAGGATGCATCCTCTCACACATCATACCTGCTAGTCTTATTTTTGATGCCACATTCCAGCTATCTTAGCCTTGTTGATTCTTCTAATGCAGTGTTGTTTTCTAACAGATGATCATTAACTGTCCTCAGTATCTCTCCCTTGTGTAGGACAAGTGTCCCCACTATGGGTGCACATGATGCTAGTCTGTCAGCACTCTTCTTGCATGTCAGACACCTGAATGACTTGTACAGTAGATTCACACCAGCTTCTGAAGATTCAAGGCCTCTATAAATGTTTTCTATTCATGCAACAGACATCCATTTTAAACATTTAAAAGCATGGACTGAGAGTGTGACACAATAACTACCCTTATTACTGCAGTAACAGCCTCTATTTCCATTATGTATATATTAAGCAAGTTTAATTAAAGTTTGTAAATAGACTTCATTCTCTAAGAAAGGCCCACTCGCTGCTTAGTATTAAATGTTATACTGTGCAGATATTTAAATCATGTAAACTTATGTAGCCAAAATATGAACTTAAAATAATAACATTGCTATTATATATACCTTTCTCATCTCCAAATAAGCATAACTGTTGTCGACTTCCTGGCATGTCCATGAAGTCAGTATACTGTATCTCAGTTTTAGTACAGCTGTCACAATCAGCCTGAAACAAATTTTGATCAATCCAGGCATTTATGACACATCATCATTATCACTTTTAGCTCCCTAAACAGCCTAGGTCTTCAACAAATGTATGCCAACTCCTCTTGTTGTATACTATCAGCTCAAGGTGTCTCCATGACTGACTCATATCTTTGACTTTTGTATCTGGTTCTCTATTATGTGTGTTTTTGAGTCTCCCTAAACCTCTTTTTACCCTGGACATTTAAGAATGCTATAAACTAGAGCTATATAATTGAACGGCCTTGACACTGGAGTTGAAGATTGATAGTTTTGTGTTGGACTTGATTTCTCTTTGTATTTATGACACTTGTAATACACAGTTTTTAAACGTATGGGAGATAACATTTTTCTGCAATCATTTTCTCATTATTGCCATCACTCATGAACACATACATAGACATATTCGCATGCACATACACAAACAAACACATACACTTATGTATACATGCACAGACAAATGCTCATGTACATACTTATAAACACACACATACACAAATATACAGAGCACACAATTATTGTTTACATGAAATAAGACCCTGTATGGGCACAGTGAACTTTCAAACACAAAAAAACCATTTGAATTGTTTGTGTCAAAAATAAATAAAACATTGAAATAACAAACAAGCATGTCTAATAAAGTCTCTTGTAGTTTCTGGGGTCTATGAAACTCAAGACAATAATTTGTTTTCTACATAGAGGTTACTTTCACTATTGCCTCCAGCTGGCAGGAAATAGGAGTGGACTTGAAAGCTGCAACCAAGGTGAATTAGGTTCAATTCTCTGCACCAAACAACAGGAGGCTGACACATGGGAGTTATGACCAAAGTGGGCCCGCCCCGCCTTAGACTGTAAAGGAGATTAAAGGGCCAAAACACTTGATCAATGGGGGAGCACTTCTGATGATCAGAAAACCTCATTGTAACTCTCTGTATAGAGATTCCTATCATATCAGGCTTCTTGTTGTTTCTGGGATCTCTAATGAGACAAAGAAATATTGCTCACTCAGGATGTTGTACAAGACACTTTTATAAGGCTGATTATGAGGCTGGTAACATCATCGTGTAAACAAATAGCTACAGATACCATCACAGTAAGAGTTTGTGAATGTTTAGTGTAAGCTTCCTGTAGTAGTGGCTCTATCCTCAAAAAGGGGTGACCAGGACAATGGTGACATATAAGGTTTTTGACCTGTTTGATATAGTTTGTCTAAACAATGGTACATACAACATATAAGGTTAATTAACAGTCTGATGTAGCTTGTGTAAATAAAAGTACATATAACATATAAGGTTAATTAACTGACTCATGCTATACAGAGCTTCTACAAGTCTTGCAGAAATTATGAGAGGATGGCAAACCATAAGTCAGAAGAATTCAGGACCACCACTGGTGTAAGACAAGGTGATATCCTGTCTCCTTATCTTTTCATACTCCTCATGGACGATGTTATCAAGGCATGTAAGGAGAGGACAGGAAAGTATTCAGTGGGGTAATAGAAGATGAGACAGATCTGTATTTCAGAGCTGGCATTTACTGATGATGTTGCCCTGATTACTAAATCAGAGGCACATTTTCAACTCAACCTGAAAGTCTAAGAAAGAGCTGTAGAAGAGAGGGATGATCATAAGCAGCTCTAAAACAAAATCCATGGTGATATCATGAGATTTTTATTTTTATTTTTTTTTCGTACGCCCGCTAATACACGAGGCGAAATCTCAGGTTATTATTTATGTCTAACCTGACATTGATTTTACGTGAGTATCCCTTTATTTCTTGTACAGAGACAGGTGTCCCTCGCCATTCAGGCAAATACTCGCCGATTTCGGAGGTACCCATTGCAGCTGGGTCGGCTCAGGAGCCGCCAGTCCCTGGTCGACGACACTCCTTCAAATGTCATCGCCAGGTCTCGAGTTAATCCAGTCCAAATCCCGGTCGACGAAAAATCCTCAAATGCCGTCGCCCGGGTTTGATCCTGTATCACCCAGTCGCCAGAGCGGTGTTGTAACCACATTGCTAGCGCGGCTCCTCATATCATGAGATGAAAGAAGACATCATATTAAGCTGGGAGAACAGGTCTGGGAGCAGGTTGACCACTTTAAATATCTTGGAGCTGTCACAGACTGGAATGGTGGCATCAAAGAAGAGTTGGCTACCCAAAGAGCAGCAGCTGGGAGACTTTTCCAAGCCATAAATCAAGGATTCCTCAGCAAAAGAGAAGTTGGTAAGAAGACGAAGATGGCTGTACACCGCTCCACCTATGTCCCAGTCTTGATGTATGGATGCGAGTCATGAGAATATTTTGAGGACTTTCTCAATAGACCAGCTCCACAAAACTCCCTGGACATCCGGCCAGCAGAAGAGGAGCTACAGGTTGAAGGTGGGAGACGAACGAGGGAAGAAATAAGGGATCCCATGGGGCTTCTAAGGGATGGAAAAGCATCTGGACCTGATGGCATTCCAGCAGAGGCCATCAAAGCAGATATCGACACTGCTACAGAGATGTTATATAAATTACTTGGTAAAGTGTGGGAAAAGGAAGAGATACCAGCAGAATGGAAGGAAGGATATCTGGTTAAGTTGCCTAAGAAGGGAAATTTACCAGAGTGCACAAATTATAGAGGAATGGTGTTGCTGATGGTGCCAGGAAAAGTGTAAGACAGGATTGTCCTTGCGAGATTAAAAGAGTCCATAGACAAGAAACTGAGAGATGAACAAGAAGGTTTTTGACAAAACAGATCCTGTACAGACCAGATAGCCACTTTGAGAATAATAGTTGAACAAAGTCTGGAATGGAATTCACCACTATACATCGGATTTGTGGACTATGAAAAGGCATTTGACAGTGTAGACAGAGAATCACTTTGGAAATTGATGAGGCATTATGGAGTTCCCCTGACGATCATTAATTTAAAAAAGAAAACATATGAAGACATGACATGAAGATTTCTTCATGAAGGACAGCTTACAGAACCATTTGGGATAAGAACAGGAGTGCGACAGGGATGCCTCTTGTGTCTGTTTCTTTTCTTACTAGCAATAGACTAGGTTATGAGATCATCAACAACACACAACAGAAATGGAATCCAGTGGACTCTGACTAAGCAGTTGGATGATCTGGACTTTGCTGATCACTTGGCTGTTCTGTCCCATAACCGTAATCAAATGCAGGACAAATTGAAAACACTCAATGAGAGGTCACAGCAGTTGGGTCTGAAAATACACAGGGAAAAGACAAAAATAATGAGAATAAATGCAGGTAATGATAACAGGGTTGAACTTGAAGAAACACCAATACAAGATGTAGAATCATACACATATCAGCAATATAGACAAAGTTGGAGGGACAGACAGTGATATCAAACTAAGAATACAAAAGGCAAGAGGAGCTTTCATTGCATTGGGAAATATATGGAGATCAAGAGAAATCGGGTCCAACATGAAAATAAGAATTTTCAACTCAAATGTGAAGTCAGTCCTATTGTATGGCTCTGAGACATGGAGAACAACAAAGACAACAACCAAAAAGCTACAGACTTTCATAAATGGGTGCTTGCATAGAATAGATGGATTAAAATGGTATGACAAGGTTACCAACGTGGAACTGATGTCAAGAACCAGACAAGTGCCAGTGGAACAGGAGATGAGAAGATGATGGCGATGGATACGACACACACTGAGGAAACCTGTTGATAGCATTACAAGGCAGTCCTTGTTCTAGAACCCCCAGGGCAAGAGAGGCAGAGGTAGACCAAGAAGCAAATGGAGAAGAGAGCTGGAAACAGAGGTGAAAATGATGAGGAGAACGTGGAAAGAACTTGAGATGATTGCACGTGACAGGAGGACTTGGCATGTGTTTGTTGAAGGCCTATGCTCCTTTGGGAGTGGAGGGTTATGAATGAATAGTCTGTCTAAAAAAACAATTGTACATACAACATATAAGGCTAATTAACTGTCTGATATAGTTTATCTAAACAACAGTGAGTACAACATATAAGGCTAAATAACTGGGTGATATAGTTTGACTAAGTAAAAGGGCACTGAAGAGGCTTAGTGAAATTGCTGAAAAGGCATCATGCTGGCTGTGGAACAACTGCAATGCACTATGGAAAGCATGACAGTAAACTCAGCGTTACAGAAAACACCATGAATTTTTCTAAGTCCACAGTACGTTGAGTTTTTCATTGTACTGATGAAAGGGTTGTGACTGACGAGAAACAGGCGGTGTATATTATAAGAAGTGTTAGGATCAGAATTTCAGTTGCTAGCGCGCAGTGGCTAGCCTCGTTGGCTTTGCGCAGGTGTGTCCGTGTCGGTCCCTAATTGTGTGCGACGGAACGAAGGAAGTAATTTGTCTTCTCTTTGTTATTTTCACAACTGCCTCCACGGCTGGCGGAGTTGTGGATTTTAAAGTTGCTACCAAAGTGAAATGGGTTCATTTTCGATACAAGACAACAGGAGGCTGAGACACTTGGGAGTCATGACCCAAGTGGGCCTGCCCCCCTTAGAGTGTAAAGGAGTATACTGGGCCAAAACACTTGTCCGATAGGGGGACCTCTTCTGATGATCAGATTGCCTCCTGTTGTATCGCTCTGTAAAGAGTTTCCTATCATGTCTAAACAAAGGTGCATACAACATATAAGGTTAATTAACTGGCTAATATAATTTGTCTAAACAATGGTACATAAAAGGCTAATTAACTGCCTGATGTAGTCTTTCTAAACAACAGTACATACAGCATAAAATGCTACTTAACTGGCTGATATACGCTGTCTAAACAACAGTATATACAACATATTAGGCTAATTAACTGGCTAATATAGTTTGTCTAAACAATGGTACATACAACATAGAAGGCTAATTAACATGCTGGTATAGTTTGTCTTCCAACGGGCTGATCACCCGTTTGCCAGTCACTTCGATTACGGAAACAACAGCAAATGGATTGATTTGCCGTTGCCCTAAAGACGCCAATAGGCGTGATGGGAAACAATGGCAAAGAAAACCTATCTGCTGTTGCCCTAAGACGCCACTAGGCGTAATGGCCACTGACTGCTTTGACGGTCGGTGGCTAAGGACGGAAGAAGAAGAAGAAGATAGTTTGTCTAAACAATGGTACATACAACATCCCACCTCAGCATTAGCATCACGACTCTGGAAGCCTCCATTATATTCCTGCTTACATTCATCAGAATCTGGATTTTGATTACAGTACATGATACATTTTACCTATGACATACATTCTGATTCTTTAATGCAGTTTGACAAGCAGTTTTAAAGTACAAAATGTTTGAAAAAAAATATATAATCTGTAGTTGTGTAAACTCAGTAAAATACTTACTGACATAACAATGCACTTACAAGAAGAGATCTTCTTAATAAGAGGTTTTTGCTGATGATGAACAAAAGTTGCTGAGCTTGTCACTCTTTTGCAGCAATGCCAATTTGAAGAATTTGTATGCATTCTGAGGCTGCTAAATGATACTGATTAAAGTGTTTGTGATTGGTAGTCAATAATCAATATACCCTTTATCTCTCCTAGGAGCATAGGTCTTCAACAAACACATGCCAAGTGTCATGAGAGGCGAGTAATTCTGCATTTAAATTCTTAAAACCTATTGCCGATATTTTGCCGATAAATTTCACAAAGCATGAGAAAGCAGTCATTTGTCTAAACCCATTGTCCACACCAGACATTGTTCTTCATCAGTCATGGGAAAGCAACCAATTTTACAGGGAATGTTTACATAACAATGAGACAGTACATCAATGGACAATTAGAAGTAGCCGCCACTCGGTTGTGTTTACACAAGGCCAGTAAAATGCAAGTATTATTTTGGCTAGTAACAGAACATAATGGATGACAGGAGACAGATTAGCGAGGAAACTTGACAATGAGTATTGCGTTCAGTCGGATCTCATGGAACAGACAAAGTAATATTGGATTAATGGAGACCCAAAGTCTGAGCGAAGATCAATATGAAAGAAGAAATTATAAAGAGTATAACAACACTGCACAGACACCCAAAAGAAGAATGCAGATGGATTGTCTGGGCTAAGCAAAATATGAAAGCGAATATTGCAAAACATTACAGAAACATTACAGGTAATGGGGACTGGTTGTCTGACTAAAGTAAGATGAATGAAACTTCACATGACATCAGAAGAGAACACGGGAATCGCCAGCGGCCATTCGGTCATGATATAACCCAGTGAAATTTGTCTCTCAGTATTGCTAAGAGAAAGTATTCCGCCAGACCAAACTTGATTCTATATTTAACGAGTAAGAGTCAGGACCTGTAGTCAGTGATTCTTTATATGGAAACCAAGGTTAGTGTACTATAGTTTGTACATTATTTATATACATCCAATTTAAGTTCAGTTATATCTATACATATTTTCCATAAACATAACACTGTAAATACCAGTCACGTTTTACCATAATACAATATTTTACACTATTAAGTACAGGGTGCAATAAACACCGTGAAGAGAATTATTATATTTATAAGACTGCACAGTTCCAGTAACTATAACGAAGTAAATACAAGACACTTTTCTTTTACTTCTTACATTACCCAGTAAACAGTGCAGTAAACACTGTGCAGTCATTCACTATAGTGATAAGATTTTAATACAAGAACAAACCACATGCATAGCATAGATTACGGGGTACTTATAAGGCTTATCATTTTATCCATCGCAGTGGTAGAGACACGGACCGTTTAAGATAACTCAGCCTTTGTCTTACTACCCTGCTGGCATAGTTCAAGGGACAAGCTAATAAGTAGGGCCAACCAGATATACTGCAATGACACGTATCTCACAGATATTTAACGGCAACAAACCTACCAACCAGCAACGGGTGGGGGGTTAGGAAGGAATTTGCCAGACGGCAAAGGATACTTTCTACTAACAACCACCCCCACAGAAAAGTAATCAGAAATTACCTATAATAATGGATGAATTACAAAGAGCTGTCCACGTGAATTATGGATCAGAAGTTGCATGAGTATATGGACGATCTTGTACACCCAATGTCTACGAAAATTCTTGAGATCCTAAATTACCTACAGTAATGGACAGATTCTCCAAGTAAACCTGCCGCGCCGCTCAATACAAATATACTACTCATCAAAAGTCAAGGGCCACTTAGAAAAACCTTGTTAGAAACCATAAAAGAAATATGATATAAACGTAATTGGTATCAGTCAAAACGGCATTTATTGAATGCCAAATTGACATGTCACGTAAAGAAATGGAAACACACATTCAAACGCAATGAAGCTGTGAAGTGTGTCACCCACCTTTGCAAAAGTCACACAATAGATATTGGACAAATAGACATTTCAAAATTGGGTATGACCACCGTTTGCAGCAAAGCATTCAAGACAGCGTAGAAGCATCGAGTCCACAAGGGTCCGAAGAGTATCCTGAGGAACAGCTTGCCATTACTGAAGCAGAAATGCAGTCAGCTGTGCAACATCCATTGGCAGGGAGTGATTTGTTGACAATCTTCGACCAATGACATCCCAGAGGTGCTCAATTGGAGAAAGGTCAGGTGAATGAGCTGGCCACGCCATCCTGATGATCCCATGTTGCCGAATAAACTCATTCACCACACGAGCTCGATGGGGTCAAGCGTTATCATCTTGGAGGATGGCATTACCACCTATGGCCTCCAGAGCAGGCTGAACAATTGGTCTCAAGATTTCATTCTGGTATCTTGGGCCGGTCAAGTTGCCTTGGATGATGTAGAGTGGGGTCCTGCCATGTCTGTAGAAGCCTCCCCAGGCCATGACAGAACCCCTACCATAACGATCCACCTCTCGAATTGTGTCATCAGTAAATCGTTCTCCTGGTAACTTCCAAACTCGAATCCTGCCATCATTGAATGACACAGTGAAGCGAGATTCATCAGTGAAGAGAACTTGACTCCATTGTTGCCTTGTCCATCGGATGTGCTCGCGACACCAAGCAACACGGGCTCTGCGATAAGCAGGAGTAAGAGGGATTCTGACTGCAGGACGTCGAGCAGCCAGTCCAAATTCATGTAAACGTCTGCGAATGGTGCTTTGACTGACATTAACGTTCACAGTTTGTCTCAGCTGACATCTTAGAGTGGAACAAGTCACTGTTCGATGGCGCAGGGCTGACACAAGAGGTACCGGTCATCATGTCTATTAGTGCATCTAGGGCGACCTGAGCGGTGGCAATCCTCCACACTTCCTGTGGCCTGAAATCTCTCCAAAATTCTTTGGATAGTAGAGTGTGACACTGCAAGCCGTCTAGCAACCTCACGGACAGATAAACCACTTTCAACCCACGCTATAGCCCTCATTTTTTGTAAGGTGTCAAGACTTCTTCTCGGTGGCATGGTTTTTTGCAAGTGATGAAACTACCCTAAGTCTGCTGATTGTAAAACAAATTAAGAGCGAACTCTGTTCACGAAAAGTCGCCACTGCACGTGGAATGTCAATCATCACAATTACTTCGCCTGTTTGGTTGTACGGAAGTTTGAAAAAACAGATTTAAAATGTGAATTTATGGTCAGCAAACCAAATTGCACGTGATCATCATGGTTGTCGGTGAGTTGTTTTTATGCTTAACGTGCATAGAGGACTGTCAGAGGAAGATATTGCACCCATTTTACTAAAAACTTCCTTCATTTAATCATTCTATGCGCTTATAGAACCAACGGGCTGATCACCCGTTTGCCAGTCACTTCGATTACGGAAACAACAGCAAATGGATTGATTTGCCATTGCCCTAAAGACGCCAATAGGCATGATGGGAAACAATGGCAAAGAAAACCTATCTGCTGTTGCCCTAAGACGCCACTAGGCGTAATGGCCACTGACTGCTTTGACGGTCGGTGGCTAAGGACGGAAGAAGAAGAAGAATGCGCTTATAGAAAAGTGTATTGAAGATAATAGGGTGGCCCTTGACTTTTGACGAGTAGTATACATAACATTTCCACCATATATCATCACAACAAAGGGACATCTGCAAACCAGATGAAGTCTCTGCAGCCTGACATTGTGTTCTACGCAACCAATGACCAGGCCAACTCAGCCGCTCATTTCATTGTCAACACGTGCATTGTGAAGAACAAAAGATCAGGCCATCGACACCTGAAGAAAAGTCAGTGAGCCGGACAATGTTATTGAATGCAGACAAGACATGTTCACGGCATACAACCACCCAGAGTTTGAATGACAGTCCATCAGAGACCAAGAAACAAGATATTCTTTTTTTTAGTAATTAGGATTAGATTAAATTCATCATCATCATCACGTCGTATAGACTTAAGATTAGATTATGTATTTTTGCATTAACTATTATCATCTTTTCCAGGTATAGTTAATGTTAGTTCTTATTGAATTTGTATTATTGTAATTGGATTTTGTGTTACCTTTAAGTAATTCAATAAATGTTGTTGTTGTGTTTGTGTTACCAACACACGTTAATTACATATATAGAGAAGGAAAGAAAGTGTGCGAGAGAGAGACATACAGTTCTTCCTTTCTTCCTCTTCTGTTCACTCAGTGTAATAGGTGAGGTGGGGGCTTGCGAGCTTATAAAGAGAGGGGGATAGAGTGGTAGAAGTGACAGTGTCACGAGATTCAGAATCACTGGGACTATCTGCTGGGAACTTATAACAAAGTCTTAAATTCACCTTCTCCCACTGCTGCTGCCTATCTTCAACTGGTTGCCAGGCAAATCTGAGCTATTGACAATGCCGGCACCACAAAGATAACTCTCCCTGGTTAATCTTCGGGTTAACCCTGTGACACAGACCTTCATCAAACACAAGCCAAGTCCTCCTGTCACATAGACCTTCAACAAACACTTGCCAAGTCCTCCTGTCACATAGACCTTCAACAAACACATGCCAAGTCCTCTTGTCACATAGACTTCAACAAACACAAGCCAAGCCCTCCTGTCACATAGACCTTCAACAAACACAAGCCAAGTCCTCCTGTCACACAGACCTTAAACAAACACATGCCAAGTCCTCCTGTCACATAGACCTTCAACAAACACATGCCAAGTCCTCCTGTCACACAGACCTTCAACAAACACAAGCCAAGTCCTCCTGTCAAGTGCTCAAGTTCTTTCCATTTTTTTCTTCATCAGTTTCATTAACCTCCAGCTCTCTTCTCCACGTTTTTTAGTCTTCCTCTGCAACTCTTTCTATGGGGATTTCAGAACAAGGACTCCCTTGTAATGCTATCAATAGGTTTCCTCAATGTGTGTTGCATCCATCAGCAGCATCTTTTTCTCATTTCTTGTTCCACTGGCACGTGTCTGGTTCTTGTCATCAGTTCCCCATTTGCGACTTTGTAATACAATTTCAAACCTTATATTCTATGCAAGCACCCATTTATGAAAGTCTGTAACTTTTCTTACTGTTCTTTATCTTTCAGAGCCATACAATAGGACTGACTTGACAGAGCCATACAATAGGACTGACTTGACAGAGCCATACAATAGGACTGACTTGACAGAGCCATACAATAGGACTGACTTGACATTTGAGTTGAAGATTCTTATTTTCATGTCAGACTTGATTTCTGTTGATGTCCATATGTCTCCAAATGCAATGAAAGCTCTTCATACTTTTAGTATTCTTACTTTGATCTTTGTGTCTGTCCCTCTAACTTTGTCTGTATTGCTGCCAAGATATGTGTATGATTCTACCATCTTTTAGTGGTGTTTCTTCATGTTCAACCCTGTTATCATTTCTTGCATTTATTTTCATTATTTTTGTCTTTTCCCAAAGTGTGTTTTCAGACCAACTTGTTGTGAATCCTTATTGAGTATTATCATTTTATCTTGCAACTGATTATGGTTATGAGACAGATGAGTCAAGACATCTGCAAAATCTAGATCTGTTTAGTCAGATTACACTGGAATGCATATTTGTTGTGAGATATCGATGTTTTTATAACCTCATTTATAGCTAGTAAGTAAAGAAATAGAGGAAAGAAGCATCCCTGTCGCACTCCTTCTAATCGCAAAGGGTTCTGTAAGTTGTCCTTCGTGAAGAACTTTGCATGTAATGTCTTCATGAGTCTTATGTATTAAGTAAATGATCTTCATAGGAACTCTATAATGTTCCTTCTTTTTTCCAAAGTGATTCTCTGTCTACACTGTCAAATGCCATTTAATAGTGCACAAATTCAATGTATAGAAGTGAATTCCATTCCAGACTTTGTTCAACTATTATTCTCAATGTGGCTATCAGGTCTGTACAGGATTTGTTCTGCAAAAATCCTACTTGATCTGTTCTGAAAAAAAAACCCTATTTGATCATCTCTCAATTGTTTGTTTATGGACTCTTTTAATATCCCAAGGATGATTCTGTTTAAAACTTGTCCTGACCAAAAAGTACTGGAAGATGAGACAGGTCTTGTTTCAGAGATGGCATTTGCCCACAATGTTGTCCTGATTGCTAAATCAGATCACATCTTCAGTCCAACCTGCAAGTCAGGAAGGAAGAGCTAGAGAAGAGAGGGATGGTCATCAGACGCTCCAAAAACAAAAACCAACGTGATATCATGAGAGGAATGAAGACATCAGATTAAGCTGGGAAAACAGGTCCTGGAGCAAGTACTTACTTACTTAGTCGTTCCCCTTCTACCGTGAGGTGTAGAGGTTTGGAAGAGAGAGCGCCAGACCATTCTATCAGCTGTCTTCTTCCTGGCCTGGTTCCATTCTAGTCCTCGGTCCTTCAAAGATTGTCTAATGTTGTCCTCTCAGCGGACACTGGGTCGTCCTGGAGGTCTGGATCCCTGGCTCTTAGTTTCCCATGCTTGTCGTGGTAGCCGATCTTCTCCCATTCTGCAGACATGGCCAAACCATCTTAGTTGGGACTGTTCTATTTGGGTCTGCAGCGGATGGGATTTTAGGCCTTGAAGGATTGTCTGGTTGCGGACCATGTCTCTTCTTGTCACTTCAACCACTTTCCTCAGATACCTCATTTCTGAGGTTTGGATCTGGCTTTTGTGGGTTGTAGTCATTGCCCACGACTCGCATCCATATGTCAAGACTGGGACATAGGTGGAGCGGTAAACAGCCATCTTCGTTTTCTTACCAACCTCTTTCTTGCTGAGGAATCCACGATTTATGGCCTGAAAAAGTCTCCCAGCCGCTGCTTTTCTAGTGGCCAACTCCTCTTTGATGCCTCCCTTTCGGTCTATAATAGCTCCGAGATATCTAAAGTGGTCGACCTGCTCCAGGACCTGCTCTCCCAACTTAATCCGATGTTTTCTTTCCTCTCGTGATATCACCATGGATTTTGTTTTAGAGCTGCTTATGACCATCCCTCTCTTCTCCAGCTCTTCCTTCCAGACTTGCAGGTTGGATTGGAGATGTGCCTCTGATTCAGCAATCAGGGCAACATCATCAGCAAATGCCAGCTCCGAAATATAGACCTGTCTCATCTTCCAGTACCCCACTGAATACTTTCTTGTTCTCTCCTTACACGCCTTGATGGCATCGTCCATAAGGAGTATGAAGAGGTAAGGTGATAGGATATCACCTTGTCTTACACCAGTGGTGGTCCTGAACTCTTCTGACTTATGGTTTGCTGTCCTCACATAATTTCTGCAAGACTTGTAGAAGCTCTGTATAGCATGAATCAGAGGTGCTGGAATATTCTTCCTTGCCAAACAGTCCCAAAGTTTGCTCCAGGGGACCCTGTCAAACGCCTTTTCCAGATCTATGAAACAAAGATGGATCTCACTCTTATACTCAAGGGCCTTTTCACTCAGCTGTCTAAGTGTGAAGATTAGGTCTTGAGTACTTCGGTTTGCTCGGAATCCGCACTGGACTTCATCCAATTGTGGCTCAGCTAGGCGTCGGAGTCTCTGCTCTAGGATTCTAGAGTAGATTTTACCAGGGACACTGAGAAGGGATATGCCTCTATGGTTTCCACATTGTCGATTGTCACCCTTTTTGAAAATTGGTGTTATGATGGCAATCTCCTAATCCTTTGGTATGGTCTTGTTGCACCATGCTGCCTGTAGGACCTTTAAGAGTAATAGATCGCCTGATGCTCCCATGTACTTAACCATTTCTGGTGTTATACCATCATGCCCTGCTGCTTTGCCCATCTTGATTTTCTCTAGTGCTGCCCTCAGTTCTTCCATCTTTATGTCATCTTCACCATCATTGGTTTTCTCTTCTGTGCTAGTCGCTATCATTTCTGATGCTTCACCATGCTCACCATCCAGGAGCTCTGAGAAATATTCCCTCCATCTTTCCATTACTTCCCTTGGGGCAGTAAGCAATTTGCCTTGCTTGTCCTTTATAAATTTGAGAGGGCATTGTTTTTCCTTCCTCATGTTCTTTAGGGTCTTATAGAACAATTTCTGGTTTTCTTGTGCATCTTTTTCTAGCTTTTCTCCAAATTCTTCCCAGGACTTCTGTTTTGCTGCTAGCACTTTGTTCTTTGCTTCTGTTCTGAGTGTCACATATTCTCTATATTTTTCCATTTGTCCTGTTGTGTTTTAGCTCCTAAGTATTGTTTCCATGCCATTTTCTTCTCTCTTATTTTCTCTTTGACTTCCTCTGTCCACCAAGGTGTCCTCTTTCTCTGGTTCCCAAGTCGGACTTCACCGCATGCTTCTGCAGCAGCTGTCTTTATGATATCCTTTAATTTATTCCAGAGGGTTTCCAAGTCATCAGGTCGTTCTTCTGTGTTGCTCACTGCTGTAGCAATAAGCCCCTGGTATCTGGTCTTAATTTCTGGCTCTCTCAGCTTGTAGGTCCTAATGTTCATTTCTTCTGCTCGTTTACTTGGTTTCTTGCGTGATGTTGGGCAGTTCCTAGGCTGAGCAACTCTTTCAGTTGTTCGTTTGATTGTTAGCAGGTAGTGATCACTTCCAATCTCTGGCTCCCTCCAGACTCTTGCATCTCGGACATATCTGAATGAGCTTCTCCGAACAATGGCATAGTCGATCACTGACTTCTCATTCTTTGTTGGTTCACATCTAGTGTATGCATGTATGCGCTTATGGGGGAACTTTGTATTTGTAATGATCAGATTCTGCTCACTGCAGAATCTAAGGAGTCGCTTTCCATTGTCATTGAGAGTATCTTCTCCATATCTTTCGATAACTCCACCCCATCTAGCATGGTCATTTCCAACTCTGGCATTAAAATCTCCGAGCATGATAACTTCATCTAGGCAGTCATCCACTGTCCTTTGAAGCAGCTCGAAGAATTCCTCCTTGACCTCTGCTCTCTCATCCTCATTTGGCCCATACACTATGACCAGGTTGACTATGGTTTCTCCTTCTTTTAGTTTTACAACCATAATGCGCTCCGAGACAAAGTTCCATCCCTTGATACTATCTTTTTGATTTTGGGCCACAATGCAACCCACGCCCCCTTTAGCTCTTTTAGATATGGGTACACCACTGTAGAGCAACGTGTTGCCATCGAGATCCATGACTCCTTGTCCTTTTTTCTTCGTTTCCGTTATAGCCAGGATTTCTAGTTTTGCTTTCCTCATCTCTTCCACCAGCTCCTCTTCCTTCCCATTTATACTTCTTGTGTTCCAAGTTCCATAAGTCGTAGTCCGTAGTCCGTTCAAGTTTGTCGCCTTTAGAATCAGTCCGGTTTTCTCTCTTGTATTGCTCGTAATCATAGTTTAAGACAAACAGGTGATTGGCCTGTTGTGCCTTTGCATGGTGGAGGGGCTGCCTCCTTACGGCCTCCATGCAGGCCGCCCTCCTCCTTTTTCATCCGGGCTTGGGACCGGCATAGGCGGAGTTCTGGAGCAAGTACACCAGTTTAAATACCTCACAGTTATTACAGACTGGAAGGGCGGCATCAAAGAAGAGTTAGCTACTCAAACAGCAGCAGCTGGGAGACTTTTTCAGGCCGTAAATTAAAGATTTTTTTAAGTTAACAAGAAAACTGAGATAGCTGTATACTGCTCCACCTATATTTCAGTCTTGACATATGGATGCAAGTCATGGGCAATGACTACAAAAAAAAAAAAAAAAAAAAAAGCCAGCTCCAAACTTCAGAAATAAGGTATCTGAGGAAGGTGGTTGAAGTAACAAGAATAGATATGGTCAGCTACCAGACGATATGGCAAAGCCTCAAAACCCAGCCACTGCAGACTAAAGTAGAACAGTCCCACCTACGATGGTCTGGACATGTCTGCAGAATGGAAGATGATAAACTATCATGGCAATTATGAGAAATTGAGATCCAGACCTCCAGGATGACCCAGCATCCACTGGGAAGACAACATTAGACAATCTCTGAAGAACCAAGGACTAGATTGGAACCAGGCAATAAGGAAGACAGCAGATATGATAGTATGGTGCTCCCTCCACCAAACCTCTACACCTCATTGTAGAAGAGGGATAACTAAGTAAGTATTTTTCCTGGCACTGACAATAACATTATTCCTCTATAATGTGTGCATTCTTGTAAATTTCCTTTCTTAGGTAACTTTACTAGATAACCTTCCTTCCATTCTGCTGGTATTTCTTCTCTTGACGGTAAGTTCCCCTATGCTGCAAGCTGCTTCTGACATGAACAAAGCACTCTGTGTCGGTCGGGCAATTCTTATCTTTGATGAGGCTATTTGCTTGCTTACATCTCCCTCTTAGCTTTATTGTGTTGTTGTTCAGGTTCCTCGTATTTCTGTTGGTGACAGTTTCCTCTGTTTCCCTTGCCAAGTCTTCAGTATACTTCCTCTTGTCTCTTTTGATGTTTCTTCTTACTTCTTTGTTTTCTTCTAGGTACACTTCATGAGCCTTGACTTTGGAGCTTCTGGTTTTATCTGCTTTCTTGTTTTTCCTGTCTTCTATCTTGTTTATGGTTTCTGTTGTTATCCATGGTTTATGCTGATGTTCTCTTTTTCCCAGTACCTCTCCACATGTCTCATTTCATATATTTTTTACTTGTTGCCAGTGGTCTTCTGTATCTGCTTCATCATCCAGTTGTTGGAGTAATTGGTATGTGTTGGACAAGTGCGATTGAAACTTTGTCTCTTATTTCTTGATTTCTTAGATATTCCACATTATACACAATTTGTTGAGTTTTATTTTTGTTTTTGGAACAAAAGACGATGCTAACAGAAGATGGTGATCTGATACAACATCTGCTCCTCTATATACCATTACACCAAGTAATCATCATTAGAAAGAGCAGTTTATGTCTTTTCTTTTGTGTTTACCTAATTCTTAAATTCATCTTTGTGTTCTTAATAGAATTTAAAAGTCATGACAGTGCTTGATATAGTCCTTTAAACTGTCTTTTGATTTGTCTACAAAATGAACATGAATTTTATCTGGCGGTGACCGAAGATGGAAAATTTCCTGGCTCGCCCCGGGCGCTAAAAATCCTCGGCACGCCACTGCCTCAAACATAAAAAATTTGCTGCAAAGGATTTTCTGTCTGGACTAAAGGTAGCCGGAAAAGAAAACAATAATTGAAAAAAAATCCACACACGTGTATGCATATAGGGTACAAACACATTATGATGTTTGTGGTGGAGGTGTATAAATAACACTTATTATGTTACATATTTGTTGAAAGTGGTAACATATTGAGCACAGGTTACATTTATGTTAAAAAGTTGTAAAAGCATTACTGAGTAAATTGTCCCCAGCAGGATATACAGATGTGGAACTGCTCCTCATACTCTTTCTCCCTGCAGGAACATGACCATCTTCCTCACCTTCACTTTCTATCTTCACAGTGTGCCCCTGAAAACAAAATATTGAACATATTCAAGCTTGAAACAAACCACTTCAGTCTTAAACACTGCCCCAGTTTGAAAACTACATGATACATGTTTATGTATTCAAATTACTTTCTATTGTCAATTGTGTATGCCTCTGTCCCTTATGAAAGTGTTATATAACATTTACATTTACTACACTGTTACAGAACAAAAAACACACAGAACCTAGCAATAAGTAACAACATATTTAAATGGACAATATTTTAACAGATTTCTCAGTTTAACTCACTTTGGCTGTATAACAATTTGTTATGAATTAAAAAGAATATTCACTTTAAAATGTGTACTGACATCCTGTTTTATTTTTTGATCCAGGAATGGGATCTTCTGTTCCATATTTTTTTTGCAATCTGAAAAGAAAAATAAATTATAGGTAACAAAATCTTAGACAATTTGTTACATGCTGGTTATTTGATATCACAAGAAATTTTTTTTTTTAAACAATGGTAAAAAACATAACAACCTGAAAATATAAGGAAGAGTGATACATGTTAAATGTTAGTATGTCCAATGTCACATTCTACAGTCTTTACTATACTGATTTTCTTCTGAATGATTCAGAGCTGTCAAATGCATGCAAAATGTGTATATGATCTTTTTTTTTAAAATGTAACTTCTACCTATAATCTATCTATACTTGTGCTTTATATACTACACTAAGGCATTTGAGACAGTAAAACGTGAGAACATTATAAAACATGTTAGAAAGCATCAACATCGATGGTAAGGACCCGAGAATTACAAACAACATGAAATGGTAACAAACATCAGCTATGACAATAAGCAGCTACATTGGAAGGTTTTAGCAGATTAAAAAAGGGTGTTATACATGTCTGCAGAATGGGAGAAGATCGGCTACCACGACAAGCATGGGAAACAAAGAGCCAGGGATCCAGACCTCCAGGACGACCCAGAGTCCGCTGGGAGGACAACATTAGCCAATCTTTGAAGGACCGAGGACTAGAATGGAACCAGGCCAGGAAGAAGACAGCTGTTAGAATGGTCTGGCGCTCTCTCTTCCAAACCTCTACACCTCACGGTAGAAGGGGAACGACTAAGTAAGTAAGTAAGTTATACATGTTTGATGATAGTATGTCTGTGATGGCATTTTAGGCAGTTTGTGCCTTACTTATTTATTTACGTGATTCAGAGAGTTTCAAATGTATACTAAATGTGTGTAAGATCATGTTAGAAAAATGTAACTTTTTCCATTTGATAGCTAGAATCTAAGTTTCATATAATATAAACATCTGGGAATTTTTGCAAAAGCATTTTTTTTTTTTTTTAAGTACTGTTCTTGACATCAGATTTACAGACAAGTTACAAATTTTGCCAGAAATGTCTACATTTTAGTAAATTCTATCAGAGTATGATGAAATAAATGAAGGTTATTTGATATAAATTTTCCCATTTAGCAACTTTCTTTTATTGTGTCAGCAATAGATCTCTTCTGTTCCTTACCTTTTATCTCCTTGTGAGGTACAGTGTGGTCACATTTTATGTTAGAGACGCACTAATGAGGACCTCACATAATTGAAAACTAGTGTTCTCACAGGAATAAATGTAAAGTAGTGTATGTGTTCTCACAGGAATACATGTAGGGGAGTGTTGTAATGGGAATAAATGTAAAGTAGGGGGTGTGTTCTAACAGGAATAAATGTAAAGTAGGGGGTGTGTTCTCACAGAAATAAATGTAGGGGTGTGTTGTCATGGGAATAAATGTAAAGTAAGGTAGTGTGTTCTAACAGGAATAAATGTAAAGTAGGGGGTGTGTTCTCACAGGAATAAATGTAAAGTAGGGGGTGTGTTCTCACAGGACTAAATGCAGGGGGTGTGTTCTCACAGGAATAAATGCAGGGGGTGTGTTCTCACAGGATAAAATGTAGAGTAGGGGGTGTGTTCTCACAGGAATAAATGTAGGGGGTGTGTTCTGACAGGAATAAATGTAGGGGGTGTGTTCTCACAAGAATACATGTAGGGTGTGTGTTCTCACAGGAATAAATGTAAAGTAGGGGTGTGTTCTCACAGGAACATATGTAGGGGGTGTGTTCTGACAGGAATAAATGTAAAATAGAGGGTGTGTTCTGACAGGAACAAATGTAAAATAGGGGGTGTGTTCTCACAGGAATAAATGTAAAGTAGCGGGTGTTTTCCCACAGGAATTAATGTAAAGTAGAGGGTGTGTTCTCAAAAGAATAAATGTAAAATAGGGGGTGTGTTCTCATAGGAATTAATATAAAGTAGAGGGTTTGTTCTCACAGAAATAAATGTAAAGTAGAGGGTGTGTTCTCACAGGAATAAACGTAAAGTAGATGGTGTGTTCTCACAGAAATAAATGTAATGCAGGGGGTGTGTTCTCACAGGAATAAATTTACAACAATTGTAGCATTTTTTTTTTTGTCTTTAAGCCTTTAAAACTTGACAATTTCACTGATTAATGTCATCTTTCCCTTTTATAACAGAATCATATAACAATTATAGAAAAAATATAGGCCATCTTACAAGTACCATGTTGAGCTTATCATACAAAAGTGCTGGTGAGGTCTAGCAGCTTTATAACCAAAGACTGCTATGCTCTTGGAGCAGAGACTATTGTTTCTCCTATATCATTAGCTAGTCATGTCAGTAATCGAATATGAGCTGGGAATACTCATGCTGTTAATATTACAATGTAAATGGCTAAAATGTCAAGTTAGTCCTATTGTATGGCTCTGAGACATGGAGAGCAACAAAAACAACAACCAAAAAGCTGCAGACTTTTATAAACAGGGGCTTGCATAGAATAGAAGGACTGAAATGGTTTGACAAAGTCACAAATGTGGAACTGATGACAAGAACCAGACAAGAGTTGAGAAGAAGATGATGGTGATGGATAGGACACACATTGAGGAAACCTGTTGATAGAATTATAAGGCACTACTTGTTCTGGAATCCACAGGGAAAGAGAGGCAGAGGTAGACCAAAAAACACATGGAGAAGAGAACTGGATACAGAGGTGAAATGATTAGGAAAACATGGAAAGAACTTGAGCAGATGGCACAGGATAGGAGGACTTGGCATGGGTTTGTTGAAGGCCTATGCTCCTCATGGAGCTAAAGGGTATTGACTGATTGATTGAAATGGCTGGGAACACAATCAAAATGAAGGGATGCTTATCATCATGGGCTGTGCATGAGATAAACCAACTGTGACTATGAAGTACATGCTTGGATCGGTATTGATTAGATCCAGATATGTGATGGTCATGACAAAAAGCCTATAAGCTGATAACCACAGACAGAAGACACCTACTGCATGGGAACATAGCTGGAATAAAAGGGGTATGAATAAAGAGGGATATCATAAATGGCAGAGGGAACAATAGGGCAGGTGATCACAGTTAAACATATGTTCAAGGGGGAAGAGTGAAGTAAGTAAGATGAGAACTTTTTAAAATATCAGCAAATCATCAACAGCCTTGGTAGGGAGTGCAGAAATTGAGGTAATGGAAAAGTAGAGCTGAAAATGAATCAACTAATAAAAGATTATAGCAAGAACAAAAACAAATATGTAATGATTAGTGAGGCATGACAGGGAAAAATAAAGATCTTGTGAGGTACAAGTGCTACATACTGCTGATGAAAAATTAAAATCACATAAAAATATCAGTTCACATACTTCAAGCCTTCACATTACTCTACTTCCTTCCCGTCCCTGTTTATTTTTTGTTTTGTTACACTGTGACAGGTATGAACAGACAACTTTAGGAAATGGAAAACACACACATGCAAACACTTGCAAAATTTAGAAATTTAAATTGACATTATTTACAGCTATTGGACAGGAAAAGTGAAGCCACATCAGGTTTTGGAAACTGAAGAAATTATCTGGACTTAGAGGCACCACAGGGTCTATATTATAATTGAGGTTAAACTGAATATTTTTATTCATACATTTTAAAAAAGACAGAAATCTGGATAAGGAGACTGCATCTCTTATGTTGCCCAGACTGGCTGTTGGTACTTACATTATAGTTAGACTTAACCTTACCACAAGTCAGTTTCAAGTTTTGTCAAACACATTTAACTCACTCTAACTCACAAGTAGTAATACACATCACTTTGCCCTTTTACAATTATCTACAAGCCATATCTTGCACCACAAAGGAGATTGTGGAAAGAACATGAGATGATGGCACGTGACAGGAGGACTTGGCATTGTTTGTTGAAGGCCTATGCTCCTTTGGGAGTGGAGGGTTATGAATGAATATCTTGCACCAGCGTGATATTTGTCCGAATATGAAATGAAAATGTAAAAATACCTGGCAATGAGCTGATTTAAATTGTTTCAATACATTGGTACACGTGTGTGAACATTTTTGAATGGAGGAAAAATATTTTATGAAGCTGAAATTTTATACTTCTTTATATCTTTATATTTGTGAAGATCAAATTATACAAATCACTTGTATTATCTATTCTCTTGTATGGGTGTGAGGGCTGGACACTCACTGCAGATACGGAGCGAAGGATTCAGGTTTTTGAGCATAAATGTTATAGAAGAATTTTGCGCATTTGCTATAAAGAGCACAAAACAAATGTCTATGTTAGAGAGAAGATAAACACCTATGCAGGCCACCAAGAACCACTTTTGTCAATAGTGAAACATCGAAAGCTTGCCTGGTTTGGGCATGTAACTCGTCATGACTCCCTTTCGAAAATGATCCTCCAGGGAACAGTCGAAGGTAAACGGAGAAGAGGAAGGCAAAGAAAATCCTGGGCTGATAACATCAAAGAATGGGCAGGACACGGTTTTTCCACACTTGTACGCATTGCTGAGAATAGAGAGCAGTGGAGGACCATGTCTGCTGATGCTTCCACCATGGCACCCCTATGACCCATGACGGGTTATGGGTTGAGATGAGATGATGATATCCGTTACTAGTGCTGCTAATCATTTGTTTATGAGCAATGGCAATAGATTCCTCTTTTTAACACTGGCTATAAGCTGATCAAGAATGGCTGCTTATTTCTCAGTGAACAGAAGAATTAAAGCAACAGTAGTTTTTCAGTTAGTCTTAGCTATTCAGATGAAGACTTTGCTAAAACTTCATGTTAGAATATTCATGAAAGTGATTATTCTGATGGGGATACTGAGCAGCTGAATGAACAGGTATGAGGTAGCATAACAACTGCTAAACTTTCTGTCAGTAAAGGGAAAGGAAAGCGTAAAAACTCAGTTCAAACAACCAGTAAAGTTAACAGTACAGCTACAAGCTGAGAGACAAGTAGAGTCTCACAAGATATCCCAGAGTGGACAGAAATTGATGAAGGCATGATACAAAATGCATTTCAGTTTTGTCAAAAGGTGTGACTTAGGAGCTTGACCTGTCAACCCCACTGAAATGATATAGTGTTTTATTTACTGATGAAATTAAAGATTACATGTGTCAGTGCATCAATTATTATGCAAAACTCAAATGTATTCAGAATAATCCTTCGAAACAATATTTAATGTATGATCAATGGACCAAAGTCACATGCCTTGAACTGGATAACTTTACTGCTGTGCTAATAAATATTTGGGATTCAGAAGAAACCATTCATCCATGGCTACATCTGCAGAATTGTATACACCTTGGTTTAGTCACGTTTTCAAGAAATAGAAATGAAGCATTATATCATGTTATGCTTCATGTCTCTAATGACATTCACAAGGTAAAGAAAAGACTGAACCATTTATGAACATTTTGATACAAAAATTTCAGAATGCCTTTCACTCATTCCAAAATCTCAGTTTGGATGAAATGGGCATAGGGTACAAAAGCAGATTGCAATGCAATATTATCCACATAAACCAAGAAGATATCACAGAAAAGTCTTTGGTTTATGTTAATCAGCAACTGGATATGTGAAACATGTTTACATATTTTGTTTCAGATATATCATATGATCCTGAAGTGGATTCAAACAGTGGGCAAGCTGTAAAGATTGTTCAGACCATAATACAGCCTTTGGATACTTGCGGTCATTTTTTTAAAGGAAAGAATTACACCTCAAGAAAACTCACTGACTTCTTACTGGAGAAGAAGCAATATTACACCGGCACTCCTAACATTATCTTAAGAAATTTTCCCTTGAAACTGAAGACCCTGCACCTTAGTTATTTTGAATACAGATGGTACATGACACAAACAAGCAAGATGTTGTGTACAGCCTTTAGAGATAAAAAGGCTAAGAAATCAGTTTTTGTGTGTTTTCTCAGACCTAAGTAGAGACCATAACCACATGGAAGAACATTGTAAAGCTGAAAATTATAGATGAATACAACAATTCAATGAATGTTGTATGACCTCCTAGACTAAAGAGTTGGCTGTTATGGTGTACATAACAGAACACTTTTTTAAATAAGTGGAAAAGATTTTCCTCTGTTTGCTTGAAGTAGAGGAGGCCAATGCTTCAATGTTATGCTGTTTTCACCTTGCTGAAGTTCAAGAGAAATCTGCTTCATCAATTAACTGAAGCTTCTGCTGTTTTGAGTACACTAAGTATTCAAGAAAATGTAGCTACTGATATTGTTGGACATCAAGTATTTACCAAGAAAGCATATGATTAGTGGCAACATTCTTCTGGGAATCATAAAATAGAATTTGGTATATGTAAATAATATTAGTTTTATTAGTTTTATCTTTGGTTTTTACAGAAATAGTTGGTTTTGGAAAAAGTATTATAAAAATTTTATCTGTGAAGTGATTGTTACAAGAAAGAGTTAATGTGTTGTAAAATGGATGCACATTTACTTAACTCATTCTGCCCAAACGCACGTATGTCATGCAAGATAGGCCTTTCATTAAACCAAGGGCATACCATGTGCCAGCATGATATATGGCAAATTTGAACGGATAATTATAAAATATTTAGCAACAAGCTGGTTTTAAATCATTTCATTACATCTGGCACATATGTGTGAAATTTGTGAGTGTAAAAAAATTTGTGAAGTTACAATTGTGTGCTTTATATCCATTGCTAACGTTGCTAATCATTTGTTTTTAAAAAAATGGAGCGAGATTCTTCTAAACACCGGTTATCCGCTGATCAAGCACGAGTGCTTATTTCTCAGTGGACAGAAGATAATTCTAGTGACAGCGATTTAGAAGTGAGTTTTAGTGATTCAGATGAAGACGTTGTAAAGACTTTGGTCAGAACATTCATGAAAGTGATTATTCTGACAGCAGTGACAAGCAGCTGATTGAACAAGCATCAGGTAGGCCTAGTATAAACAGAGCTAAACTATCAGTGCGGGGTAAAAACCCCATTCTAACAACCAGTAAGCCTAAAGCTAAGATAACTGCCACAAGTCTAGAGGCAGGTGCATCCTTACAAGATGTCCCAGAGTGGTTAGAAATTACTGAGGGCATGACACAAAATGCATTTTGATTTTGTCCAAAGAGAACACCAGGTGTGACTGAGGGGCTTGACCTGTCAACCCCATTGAAATGTTTCAATGTTTTGTTTACACATGAGGTTAAAGAATATATGTGCCAGTGCATCAAAGATTATGCCAGACTGTTGAAGCTTGTTTTAGATAATTTATGGAAAGTTATTGATAATGAGCATCGTGCAATAGATGTTTAGCAAATTTCGTATGGGTGGTGCCAGAACTTGAATTATAAAAATGACTTCACAACGTCTTGATGTTTTAGGTCCACATAGATTATGAAATTTAAATGATGAAATAGGCAAACATGTTCATGGTCAAACATTCAATACATGAGTAATTGAAGCTCCTACTGTCCTCCTTGGAACGTCACATATCTGGAATATTTACTAGCAGTGCTATCATGGTTATCACTGAAGTAGCAAACCCCAGATATGGAGTTAATATAATATTAAATTACGATTGCAATACTTTTCTGAAACAATACTTCCTTGAACTCAATCCTTCTGCTCGGAATCTTATATAATATCTGTGGCGACCTTTCCTCAAATATACAGCCACGTAGAAGAATAATAGATCTTCTCAAAAAAATCAAGGAGCAACAGCTTTGATGTCCTTCTTGGTCAAAATCTACAAATGAAAGGCCCCGTATAACAGTTTGCATAAATTATGTTAAGCACCAAAACTACATCATCATATACAAGTGACGTCAGACTAATATCGCGTTCATTTAACATTTATAGAAGTGCAAAATACATCATGCTGGCCACGAATAGAACTGTTAGTGCGTAGATTAACTGATAACTGAACTAAACATGGCCAACATGTAAACTACATGATAAAACATCTTAACACAGACTCACGTGCATTCAAAATAACCCTGCAAAACAATATTCAATGTATTCTTGGTGGACCGAAGTCACACGCCTAGAACTTGATAAGTTTATTGCTGTCCTAATAAATATTGGGATTCAGAAAAGACCATTCATTCACGACTACTGGTCTACATCTGCAGAATTTTAAACTCCTTGGTTTCGTCAGATGTTTTCATGTAGTAGATTTGAAGCATTATAGCATACAATGCTTCATGTCTCTGGTAAAAATTCACTAGGAAAAGAAAAGATTGAACCTTTTATGATCATGTTGTTCCAAAAATTTCAGAGTGCCTTTTACCCATTCCAAAATCTCAGTTTGGATGAAATGGTTATAGGGTATAAAGGCAGATGGCAATATAAGCAGTATAATCCAAGTAAACCAAGCAAATATCACATAAAAGTCTTTGGTTTATGTGATTCAGCAACTGGATATGTGGTGTACATGTTCCATATTTTGGTTCAGATACTTCATATGAACCTGAAGTAGATGCAAACAGTGGGCAAGCTGTCAAGATTTTTCAGACCCTAATACAGCCTTTGGGTACAGGCCACCATTTATTTGCTGACAGGTATTACACCACAAGAGAACTCACTGACTTCTTACTGGATAAGAAGCAATACTACACTGGTACTCTGAACATTATCCAGATAAATTTTCCATTACAGCTGAAGACTCTGCACCTTAGTTATCTGGAATACAGATGGTATATGACACAAGCAAGCATGGTGTTGTGTTCAGCATTTAGAGACAAAAAAGGCCAAGAAATCAAATTTCCTTGTATCTTCTCAGGCCAAAGTGGAGACCATAAACACACAGAAGCACATTGTTAAACCAAAAATGATAGATGAATGCAACAATTCAATGAATGGGTGTGATCTCCTGGATCAAAAAGTTGATAATGGTGTACATAACAGAAAATTCGTTGAATGGTGGAAAAAAATGTTCATCTGGCTTCTTGAAATAGTGCAGGTGAATGCTTCAGTTTTATACTGTTTTCATCGAGGTGAAAAGCAATCACTGCTGCAGTTCAAAAGAAATCTGCTTCACCAACTGAAGCTTCTGCTGTTTTGAGCCCATTTAGTGTCCAAGAGTACCAACGGGCTGATCACCCGTTTGCCAGTCACTTCGATTACGGAAACAACAGCAAATGGATTGATTTGCCGTTGCCCTAAAGACGCCAATAGGCGTGATGGGAAACAATGGCAAAGAAAACCTATCTGCTGTTGCCCTAAGACGCCACTAGGCTTAATGACCACTGACTGCTTTGACGGTCGGTGGCTAAGGACGGAAGAAGAAGAAGAAGAAGTGTCCAAGAAAATGCAGCTACTAATACTGTTAGATCTCAAGCTGCCTCAACTTCAGAGTACCAGTGTGACACAAGGCATCTTGTATGTTATGCAAAAAGAGACATGAACTGTGTCCACTGCAGCACACCTGCAGTTGCAACACTCACATTATTATTGCACTGGATGTCCAAACCAGCCACATCTACACACACAATGTTTTTATGACTACCATAAAAGCATGCGAATAGTGGCAAATTCTTCTGGGAAATGTAAAATAGAATTTGGTCGGTGTAAATAATATTAGCCACAGTTGTTTCATGTTTGGTTTTTACAGAAATATGTGGTGTAGGAGAAAAATCATATAAATTATATATTTGAAGTGATTGTGGTACAAATGTGTTGTGTTTCAAAATGGATGTGCACTGATATTTTTCTGCTATGGATTAAACTGGAGCTGAAATATGTAAGTACACAGTTTTATTTATCTTTTTTTACCAGTTATTTTTGATCAGGTCTACACTTTTTCTACATCAAATATTATTTACAAGCATTTCACAAACACAAAGTTCTCCCATAAGCGCATACAAGCATACACTAGATGTGAACCAACAAAGAATGATAAGTCAATGATTGACTATGTCATTGTTAGGAGAAGCTCATTCAAATATGTCCGGGATGCTAGAGTCTGGAGGGGGCCAGAGATTGGAAGTGATCACTACCTCCTAACAATCAAAAGAACAAATGAAAGAGTTGCTCAGCTTAGGAACTGCCCAACATCATGCAAGAAACCAAGTAAACGAGTGGGAGAAATGACCATTAGGACCTACAAACTGAGAGAGCCAGAAATTAAGACCAGATATCAGGGGCGTATTGCTGCAGCGGTGAGCAACACAGAAGAACAACCTGATGACTTGGAAACCCTCTGGATTACATTCAAGGATATCATAAAGACAGCTGCTGCAGAAGCATGTGGTGAAGTCCGACTTGGGAACAAGAGAACGAGGACACCTTGGTGGACAGAGGAAGTCAAAGAGAAAATAAGAGAGAAGAAAATGGCATGGAAACAATACTTAGGAGCTAAAAACACAACAGGACAAATAGAAAAATATAAAGAATATGTGACACTCAGAACAGAAGCAAAGAACAAAGTGCTAGCAGCAAAACAGAAGTCCTGGGAAGAATTTGGAGAAAAGCTAGAAAAAGATGTGCAAGAAAACCAGAAAGTGTTCTATAAGACCCAAAAGAACATGAGGAAGGAAAAACAATGCCCTTTCAAATTTATAAAGGACATGCAAGGCAAATTTCTTACTGCCCCGAAGGAAGTAATGGAAAGATGGAAAGAATATTTCTCAGAACTCCTGGATGGTGAGCATGGTGAAGCATCAGCAATGATAACCTCTAGCACAGAAGAGAAAACCAATGATGGTGAAGATGACATAAAGATGGAAGAACTGAAGGCAGCACTGGAGAAAATCAAGATGGGCAAAGCAGCAGGGCATGATGGTATAACACCAGAAATGGTTAAGTACATGGGAGCATCAGGCAACCTATTACTCTTAAGGGTCCTACAGGCAGCGTGGTACAACAAGACCATACCAAAGGATTGGGAGATTATCATCATAACACCAATTTTCAAAAAGGGTGACAATCGACAGTGTGGAAACCATAGAGGCATATCCCTTCTCAGTGTCCCTGGTAAAATCTACTCTAGAATCCTAGAGCAGAGACTCCGACGCCTAGCTGAGCCACAATTGGATGAGGTCCAGTGCGGATTCCGAGCAAACCGAAGTACTCAAGTCCTAATCTTCACACTCAGACAGCTGAGTGAAAAGGCCCTTGAGTATAAGAGTGAGATCCATCTTTGTTTCATAGATCTGGAAAAGGCGTTTGACAGGGTCCCCTGGAGCAAACTTTGGGACTGTTTGGCAAGGAAGAACATTCCAGCAATTCTGATTCATGATATACAGAGCTTGTACAAGTCTTGCAGAAATTATGTGAGGACAGCAAACTTTAAGTCAGAAGAGTTCAGGACCACCACTGGTGTAAGACAAGGTGATATCCTGTCACCTTATCTTTTCATACTCCTCATGGACGATGCCATCAAGGCATGTAAGGAGAGAACAAGAAAGTATTCAGTGGGGTACTGGAAGATGAGACAGGTCTGTATTTCGGAGCTGGCATTTGCTGATGATGTTGCCCTGATTGCTAAATCAGAGGCACATCTCCAATCCAACCTGCAAGTCTGGAAGGAAGAGCTGGAGAAGAGAGGGATGGTCATAAGCAGCTCTAAAACAAAATCCATGGTGATGTCACGAGAAGAAAGAAGACATCAGATTAAGCTGGGAGAACAGGTCCTGGAGCAGGTCGACCACTTTAAATATCTCGGAGCTATTTTTGACCGAAAGGGAGGCATCAAAGAAGAGTTGGCCACTCAAAAAGCAGCAGCTGGGAGACTTTTTCAGGCCATAAATCAAGGATTCCTCAGCAAGAGAGAGGTTGGTAAGAAAATGAATATAGCTGTATACCGTTCCACCTATGTCCCAGTCTTGACATATGGATGCGAGTCATGGGCAGTGACTACAACCCACAAAAGACAGATCCAAATCTCAGAAATGAGGTATCTGAGGAAGGTGGTTGAAGTAACAAGAAGAGACATGGTAAGCAACCAGACGATACGTCAAGGCCTTAAATCCCACCACCTGCAGACCTAAGTAGAACAGTCCCAAGTAAGATGGTTTGGCCATGTCTGAAAAATGGGAGAAGATTGGCTACCATGACAAGCATGGGAAACAAAGAGCCAAGGATCCAGACCCCCAGGACGACCCAGAGTCCGCTGGGAGGACAACATTAGACAATCTTTGAAGGACCGAGGACTAGAATGGAACCAGGCCAGGAGGAAGACAGCCGATAGGAAAGTCTGGCGCTCTCTTCCAAACCTCTACACCTCACGGTAGAAGGGAACGACTAAGTAAGTAAGCATTTCACAAGATTCTTCAGTCAGTTTCCCACATTTATGTATAAAATAAACACCTAGTTAAATAATATGAGTATCTACTGACTGTTTTTAAAATATAACCTGAAGAGAAAAATTGCACACATTTTGAGTGGTTGTTTTTACAAACATGTGGTTTTGAGAAAGAAATTATAAAAATTCCATCTGTGAAGTGATTAGTGATAAAAGTTTCTAGATATGTTTCAAACTAACTGTGTAGGCCTACTTGAAAATAACCTCAGACCTAAAGGTATTTTATATTTGGACATGCGCCCTATAATAACTGACTAGGTTGAACGGGACGCGCCTCCCCAAAACTGTATTAAAAAAATGTGTACTGATATTTTTAACATTTTATTGCCTTAAATTAATTGGGAACTGAAATATTTAAGTTTCAGTATACAATGTTATTTAATTTGTTAAAGAGTTTTTTAAAGAGGTGTACACTTCACAAGACATAGCAAACACTTTTTACATCAAATAATGATTTAAAGCACTTCAAAAGATTTGTCAGTCAATTTCCCACATTTTTAAGTGTAACCTAAGTACATAGTTAAATAATACGATTACCTACTGCTTGTTTTTACAACACAACCTGAAGAGAAAAATTGCACTTATTTTGTGAGGTTGTTTTTACAAACATATGTGGTTTTGAGAAAAACAAATTATAAAGATTACATCTGTGAAGTGATTAGTGTTAAAAGTTTCTAGATGTGTTTTAAACCAAATGTGCACTGATATTCTTAACATTTTATTGCCATACATTAATTGGGAGCTGAAATATACAATTAAGTTATTTAATTTTTTAAACACTTCACAGACATAAAACACACCTATTCATATCAATTATTATTTGAAGCAATTCATAAGATTCTCCAGTCAATTTCCTCACATGTCTATGTATAACACATGTACCTACTGAACTAATGTATTTGTCACCTGTCTGAAAAAAATTGCATTCATTTTGGGGCCTGAGTAAAACCTAAAAACAGCCTTGGATAGAATGAGTTAATCTGTTTTTAACTATTATTTTCTATCAGGTCTACACTTCACCCAAACAGAACAGTCCCAACTAAGATGGTTTGGCCATGTCTGCAGAATGGGAGAAGATCAGCTACCACAACAAGCATGGGAAACAAAGAGCCAGGGATCCAGACCTCCAGGACGACCCAGAGTCCGCTGGGAGGACAACATTAGACAATCTTTGAAGGACCGAGGACTAGAATGGAACCAGGCCAGGAAGAAGACAGCTGATAGAATAGTCTGGCGCTCTCTCTTCCAAACCTCTACACCTCACGGTAGAAGGGGAACGACTAAGTAAGTATGTAAGTCTACACTTCACAAGACTTAGACACTTCTTCACATAACATAATAGTTTAATAACATTTTACAAGATTTATTAGCCCTTTTCCCATATTTTCATTCATAGAACATGCAACTACTGATTCAATATAGGTTCTATATTTTTACCGCTTGTTTTTAAAACAACATTTAGGAAAAAAGTGCACCCATTTTAGAAGCCAGTTTGTATAAAAAATATGTGGTTCTCTTTAAAAAAAATTATATATGTGAAGTTATAATGATACAAATATGTCAATATGTTTCAAACCAAATGTGCACTGATATTCTTAACATATTACTGCCATAGATTAAACTAGAGCTGAAATATTTAAGGGAAGGACACAATTTTATTTTTTTAATTATTTTTTATCACATCTGCACAATCACAAGGAATAACAGACACATTTTCATACTAAATAAAATGATTTAAAGCATTTCACAAGATTTTTCACTCAATTTCCTATATTTTTGTATGTATACCACAAGCAGCTACTAAAATAATATTTTATATCTAGGCTACTGCATATTTTTGTATGTATACCACAAGCAGCTACTGAAATAATATTTTATATCTAGGCTACTGCATATTTTTGTATGTATACCACAAGCAGCTACTGAAATAATATTTTATATCTAGGCTACTGCATATTTTTGTATGTATACCACAAGCAGCTACTGAAATAATATTTGTATCTATGCCTACTGCCTAATTTTTCTGCTATGGTAGCACAGTGGTTAGTGCACAGGCTTCCTAGCTTGGTGGTCCATGGTTCGATCCCCAGTTGAGGTGGGATTCGTTAGACTACAAATGGCTCCAAGGTCAACCCAACCTCATGAATTGGGTGCAAAAGCAACTCTGGTAAGGTTAAGTCAGCCGGCATGATGCTGGCCACATCACCCATAGTCTGTCAATGGTCAAGAAAATATGGGTCTTACATTATATTCCTAGAATGCCTCAATGCTGGCCACATCACCCCTAGTCTGTCGATGGTCAAGAAAATATGGGCCTTACATTATATTCCTAGAATGCCTCAATGCTGGCCACATCACCCCTAGTCTGTTGATGGTCAAGAAAATATGAGCCTTACATTATATTCCTAGTATGCCTCAATGGGCGTGTAACTGTTTCCTTTACTTTTTACCTCCTGTTTTTAAAACATCACCTGAAGAGACATTCTGCACAAATTTTTGGTGCCTGTTTTACAGAAATATGTTGTTTTGAAGAAAAAAATTTAAAAAATATTACATCCTTGAACTGACTGTGATAACAATGTGTAGATAAGTTTCAACCTAAATGTGCACTGATATTCTGAACATTTTATTGCAATTATATAAGAGTAAGTTCACAATTTTGCTTTTTTTGTTTTTCTGAGATTTTTTTTCTACTTTTTCACACCAAATAACATTTTATAGCATTTCATAAGTTTACTCAGCCAATTTCTAATGTTTATATGTATAACATATGCACTTACTAAAATAATGTAGTTGTTGTTTAAGGTTTTGCCTTCTAAGGGTGAGGCATGTTACTTTCAACCTAGACCACAGTCCATTGGATATATCCTAGCCCAATTCACCATTCAAAAATAAGTGTTAACTGAAGTGCTGTGTTGATGAAGTATAAGCCCGGAATATGACTACCTAGCATCCATCAGCTAGCTGAAATAGCCTCAAAAAGGACAGCTAGCCCAAATAAGGTTGATAGTCACTAAGTCTATAAAAAGACTAACACCATCTATTATGATAAAGGAAATGAAAAGGCAGATAAAGAAGCCAAGAAAGGTAGATCTGATAAAAATCTAATAAATGTAAGGATGAGTAAATCAGAGATTAAGAGCTTAATTAAACATTTAATAACAGATGAATGGAAAGCAGAGTGGGATAAAAATCTGATAGGAAGACATGCATATAAGTTGTTCAAGGCTCCAACAAGAAAATGTCAGATATCTAGGGAAATGAAAATTCCCAGTAATAAGAAACTTCTCAGACTACATCCAAGATAACCTCCTTCCTTCTAGTGCCATGTCTCTCCATATTCTTGATAGTAGTCTGGGTAAACCTTCCTTCTACATGCTTCCTAAGGTTCATAAAATTGATAATCGGGTCGACCTATTGTTTCAGCCTGCTCTTGTCCTACTGAACGTATCTCTGATTTCCTGGATAGTATTTTGCAACCCTTAGTGGTCAATCTACCTTCTTTTTTGAAAGACACCACCCATGCTATCACTACTTTTGATTCCATCCAATTCACACCTGCCCACACTTACCGTCTTTTCCTTCTGGATGTTTGTTCGCTTTATACTTCCATTCCACACTCTGATGGCCTTAAAGCACTACAATTTTTTCTCGACAGACGCACTGACCTTACTTTTAGCACAGGTTCTCTTCTTCACCTTGCGGAATTAGTTCTCACTCTCAACTCTTTTGAATTCAATGGCCAGTTCTTTAATCAAATTAGTGGCGTTGCTATGGGTACTAAAATGGGCCCGAGTTATGCTTGCCTCTTCATGGGTCACTTTGAATATTTGGTGCTTCATAGTTACGATGGACCATTACCTGAGTTTTACCATCGTTATATTGACGATGGTATTGGAGTCACAGACATGTCTGAAGTTAACCTCCGTAGATTCATTGACTATGTTGGCAATTTCCATCCTGCCACCAAATTCACTTCTCAGATTTCTACCACTTCAGTTAACTTCCTTGACCTTACTGTCAATATTACTCCTACTGGGCTTACTACCTCTGTCTTTTATAAACCTACTAATGCTCATAGTTTCCTTCTTTACACCTCTTCATACCCTCTCAGCTGTAAAGATTCCATTCCCTATTCTCAACTTCTACGCTTACATCGGTGTTGGGGGAAATAATTCTCTTTTATCTGACAGGATGGTGCAGATTCTTGTTCCCCTCTGAGTTCATAGAAGTATCTGTAGTAGCTGGACCCTGGTGTCCAGACGGTCTAGGGTTGATTTTATTATACAGTCCAAACATGCAGCGTTCACACAAACGTAAGGCCAGTCTACAGCAGTAGAGAAAAATTCATAAGGCCTGATTGACTTTTGATAAGATATACACTTTAATGCACGAAACGTCGCTCCTCAAAAGGCATCCATAAAATTGGCAATGGCAATCTCTAGCCAGTCCATAACGTAAGTCTATCGTCTTGTAGACTACAGAAACAACGTCAGAGTCATCTTGCTGAAGTATTTAATATATATATTATTCACTCATTCCTCTCCTTTCAGCGCTGACAAGTCCATACAAATATAATCGAGTTTGGCTCCAAACGTAGGACGACCTAGCTGATCTGAAACACATACAACTCTTTATCAAGAGTACATATTCTGAAGCACGTGCAAACACGACCTTCTCACATGGAGACACACAGCCAAAGAGACCGAATCCCAGCTCAAATGTTCGAGCTGAAACCGGAAAGGATCGTCTGCTGAAAATTAGCAGACTATGTGACGTACTTCCGGGGTAGTCCTAGTAACGCTTGTCAACAAGGAAGTCATTACACAAACCAAGTTGATAGCGACCGAAACTGTTATGAATTTAGTCATAACAGTTGGATATGTCACAATGAAGATGATTTCCGTGAACGAGCTCAAGAAATGCTCGATTTTTTTTGACCGACGTCACTATCCTGAAAGAGTTTTATCTGATGCCCTTAATCGCATTAGTCATGTTACTCATCAGGTTGCACTTACCGCTAAACCTATTACTACATCTGACAGACTCAAACTTGTCTTAACTTTTCACCCTCATTGTTTGGCGGTGGAAAAAAATTCTGTTTCGTCATCTGCCTATTCTCAACTCCAATCCTGATACTTACTTACTTACTTACTTACTTAGTCGTTCCCCTTCTACCGTGAGGTGTAGAGGTTTGGAAGAGAGAGCGCCAGACTATTCTATCGGCTGTCTTCCTCCTGGCCTGGTTCCATTCTAGTCCTCTGTCCTTCAAAGATTGTCTAATGTTGTCCTCCCAGCGGACTCTGGGTCGTCCTCGGGGTCTGGATCCTTGGCTCTTTGTTTCCCATGCTTGTCATGGTAGCCGATCTTCTCCCATTCTGCAGACATGGCCAAACCATCTTAGTTGGGACTGTTCTACTTGGGTCTGTAGGGGGTGGCATTTTAGGCCTTGAAGTATCGTCTGGTTGCGTACCATGTCTCTTCTTGTTACTTCAACCACCTTCCTCAGATACCTCATTTCTGAGGTTTGGATCTGGCTTTTATGGGTTGTAGTCATTGCCCATGACTCGCATCCATATGTCAAGACTGGGACATAGGTGGAGCGGTATACAGCCATCTTCATTTTCTTACCAACCTCTCTCTTGCTGAGGAATCCTCGATTTATGGCCTGAAAAAGTCTCCCAGCTGCAGCTTTTCGAGTGGCCAACTCTTCTTTGATGCCTCCATTTTGGTCTATAATAGCTCCGAGGTATTTAAAGTGGTCGACCTGCTTCAGGACCTGATCTCCCAGCTTAATCTGATGTCTTCTTTCTTCTCGTGATATCACCATGGATTTTGTTTTAGAGCTGCTTATGACCATCCCTCTCTTCTCCAGCTCTTCCTTCCAGACTTGCAGGTTGGATTGGAGATGTGCCTCTGATTTAGCAATCAGGGCAACATCATCAGCAAATGCCAGCTCTGAAATATAGACCTGTCTCATCTTCCAGTACCCCACTGAATACTTTCTTGTTCTCTCCTTACATGCCTTGATGACATCGTCCATAAGGAGTATGAAGAGGTAAGGTGATAGGATATCACCTTGTCTTACACCAGTGGTGGTCCTGAACTCTTCTGACTTATGGTTTGCTGTCCTCACATAATTTCTGCAAGACTTGTAGAAGCTCTGTATAGCATAAATCCTGATACCAGAGAGTTATTTCGTGATACCCCTTTGGTGGCATATTGTAGGGATAAGAATGTTAGGGATATTCTCGAGCATAGTCACTTGAGACAAACTAGTCCTTCTCACTTTGGTACTAAACCGTGCCAACGCCACATATGTAAGATCCGTCCTTTTGTACTCCAAACGGTAAATTTGCCATTGGAGAGTCTTTTACATGCGAATCCAGAAACCTGATTTATGCTATCATCTGCAAGAGGTGTGACATGACCTACATTGGTGAAACTGGCAGACAGGTTTCATGAACACTTGAATGACATCTATCATGGCAAACATTTACTGGTGGCCCTTCACTTCAATAGCCCTGACCATTCAGGTAACTCTGACATTCATGTCACTGGCCTCCTGTCATGTGTCGGCGACAACCGAACTCGCTTCTCATTGGAGAATCATTTCATTTTTCAAATGGGCGTTTTATCTCCTGCTGGCTTGAATGTCCAGCATCATTTTGCATAATTCTGGTGGCTTCTGTCTCTGTTTCATATTTTATTTCTTCTGTCATCATTTTCCTATCTATCCTTGTTTTTGATTTGGTTCGTTTCGTTTCCTCAATTATCTTTCCTAAGCCATCACTAGCTCATACGTCACTTCTGCAAGACGCCTCATTTTTTCAGCCATCTTGAATGTTTCTTTCTTGGAACTAGCTAAGTGATTTTTTACTTGTTTTAATAGTGTTGTTCATTTCTGAACTCCGCCTATGACGGTCCCAAGCCCGGATGAAAAAGGAGGAGGGCGGCCTGCATGGAGGCCGTAAGGAGGCAGCCCCTCCACCATGCAAAGGCACAACAGGCCAATCACCTGTTTGCTTTAAACCACGATTACGAGTAACACAAGAGAGAAAACCGGACTGATTCTAAAGGCGACGAACTGGAACGGACGACGGACTACGACTTATGGAACATGGAACACAAGAAGTATAAATGGGAAGGAAGAGGAGCTGGTGGAAGAGATGAGGAAAGCAAAACTAGAAATCCTGGCTATAACGGAAACAAAGAAAAAAAGGACAAGGAGTCATGGATCTCAATGGCAACACGCTGCTCTACAGTGGTGTACCCATATCCGAAAGAGCTAAAGGGGGTGTGGGTTGCATTGTGGCCCAAAATCAAAAAGATAGTATCAAGGGGTGGAACTTTGTCTCAGAGCGCATTATGGTTGTGAAACTAAAAGAAGGAGAAACTATAGTCAACCTGGTCATAGTGTATGGGCCAAATGAGGATGAGAGAGCAGAGGTCAAGGAGGAATTCTTCGAGCTGCTTCAAAGGACAGTGGATGACTGCCTAGATGAAGTTTTCATGCTCGGAGATTTTAATGCCAGAGTTGGAAATGACCATGCTAGATGGGGTGGAGTTATCGGAAGATATGGAGAAGATACACTCAATGACAATGGAAAGCGACTCCTTAGATTCTGCAGTGAGCAGAATCTGATCATTACAAACACAAAGTTCCCCCATAAGCGCATACATGCATACACTAGATGTGAACCAACAAAGAATGAGAAATCAGTGATCGACTATGCCATTGTTCGGAGAAGCTCATTCAAATATGTCCGAGATGCAAGAGTCTGGAGGGGGCCAGAGATTGGAAGTGATCACTACCTGCTAACAATCAAACGAACAACTGAAAGAGTTGCTCAGTCTAGGAACTGCTCAACATCATGCAAGAAACCAAGTAAACGAGCAGGAGAAATGAGCATTAGGACCTACAAGCTGAGAGAGCCAGAAATTAAGACCAGATATCAGGGGCTTATTGCTGCAGCGGTGAGCAGCACAGAAGAACAACCTGATGACTTGGAAACCCTGTGGCTTAAATTCAAGGATATCATAAAGACAGCTGCTGCAGAAGCATGTGGTGAAGTCCGACTTGGGAACCAGAGAAAGAGGACACCTTGGTGGACAGAGGAAGTCAAAGAGAAAATAAGAGAGAAGAAAATGGCATGGAAACAATACTTAGGAGCTAAAAACACAACAGGACAAATGGAAAAATATAGAGAATATGTGACACTCAGAACAGAAGTAAAGAACAAAGTGCTAGCAGCAAAACAGAAGTCCTGGGAAGAATTTGGAGAAAAGCAAGAAAAAGATGCACAAGAAAACCAGAAATTGTTTTATAAGACCCTAAAGAACATGAGGAAAGAAAAACAATGCCCTCTCAAATTTATAAAGGACAAGCAAGGCAAATTGCTTACTGCCCCGAAGGAAGTAATGGAAAGAAGGAAAGAATATTTCTCAGAACTCCTTGATGAAGAGCAAGGTCAAGCATCAGAAATGATAACCACTAGCACAGAAGAGGAAACCAATGGTGATGAAGATGACATAAAGATGGAAGAACTGAAGGCAGCACTGGAGAAAATCAAGATGGGCAAAGCAGCAGGGCATGATGGTATAACACCAGAAATGGTTAAGTACATGGGAGCATCAAGCGACCTGTTACTCTTAAGGGTCCTACAGGCAGCATGGTGCAACAAGACCATACCAAAGGATTGGGAGATCGCCATCATAACACCAATTTTCAAAAAGGGTGACAATCGACAGTGTGGAAACCATAGAGGCATATCCCTTCTCAGTGTCCCTGGAAAAATCTACTCTAGAATCCTAGAGCAGAGACTCCGACGCCTAGCTGAGCCACAATTGGATGAGGTCCAGTGCAGATTCCGAGCAAACCGAAGTACTCAAGACCTAATCTTCACACTCAGACAGCTGAGTGAAAAGGCCCTTGAGTATAAGAGTGAGATCCATCTGTTACGTGCAGTCTTTGATATCTTACAATATAATACATTTGTATGCTTGTTATGTTCGCAAATATTTTGTAAACAAAATAGATACTTTTTAGTGCTTAAGGAAAAGTCATTATTGAGTTACTTCCCTTGAAAGGAGTGTCGTCACTTTCGATCGAACTCCGCAGATGAATCCAGTTTTACTGCGATTTATTCTTTGTTTGGGTAGAAATAGGTTGTTCTTGCTTCAGTGTATCTATGGCCTGAATTTATGTGTATTGTTTGTCTGGGTAGGACGAGTCTGTCTTATATCTGAATATCTTTGCATGTCTAAGTCGAACTATATGGTCTTTTGTCTCTAGAAAGGTCAAAGGGCTGTTCGGCGGATGTGTCGCTAGAGAGGTGTGATTTGGCTTCGCGCTGATGGGGCTGTGATTTTGTGTGTCGGCTTGTCGCCGGAAAAAGTGATCTCAGTATTTATGGGGAAAGTGATAGTCGTCTAGACCTATCGTGTATGCTTTACCCCAGTGTTTATTCTTATTGCCAAGGAATGGCAGAATCATATTTCTGATACCAAGGTAACAAAAGATACTTCTTATGAACTCTTGCTAAGCCACCGTTTCTCGATAGACACGATTTGTACGTCTGAGGAAATATTTAACTAGATGAAAACGACATTCATTCCTAGCAGCACTATATCTTGTATGATGAAGTCTATTGTATCATGATAGAATCTACAGAGCAATGAGTACATTTAATGAATGACTAACTTTAATACAGATTCATTATCTGTATCCAAACGTGAGTGACAGCTCACGAGAGAAGCCATCTTGTATCCAAATATTTTGTGACTTTCAAGAAGAGAAAGGAATGCCCCGTATTATCGCTTGATGAGTCCAGAGATCACTGCTACACATGAGAACCCATTACCAGCGGTTCAATATGATTATATGAAAAATATGTGCTGAACATTATTCTAAGGAATCTTCGCTAGACGAGGTTAGGTCTAGAAGCCATCTTGAATGTTGTTTATAATCTGACGTGCTTTGTCAGTAAACTCAGATGATATATATATATGGGCAATACTGAGTGCTTGTCTACTGACAGTCCATTATGCTATTATTCTACATGAGTGCCCATGTATCATTGCAAGACCATTTATCCACTGTACCATGATGTATTATGCCAACCTGTGATTTGTCACTATCTGTGCTGTCGAGTGTGTACGTCCAATTAAACTGTAGCAAAGGTACACAGTCGTTGCTGACCTTTGTCTTCCAGCACACACCCATCATTAACACCACTGTTTGCTGGGATTGTAGCACTGGTTTGTGTACACTACAGTGGAGCAATCAACACCGATCTTTTACAGTGACCCGAAATATCTTTACAGCGGTGGCCACTATACCCATTACAAGAGGTTGTAATCAGAACACCAGATAGACTTATCAACTGGTGGACCAGCTTTCTGGGTTTGACCTCGCAGAAGTTAAGAAGTCAACAGACTACCGATACCAGACCGTTTCCTGTGGCTGATACGACACACTTGCAGTATTAGTTTGCTCTTTGTCAACACTTCGTCACGTGACCTGTCAAGTGAATGCAGTATGTAGGTCAGCGTTGTTGACATTTTTTACGCTTAGACATTACAGAGTTTCACAGTACAGAGATGATACTTTAAAGGCCATAAACTGTCCTGTTGTTGAAATGTGGTTGAACATAGAAGCCCTACTTTCATCGATGGATCTTCTTATGTTCTGCTATTGTGTTGAACCAGAATTTGTAATTCAATAAAGTGGCAGTTTATTTATTTTCATAAGAATAACTTTGCCATTACTGTAAAACTGAGCCTATTTTGCAACACATACTATCATACACATAATTTATATATTTATGTTTACATGTTATTTGTTTGTATAGTATATTAGTTTATATGTCAGCGGGTTATGTTTAGGTTGGGCGGTGTCCTCACAACAGAATATCCCACGTCATAGAGGGTCCGTTGTGGGCGTTTTCTTTAGGTGCAATTTCCTTAATTGGAAATTTGCTTGCAACAACTAGTTGCTATTTGTGTTAGCTGTGAAGACTGTAATTATTGTTATTTTTGTAATATTTCTTTGTTCTTTAGTTTTGTTTTGATTTGTTTGTAATTGTTGGTCTACCCTTTTCTATCTTTCAGTTCTATTCACAATTTATATTCATATACTGTGACGTCATTTGTGTTGTTATTCCTTGCAGATTCAGTGATTACTTTCATTGATTTCCCTATTTGATTTATTTGATTTCTGCAAACGTTTTCGTATTGTCAGTCTTATTTGTACTTTATGTATTCTGTTGGTTGACATATGTTTTATATAGGTATATTTCATAAGACACTATTGCTTGTGCACTGCACTTGGATTATGGTAAAAACCAGTACTTGATTATTATTGCTGTTATACAAGACCTTATTAAGGCTTGTGACCCACAGATATTGGGATAGTGTGCTGATTAATCAAGTCATTAAGAACTTGTGGTATTATTATTGTTTCAAGTGATTAGTATTATTGTTAGACATCATGTCTACATTAGAATACTTCATTATACAAGGGAAAGCCCTTGATAAGACTGGTCAACAATTAGAAGAATGGGCAGTTGCTCAATATGACAAAGCATTAGCTGCAGAAGAGAAAAAAGCTGCTGCTGAAGAGAGAAAAGCTGCTGCAGAAGAGAAAAAAGCTGCTGCTGAAGAGAAAAAAGCTGCTGCAGAAGAGAGAAAAGCTCTGGCTGAAGAGAAAAGATTAGAAAAAGAAGCTGATATTGCTGCTGAACAAAAGAAATTGCAGATGCAGGTGGAGGAAAGGAGATTTGATGCTGAACAAAGAAGATTAGACAGAGAAGCTGAAGAAAGAAAAGCAATAAGAGAACATGAATTTGAGTTAGAGAAATTGAGATTGACAAGTATGAGTAATGTTAATCAGGCATCTAGTGGTAATGGTAAACCTTCTACTTACAAGGTTAAGGTTCCACCGTTCAATCAGTCCAGTGACGATATTACATTCTGGCTGGATAGATTTGAACGGTCTTGTCGTACACATAATGTGGATAAATCACAATATGCTAACCAATTAGCAGAAAACTTGAAAGGTGAATCTCTGACTAGGTTATGCCTTGTAGGAGAAGCAGATAAGGATAATTATGATGTCATTAGGGCGGCTTTGATAAAAAAATACCAGCTAAGTGAGGAAGGCTATCGCCTTTTGTTTAAGATGATGGTGCCTGAGACAGGTGTAGAATTCTCAGAATTCATTGCAAAGGCACGTCTCACAGTTGATCGTTGGATTGAGCTTTCCAAAACAGAAAAAAACGTATGAAGGACTTATGGATTTGTTGCTCAGAGATAAGATTATGTCATGTGTTAACAAACCATTCCTTGAATTTATACATGAGCGTAAACCCAAATCTCTAAAGGAAATGGAAGAATATTGTTCCCAATATGTCACTGCACACCCCGACGTGACTTTTGGCAACACTAAGATTAAGGAGAGTATGCCAGTTGCTTCAGCAACACCATACAATCCCAATTATTCACACAGATTTCAGGGACCTCAAAACAGATTTGATAAAAAAGGTAACCATAATAGTTATCAAAACCAAGGTAACCAATCATTTCAGGGTTCTTCTTCAAAGAACTGGAGACGAGCTGATAGCTCTCGACACAGGGGTGGTCACAATTATAGCAATTTCCATAGAGGAAGTAACTATAGAAACTATCCGAGGTATCCGTCTTGGAGTCAACAAGATCGCAATTACAGAGATACTCATTATAATGAATATGATAATGGTAACCAAGAGAACTATGACTCAAACCCAAATAGGGGTTACAATAGAGGTAACAATAACTACAGAGGTAATAATAACCGAGGTAGATCTCAAAACAGAAGACATAAACCACATTTTCAGGCAAACTCTGCACAACAAGAGTCCCATGAAGCCTATAAACAGAGTAAAGACAATAATGACGCTAATAATATGGCATGTGCCGCTTTTGATTTTGGGAGAGCATCTCAGTGCCCCCAATGCAAAACATTATTTGAGCCAACCACAGTGTCTACTTTAAGCTGCGGCCATCCTCTTCCTGCTCTTCCTGCATCAGTCGCGCATGATGGAAGAGGTTCTCTTGTCTTACATAAGGGTTTAGTAAATAACAATCCAGTCTCCGTGCTATTTGATTCTGGATGCACCACAATTGGTGTTAGGCAGTCACTCGTAGATCCTTCCCGTGCCACTGGACAAGTAGTCAAATGTGTAACATTTGGCGGCACATTAGAGAAATACTCTACTGCTATCATTAGGATTGCTACTCCTTTCTTTACAGGAGATGTACACGCATGTCTTCTTCCGAATCCGATCGCTGACCTCATCATCGGTCGCATTCATGGAGTCAAAGAATGCACTCCGCAACAAATTTCCGCGTGGGAAAGGCAAAACATGCAGATTGCTAACGCTGTAGTCACTAGAGCTCAGGCTCTTAATATGCCTCAAACTTCATCTACTGAAGATAATGAAGTGCATAACCAAGATGATCCCTTGGTAATTTCTCGTGACTCGTTTATAAAACAGCAAGAAGATGATCCCACTCTGAAGAAATTCTTCATTCTTGCAACTAAAGGTGATCCGAATAAAGATACAAGTCGTAAATCGTGGATTACAAAGAAGAATGGCGTACTTGTACGTATGGTTCAAGACTCCATTACGTCAAGTCATTCTCAAATCCTGGTTCCCAAGAATTTGAGAGTTAAAATTTTGCAGCACGCTCACGACTCTCAGTGTGCTGGACACATGGGTTTTTCCCGTACTAAGTCAAGAGTCCTTGCGGCTTTCTTTTGGCCATTGGTAAACAAGGACATACGGATTTATTGTCGATCTTGTAAAGTATGTCAGGAAGTTAAATCCAAAGGTCCACGGCATGCTGCACCCATTCAGGCGGCAGACATTCCTATTCGGCCGTTTCAAAAAAATGGCCATAGACATTATTGGTCCATTTAAGATCAAGTCTGCCAGAGGACATCAGTTTATCTTGACGTGTGTTGATATGTGCACACGTTGGCCAGAGGCTATTCCTCTGAAGAGCATTACTACTGCTGATATTGCAGATGCTCTTTGGCTTATATTTTCTCGTCTGGGGTTCCCCGGAGAGATATTGTCAGACCATGGCACCCAACTAATATCAGATACCATGTCTCAAGTAATGTCTACTCTGCAGATAGATAGATCTTTAAGTAGTATCTATCATCCAATGTCTAATGGGATGGTCGAACGCCTTAATAGAACACTTAAAAACTTACTAGGGAAAATAACTGAGGATCATCCTCAAGACTGGGACAGAGTTTTACCCGCGGCCCTCTTCGCTTACAGAGAGGTCCCCAATGAACATACAGGATTTTCCCCCTTTGAACTCGTCTTTGGCGCGCGTCCGCGTGGCCCTATGTCGTTGCTTCATGATCTCATAACAGCTGACAATATTGACGATGACACAAAGTCATCCTACGAATATGTCATCTTGTTGAGACAAAAGATTATCGAAGCATGCAAATTAGCAACTTCTTCTTCTGAATTTGCGAAACAGAAGGCAAGGCAATTTGCCAATAAGAAGAGATGCTTACGACAACTTTGTCCTGGTGACAAAGCATTTGTATTACTACCTTGTAGGGAAAACAGACTACTTATTTCTTGGAAAGGTCCGTACGATATAATATCGAAAATTTCCGATGTCGACTATATTGTCGATATTGATGGGAAGCATAAAACCTTCCACATCAATATGCTTACTGAATTCCATGAACGTCCGGATTATTTGCAACCCATTTTCCAAGCAACGGACAATTCTCCAGTACAACATGGTCATTACTCATCACTGTCCGTGATACAGGATGAGGAAACAAGTTTTTCAGATGTAAATCTTCCTCTTCCAATGATCCCACTTCATTCTAGTGAATCATGGAAGAACATTACTGTCTCTCCTGATTTGTCTCTAGGAGAACAGCGACAAGTTTCAACTATGTTGCAAACATTTCAGGATGTACTCACTGACATCCCTGGACAAACTCATGTCATTGAACATGACATTGTTCTAACTGACCATACTCCTATTAGGGTTAGACCTTATCCTATACCTATACATTTTCAAGCACAGGTCGAGAAAGAGTTGGATGAGATGATAGATTTGAAAATAATCGAACCATCCACCTCTGCATATTCTTCGCCGATGGTTATTGTTCGGAAAAAGACAATAACATACGTCTTTGCGTTGACTATCGCAAATTGAATCAAGTAACGAAGTTCGATGCCGAACCTATGCCTTTACTGGAAGAGCTACTTACTCGACTCTCCAAATCTCATTTTTTCACTAAGCTTGATTTGTCTAAAGGATATTGGCAAGTTCCTTTATCTGAACGCGCCAAACCTCTCACGGCTTTTTCAACACCTAGAGGTTTGTTCCAATGGAATTTTATGCCTTTTGGTCTTATGAACGCACCAGCTACATTCGTACGCATGATGCGCCGAATCCTATCTTATCGGTCAGATGTCATTGCATATCTAGACGACATCTGTCTTTTCAGCGATACTTGGGAAGATCACTATTCAGGGTTAGATGAATTGCTGTCTACTTTGCGCGAGCACAACCTGACAGCGAAACCCTCTAAAGCCTATATTGGTTTTAGCGAAATTTCTTTCCTAGGCCACCGAGTTGGTCATGGTTTCCTAAAAACAGAGGACCATAATACTAGTAAGATACTTAACATCTCTATCCCTAAGACTAAAAAACAGGTGAGAAGTCTGTTAGGCCTTATTCAATTTTATGGCAGATTCATTCAGAATCTATCCTCTATCATGGCACCTCTTTCTACACTTTTAAAGAAAGGTTCGCCTAATATGGTCCACTGGTCTCAGGAATGCCAATGCTCTTTGGATAAGATTAAAACATTGTTTTCAACACCACCTATTTTAGTGTTACCTACTAAAGATAAGACATTTGTTCTTCGTAGTGATGCTTCATCCACTGGGATTGGAGCGGCACTAATGCAAGAGTACTCTGGAACTCTGCATCCTGTAATGTATATTTCCAGAAAACTTAATGCGGCAGAAAGGAATTATTCGGTTTTAGACCGTGAGCTATTAGCTATGGTTTGGTCGATCCTCAAACTACAGAGATTCCTTCTAGGCGCACATTTCATAGTAGAAACCGACCAAAAAGCTCTTACTGCTATACAGAGTAAGAATTTGAAGAGCTCGAGGTCTACTCGATATGCAATTGCTCTTCAACCTTTTCATTTCTCTGTGCGAGCTATTCGTGGATCAGATAATGTGATGGCTGACATTCTGTCAAGATGCCCACATGATTCCACATAACTATTAGGTATTAGACTTCTTGATATGTCTAGTATATAATAGTTCCTTTCTATATCAAGATAGATACACATTTGTAATTTAATAATATAATGATTGTATCACTACTTAGCGGTTCATTAATGTTTATTCACCACTGTGCTTTGATGATTTTTCTTCATAAATCATAAATTTAAGATATCTAATACGAAATTACGGTATGAAATTTTTTAGGCATTGTGTAATTGCCAGAATTGTATTATACTTTGATGACACCTTCCTGGAAAAATTTACTTGTAGAGAAATAATTTCTCTCAGTTTATGAGATACATTCTCACCAGTCGCTCCATAAGTCGACTTAGCCTCATATTAGGCGTTATATTTATTCCTGATATTTTCATCTGCGCATTATTCATGCGTTGTGAGCCTATTGTACGTTGCTCCTAGATGTATTTCAAAAAAAAAAAAAATGTTCCATTTTTTTCCCCCGGGAGGTGTGGTAAGACTGTTACGTGCAGTCTTTGATATCTTACAATATAATACATTTGTATGCTTGTTATGTTTGCAAATATTTTGTAAACAAAATAGATACTTTTTAGTGCTTAAGGAAAAGTCATTATTGAGTTACTTCCCTTGAAAGGAGTGTCCTCACTTTCGATCGAACTCCGCGGATGAATCCAGTTTTACTGCGATTTATTCTTTGTTTGGGTAGAAATAGGTTGTTCTTGCTTCAGTGTATCTATGGCCTGAATTTATGTGTATTGTTTGTCTGGGTAGGACGAGTCTGTCTTATATCTGAATATCTTTGCATGTCTAAGTCGAACTATATGGTCTTTTGTCTCTAGAAAGGTCAAAGGGCTGTTCGGCGGATGTGTCGCTAGAGAGGTGTGATTTGGCTTCGCGCTGATGGGGCTGTGATTTTTGTGTGTCGGCTTGTCGCCGGAAAAAGTGATCTCAGTATTTATGGGGAAAGTGATAGTCGTCTAGACCTATCGTGTATGCTTTACCCCAGTGTTTATTCTTATTGCCAAGGAATGGCAGAATCATATTTCTGATACCAAGGTAACAAAAGATACTTCTTATGAACTCTTGCTAAGCCACCGTTTCTCGATAGACACGATTTGTACGTCTGAGGAAATATTTAACTAGATGAAAACGACATTCATTCCTAGCAGCACTATATCTTGTATGATGAAGTCTATTGTATCATGATAGAATCTACAGAGCAATGAGTACATTTAATGAATGACTAACTTTAATACAGATTCATTATCTGTATCCAAACGTGAGTGACAGCTCACGAGAGAAGCCATCTTGTATCCAAATATTTTGTGACTTTCAAGAAGAGAAAGGGATGCCCCGTATTATCGCTTGATGAGTCCAGAGATCACTGCTACACATGAGAACCCATTACCAGCGGTTCAATATGATTATATGAAAAATATGTGCTGAACATTATTCTAAGGAATCTTCGCTAGACGAGGTTAGGTCTAGAAGCCATCTTGAATGTTGTTTATAATCTGACGTGCTTTGTCAGTAAACTCAGATGATATATATATATATGGGCAATACTGAGTGCTTGTCTACTGACAGTCCATTATGCTATTATTCTACATGAGTGCCCATGTATCATTGCAAGACCATTTATCCACTGTACCATGATGTATTATGCCAACCTGTGATTTGTCACTATCTGTGCTGTCGAGTGTGTACGTCCAATTAAACTGTAGCAAAGGTACACAGTCGTTGCTGACCTTTGTCTTCCAGCACACACCCATCATTAACACCACTGTTTGCTGGGATTGTAGCACTGGTTTGTGTACACTACAGTGGAGCAATCAACACCGATCTTTTACAGTGACCCGAAATATCTTTACAGCGGTGGCCACTATACCCATTACAAGAGGTTGTAATCAGAACACCAGATAGACTTATCAACTGGTGGACCAGCTTTCTGGGTTTGACCTCGCAGAAGTTAAGAAGTCAACAGACTACCGATACCAGACCGTTTCCTGTGGCTGATACGACACACTTGCAGTATTAGTTTGCTCTTTGTCAACACTTCGTCACGTGACCTGTCAAGTGAATGCAGTATGTAGGTCAACGTTGTTGACATTTTTTACGCTTAGACATTACAGAGTTTCACAGTACAGAGATGATACTTTAAAGGCCATAAACTGTCCTGTTGTTGAAATGTGGTTGAACATAGAAGCCCTACTTTCATCGATGGATCTTCTTATGTTCTGCTATTGTGTTGAACCAGAATTTGTAATTCAATAAAGTGGCAGTTTATTTATTTTCATAAGAATAACTTTGCCATTACTGTAAAACTGAGCCTATTTTGCAACACATACTATCATACACATAATTTATATATTTATGTTTACATGTTATTTGTTTTTATAGTATATTAGTTTATATGTCAGCGGGTTATGTTTAGGTTGGGCGGTGTCCTCACAACAGAATATCCCACGTCATAGAGGGTCCGTTGTGGGCGTTTTCTTTAGGTGCAATTTCCTTAATTGGAAATTTGCTTGCAACAACTAGTTGCTATTTGTGTTAGCTGTGAAGACTGTAATTATTGTTATTTTTGTAATATTTCTTTGTTCTTTAGTTTTGTTTTGATTTGTTTGTAATTAGTTGGTCTACCCTTTTCTATCTTTCAGTTCTATTCACAATTTATATTCATATACTGTGACGTCATTTGTGTTGTTATTCCTTTGCAGATTCAGTGATTACTTTCATTGATTTCCCTATTTGATTTCTGCAAACGTTTTCGTATTGTCAGTCTTATTTGTACTTTATGTATTCTGTTGGTTGACATATGTTTTATATAGGTATATTTCATAAGACACTATTGCTTGTGCACTGCACTTGGATTATAGTATAAACCAGTACTTGATTATTATTACTGTTATACAAGACCTTATTAAGGCTTGTGACCCACAGATATTGGGATAGTGTGCTGATTAATCAAGTCATTAAGAACTTGTGGTATTATTATTGTTTCAAGTGATTAGTATTATTGTTAGACATCATGTCTACATTAGAATACTTCATTATACAAGGGAAAGCCCTTGATAAGACTGGTCAACAATTAGAAGAATGGGCAGTTGCTCAATATGACAAAGCATTAGCTGCAGAAGAGAAAAAAGCTGCTGCTGCTGCTGAAGAGAGAAAAGCTGCTGCAGAGGAGAGAAAAGCTGCTGCTGAAGAGAAAAAAGCTGCTGCAGAAGAGAGAAAAGCTCTGGCTGAAGAGAAAAGATTAGAAAAAGAAGCTGATATTGCTGCTGAACAAAAGAAATTGCAGATGCAGGTGGAGGAAAGGAGATTTGATGCTGAACAAAGAAGATTAGACAGAGAAGCTGAAGAAAGAAAAGCAATAAGAGAACATGAATTTGAGTTAGAGAAATTGAGATTGACAAGTATGAGTAATGTTAATCAGGCATCTAGTGGTAATGGTAAACCTTCTACTTACAAGGTTAAGGTTCCACCGTTCAATCAGTCCAGTGACGATATTACATTCTGGCTGGATAGATTTGAACGTCTTGTCGTACACATAATGTGGATAAATCACAATATGCTAACCAATTAGCAGAAAACTTGAAAGGTGAATCTCTGACTAGGTTATGCCTTGTAGGAGAAGCAGATAAGGATAATTATGATGTCATTAGGGCGGCTTTGATAAAAAAAAATACCAGCTAAGTGAGGAAGGCTATCGCCTTTTGTTTAAGATGATGGTGCCTGAGACAGGTGTAGAATTCTCAGAATTCATTGCAAAGGCACGTCTCACAGTTGATCGTTGGATTGAGCTTTCCAAAACAGAAAAAACGTATGAAGGACTTATGGATTTGTTGCTCAGAGATAAGATTATGTCATGTGTTAACAAACCATTCCTTGAATTTATACATGAGCGTAAACCCAAATCTCTAAAGGAAATGGAAGAATATTGTTCCCAATATGTCACTGCACACCCCAACGTGACTTTTGGCAACACTAAGATTAAGGAGAGTATGCCAGTTGCTTCAGCAACACCATACAATCCCAATTATTCACACAGATTTCAGGGACCTCAAAACAGATTTGATAAAAAAGGTAACCATAATAGTTATCAAAACCAAGGTAACCAATCATTTCAGGGTTCTTCTTCAAAGAACTGGAGACGAGCTGATAGCTCTCGACACAGGGGTGGTCACAATTATAGCAATTTCCATAGAGGAAGTAATTATAGAAACTATCCGAGGTATCCGTCTTGGAGTCAACAAGATCGCAATTACAGAGATACTCATTATAATGAATATGATAATGGTAACCAAGAGAACTATGACTCAAACCCAAATAGGGGTTACAATAGAGGTAACAATAACTACAGAGGTAATAATAACCGAGGTAGATCTCAAAACAGAAGACATAAACCACATTTTCAGGCAAACTCTGCACAACAAGAGTCCCATGAAGCCTATAAACAGAGTAAAGACAATAATGACGCTAATAATATGGCATGTGCCGCTTTTGATTTTGGGAGAGCATCTCAGTGCCCCCAATGCAAAACATTATTTGAGCCAACCACAGTGTCTACTTTAAGCTGCGGCCATCCTCTTCCTGCTCTTCCTGCATCAGTCGCGCATGATGGAAGCGGTTCTCTTGTCTTACATAAGGGTTTAGTAAATAACAATCCAGTCTCCGTGCTATTTGATTCTGGATGCACCACAATTGGTGTTAGGCAGTCACTCGTAGATCCTTCCCGTGCCACTGGACAAGTAGTCAAATGTGTAACATTTGGCGGCACATTAGAGAAATACTCTACTGCTATCATTAGGATTGCTACTCCTTTCTTTACAGGAGATGTACACGCATGTCTTCTTCCGAATCCGATCGCTGACCTCATCATCGGTCGCATTCATGGAGTCAAAGAATGCACTCCGCAACAAATTTCCGCGTGGGAAAGGCAAAACATGCAGATTGCTAACGCTGTAGTCACTAGAGCTCAGGCTCTTAATATGCCTCAAACTTCATCTACTGAAGATAATGAAGTGCATAACCAAGATGATCCCTTGGTAATTTCTCGTGACTCGTTTATAAAACAGCAAGAAGATGATCCCACTCTGAAGAAATTCTTCATTCTTGCAACTAAAGGTGATCCGAATAAAGACACAAGTCGTAAATCGTGGATTACAAAGAAGAATGGCGTACTTGTACGTATGGTTCAAGACTCCATTACGTCAAGTCATTCTCAAATCCTGGTTCCCAAGAATTTGAGAGTTAAAATTTTGCAGCACGCTCATGACTCTCAGTGTGCTGGACACATGGGTTTTTCCCGTACTAAGTCAAGAGTCCTTGCGGCTTTCTTTTGGCCATTGGTAAACAAGGACATACGGATTTATTGTCGATCTTGTAAAGTATGTCAGGAAGTTAAATCCAAAGGTCCACGGCATGCTGCACCCATTCAGGCGGCAGACATTCCTATTCGGCCGTTTCAAAAAATGGCCAAAGACATTATTGGTCCATTTAAGATCAAGTCTGCCAGAGGACATCAGTTTATCTTGACGTGTGTTGATATGTGCACACGTTGGCCAGAGGCTATTCCTCTGAAGAGCATTACTACTGCTGATATTGCAGATGCTCTTTGGCTTATATTTTCTCGTCTGGGGTTCCCCGGAGAGATATTGTCAGACCATGGCACCCAACTAATATCAGATACCATGTCTCAAGTAATGTCTACTCTGCAGATAGATAGATCTTTAAGTAGTATCTATCATCCAATGTCTAATGGGATGGTTGAACGCCTTAATAGAACACTTAAAAACTTACTAGGGAAAATAACTGAGGATCATCCTCAAGACTGGGACAGAGTTTTACCCGCGGCCCTCTTCACTTACAGAGAGGTCCCCAATGAACATACAGGATTTTCCCCCTTTGAACTCGTCTTTGGCGCGCGTCCGCGTGGCCCTATGTCGTTGCTTCATGATCTCATAACAGCTGACAATATTGACGATGACACAAAGTCATCCTACAAATATGTCATCTTGTTGAGACAAAAGATTATCGAAGCATGCAAATTAGCAACTTCTTCTTCTGAATTTGCGAAACAGAAGGCAAGGCAATTTGCCAATAAGAAGAGATGCTTACGACAACTTTGTCCTGGTGACAAAGCATTTGTATTACTACCTTGTAGGGAAAACAGACTACTTATTTCTTGGAAAGGTCCATACGATATAATATCGAAAATTTCCGATGTCGACTATATTGTCGATATTGATGGGAAGCATAAAACCTTCCACATCAATATGCTTACTGAATTCCATGAACGTCCGGATTATTTGCAACCCATTTTCCAAGCAACGGACAATTCTCCAGTACAACATGGTCATTACTCATCACTGTCCGTGATACAGGATGAAGAAACAAGTTTTTCAGATGTAAATCTTCCTCTTCCAATGATCCCACTTCATTCTAGTGAATCATGGAAGAACGTTACTGTCTCTCCTGATTTGTCTCTAGGAGAACAGCGACAAGTTTCAACTATGTTGCAAACATTTCAGGATGTACTCACTGACATCCCTGGACAAACTCATGTCATTGAACATGACATTGTTCTAACTGACCATACTCCTATTAGGGTTAGACCTTATCCTATACCTATACATTTTCAAGCACAGGTCGAGAAAGAGTTGGATGAGATGATAGATTTGAAAATAATCGAACCATCCACCTCTGCATATTCTTCGCCGATGGTTATTGTTCGGAAAAAAGACAATAACATACGTCTTTGCGTTGACTATCGCAAATTGAATCAAGTAACGAAGTTCGATGCCGAACCTATGCCTTTACTGGAAGAGCTACTTACTCGACTCTCCAAATCTCATTTTTTCACTAAGCTTGATTTGTCTAAAGGATATTGGCAAGTTCCTTTATCTGAACGCGCCAAACCTCTCACGGCTTTTTCAACACCTAGAGGTTTGTTCCAATGGAATTTTATGCCTTTCGGTCTTATGAACGCACCAGCTACATTCGTACGCATGATGCGCCGAATCCTATCTTATCGGTCAGATGTCATTGCATATCTAGACGACATCTGTCTTTTCAGCGATACTTGGGAAGATCACTATTCAGGGTTAGATGAATTGCTGTCTACTTTGCGCGAGCACAACCTGACAGCGAAACCCTCTAAAGCCTATATTGGGTTTAGCGAAATTTCTTTCCTAGGCCACCGAGTTGGTCATGGTTTCCTAAAGACAGAGGACCATAATACTAGTAAGATACTTAACATCTCTATCCCTAAGACTAAAAAACAGGTGAGAAGTCTGTTAGGTCTTATTCAATTTTATGGCAGATTCATTCAGAATCTATCCTCTATCATGGCACCTCTTTCTACACTTTTAAAGAAAGGTTCGCCTAATATGGTCCACTGGTCTCAGGAATGCCAATGCTCTTTGGATAAGATTAAAACATTGTTTTCAACACCACCTATTTTAGTGTTACCTACTAAAGATAAGACATTTGTTCTTCGTAGTGATGCTTCATCCACTGGGATTGGAGCGGCACTAATGCAAGAGTACTCTGGAACTCTGCATCCTGTAATGTATATTTCCAGAAAACTTAATGCGGCAGAAAGGAATTATTCGGTTTTAGACTGTGAGCTATTAGCTATGGTTTGGTCGATCCTCAAACTACAGAGATTCCTTCTAGGCGCACATTTCATAGTAGAAACCGACCAAAAAGCTCTTACTGCTATACAGAGTAAGAATTTGAAGAGCTCGAGGTCTACTCGATATGCAATTGCTCTTCAACCTTTTCATTTCTCTGTGCGAGCTATTCGTGGATCAGATAATGTGATGGCAGACATTCTGTCAAGATGCCCACATGATTCCACATAACTATTAGGTCTTAGACTTCTTGATATGTCTAGTATATAATAGTTCCTTTCTATATCAAGATAGATACACATTTGTAATTTAATAATATAATGATTGTATCACTACTTAGCGGTTCATTAATGTTTATTCACCGCTGTGCTTTGATGATTTTTCTTCATAAATCATAAATTTAAGATATCTAATACGAAATTATGGTATGAAATTTTTTAGGCATTGTGTAATTGCCAGAATTGTATTATACTTTGATGACACCTTCCTGGAAAAATTTACTTGTAGAGAAATAATTTCTCTCAGTTTATGAGATACATTCTCACCAGTCGCTCCATAAGTCGACTTAGCCTCATATTAGGCGTTATATTTATTCCTGATATTTTCATCTGCGCATTATTCATGCGTTGTGAGCCTATTGTACGTTGCTCCTAGATGTATTTCAAAAAAAAAAAAAATGTTCCATTTTTTTTTCCCCGGGAGGTGTGGTAAGACTGTTACGTGCAGTCTTTGATATCTTACAATATAATACATTTGTATGCTTGTTATGTTCGCAAATATTTTGTAAACAAAATAGATACTTTTTAGTGCTTAAGGAAAAGTCATTATTGAGTTACTTCCCTTGAAAGGAGTGTCGTCACTTTCGATCGAACTCCGCGGATGAATCCAGTTTTACTGCAATTTATTCTTTGTTTGGGTAGAAATAGGTTGTTCTTGCTTCAGTGTATCTATGGCCTGAATTTATGTGTATTGTTTGTCTGGGTAGGACGAGTCTGTCTTATATCTGAATATCTTTGCATGTCTAAGTCGAACTATATGGTCTTTTGTCTCTAGAAAGGTCAAAGGGCTGTTCGGCGGATGTGTCGCTAGAGAGGTGTGATTTGGCTTCGCGCTGATGGGGCTGTGATTTTGTGTGTCGGCTTGTCGCCGGAAAAAGTGATCTCAGTATTTATGGGGAAAGTGATAGTCGTCTAGACCTATCGTGTATGCTTTACCCCAGTGTTTATTCTTATTGCCAAGGAATGGCAGAATCATATTTCTGATACCAAGGTAACAAAAGATACTTCTTATGAACTCTTGCTAAGCCACCGTTTCTCGATAGACACGATTTGTACGTCTGAGGAAATATTTAACTAGATGAAAACGACATTCATTCCTAGCAGCACTATATCTTGTATGATGAAGTCTATTGTATCATGATAGAATCTACAGAGCAATGAGTACATTTAATGAATGACTAACTTTAATACAGATTCATTATCTGTATCCAAACGTGAGTGACAGCTCACGAGAGAAGCCATCTTGTATCCAAATATTTTGTGACTTTCAAGAAGAGAAAGGGATGCCCCGTATTATCGCTTGATGAGTCCAGAGATCACTGCTACACATGAGAACCCATTACCAGCGGTTCAATATGATTATATGAAAAATATGTGCTGAACATTATTCTAAGGAATCTTCGCTAGACGAGGTTAGGTCTAGAAGCCATCTTGAATGTTGTTTATAATCTGACGTGCTTTGTCAGTAAACTCAGATGATATATATATATATGGGCAATACTGAGTGCTTGTCTACTGACAGTCCATTATGCTATTATTCTACATGAGTGCCCATGTATCATTGCAAGACCATTTATCCACTGTACCATGATGTATTATGCCAACCTGTGATTTGTCACTATCTGTGCTGTCGAGTGTGTACGTCCAATTAAACTGTAGCAAAGGTACACAGTCGTTGGTGTCGATGACTTCCAGCCATACATGAGTGTGAGAAAAAGACCATTTGTCAACACCACGAACTCTTCTTATCATTCGCATATTATACTCACAATCTATGTCTACACACCACTGCGTAGGTCGAGTTGACATTCCATACTCAAACCACAAGCAACACAACAACACAGCATTTAGCTCTGGTGATGTTCTAGTGGGCTTATATTTATCAACTGATGATGATGAGCAAAAGAGAGTTATCAACTAGAGAGAGACTTATCACCATCTTTGTTTCATAGATCTGGAAAAGGCATTTGACAGGGTCCCTTGGAGCAAACTTTGGGACTGTTTGGCAAGGAAGAATATTCCAGCACCTCTGATTCATGCTATACAGAGCTTCTACAAGTCTTGCAGAAATTATGTGAGGACAGCAAACCATAAGTCAGAAGAGTTCAGGACCACCACTAGTGTAAGACAAGGTGATATCCTATCACCTTACCTCTTCATACTCCTTATGGACGATGTCATCAAGGCATGTAAGGAGAGAACAAGAAAGTATTCAGTGGGGTACTGGAAGATGAGACAGGTCTATATTTCAGAGCTGGCATTTGCTGATGATGTTGCAAAACTTACGAGAAGTGGAATCCAAGGCAACATGATGAAATGGATCCAGTCATACTTGCATAACAGGAGAACTAGAGTCACTCTTGACGGTCTGCAGAGCAGAAAAGTGTTGCTCCATCAGGGGGTACCTCAAGGAGGAGTAATTTCCCCAACACTCTTCCTTGTTTACATCAATGACCTGGTGAAAGATCTCCCTGCAGGAGTTAAAGCTGCCTTATATGCAGATGACCTAGTACTCTGGTGCGCTGATGAAAATGTCCCCACAGCAAATTATAGAATGCAGCGGGCAGCAGACATGCTAGTGTCATGGGCAGAGAAATGGCTTATCACAATAAACACAGACAAAACCTCCACAACACTGTTCTCCCTCGCCCCCAAGGACAAATCAGCTAACATACACCTAGGGACAACCGTGATCAAGGAAGAAAGCTACCCCACCTATCTTGGGGTGACATTTGACCAAAGGCTTACATGGAATAAGCATATTGAAAATGCAGAAGGAAAGGCCCGAAGACGACTAGGCATACTCAGAAAATTAGCAGGTACCAACTGGGGAGCAAATGAACGAAATCTAAAGAAGATTTATAATGGAGTAATAAGACCACACTTAGAGTTTAGCTCAGCAGCATGGTCATCAGCTGCTAACTCACATCTGCAGTCTTTGGACAAGGTGCAAAATCAAGCTCTCAGGCTCATTACAGGAGCCATGAAAACTACACCAATAACAGAGATGCAGAAGGTTGCTGGATTACAGACATTGTCCCATAGAAGAGACACAAAAACCATGATCCAGATGGAAAAGTACAACAGTATGCCAATGCACCCAATGAAGGCAAGACTAGATGATCTGGCATTGGGACGTCTAAAGCGTAGCAGCTTTGTGCATCGGGGGAAAAGACTTATAAGACAGCATCAAGAAGACCTATCCATGAAGACAACACCACTGAAGCCCACCTTATACCCTGTACCATGGGAGCAGGCCAGCAGTGCCCTCCAAATTAATACATCAGTCAGTGGTCTCACAAGTGGATGTGAGTATAATGATCTGCAAAAACGAACTGCTACATTGAGTATGATCCAAGAAAGCTATCCCGATCAATCATGGATACATGCCTATACAGATGGATCAGCAACTAATGCTGTTAGGAATGGAGGTGCCGGTATCTTTATCTCATATCCTGACAACCACTATGAGACTAGGCACATTCCCACTGGTAAATTCTGTTCCAACTATACAGCTGAGGTTCAAGCTCTAGAGCAAGCTGCAAATATGATTTATAACATGAACTCTGACTGCCACCAGGTAGTCATCCTCACAGATGCACTGTCTGTCCTGCAAGCTCTCAAGGGTGGTAAACTCCCGCATCTGAGAAATGAACTAAACAAGGTAGCTGCCAAAAAGAGAACCATACTTCAGTGGGTACCATCTCATTGTGGTGTACCCGGAAATGAAAAGGCAGATAAACTTGCAAAAAAGGGAGGAGAATGTGAACAAGAAGATAATGAAGTCACATACTTTGAGAAAAAGAGAGCTATCCAGACTATCAGAAGAGAACAGAACCAACCCAAAGACGACTATCACACTCTCGACCGGCAGGGACAGATAACTATTTTTCGACTCAGGACAGGGCATAACAAACTGAATAAACACATGCACAAGCTACGATTGTCTGCTTCACCACTGTGCACATGTGGATTAAACGAACAAACTGCTGAGCATGTTCTACAGGACTGTCCTCTGTATGACCAGTTAAGAAAGATATACTGGCCCAATGACTCAACACTAAACTCAAAGCTATATGGAGTTAAAGAGGAACTTCAAACAACAGTCAAATTCATCATGAGAACTCGTCTGACGGTGTAATCATCAAAGATGCGATCGCAAGAAGAAGAAGAAGAAGCTGATGATGTTGCCCTGATTGCTAAATCAGAGGCACATCTCCAATCCAACCTGCAAGTCTGGAATGAAGAGCTGGAGAAGAGAGGGATGGTCATAAGCAGCTCTAAAACAAAATCCATGGTGATATCACGAGAAGAAAGAAGACATCAGATTAAGCTGGGAGAACAGGTCCTGGAGCAGGTCGACCACTTTAAATACCTCGGAGCTATTATAGACCGAAAGGGAGGCATCAAAGAAGAGTTGGCCACTCGAAAAGCAGCAGCTGGCAGACTTTTTCAGGCCATAAATCGAGGATTCCTCAGCAAGAGAGAGGTTGGTAAGAAAACGAAGATGGCTGTATACCGCTCCACCTATGTCCCAGTCTTGACATATGGATGCGAGTCATGGGCAATGACTACAACCCATAAAAGCCAGATCCAAACCTCAGAAATGAGGTATCTGAGGAAGGTGGTTGAAGTAACAAGAAGAGACATGGTACACAACCAGACGATACGTCAAGGCCTAAAATGCCACCCCCTACAGACCCAAGTAGAACAGTCCCAACTAAGATGGTTTGGCCATGTCTGCAGAATGGGAGAAGATCGGCTACCACGACAAGCGTGGGAAACAAAGAGCCAAGGATCCAGACCCCGAGGACGACCCAGAGTCCGCTGGGAGGACAACATTAGACAATCTTTGAAGGACCGAGGACTAGAATGGAACCAGGCCAGGAGGAAGACAGCCAATAGAATAGTCTGGCGCTCTCTCTTCCAAACCTCTACACCTCACGGTAGAAGGGGAACGACTAAGTAAGTAAGTAAGTAAGTTCATTTCTGTCTCCGCTTCGTCGATTATTTACTTTCTTGTTTCAACATGTCTTTCTGGTTTTACGATTTTCTTGCTTTATTACTGTTATCATTTCGCTCATCACCGTTGTTTCATCTGCTTGCATCGCTCATTTGACGTTTTCCTGATCATCATAGATTCTGCAGTACATATATGTAGTTCTTGTCCTTATCACCTGTTCGTAACTGTGGCTGACGAAGGGTAAAACCCGAAACATCCCTTGTTTTATGTGTACCGTTTACTTGTAAAACTGATTTCATACCATATAATTTTTTTAATTTATACATCTGGGAAAAGGCTATTTCAGAACAGAAGAACCTTACTGTGCAGGATGTCTTCAAGACAATAATATAGAACATTTCTTGTTAAAATGTAATTATCTTTTAGTGTTATTTCAATAGGTAAATGATCTAAATTTGTATCAACAATAACTTCCCATTTTGCATTAGCAAGATTTGGTGTTCACCCATGTGTTACCGAGGCCCAAAAGGGGAGCAAAGAATAGTAACACTGTTTCCAGCCATGCATGTCGTAGAAAGCGACTAAGGAGGGTTGGGCATGGGGCTGGTTACCCCAACCTGTAAACAATTTTAACCACAAAAAACTTCAACAAATATGGACAAGTCAAATAAGGAAAATAAAACACAGCCATCCAAGACAGGGGAAGGTCCTCTCACAGGGAGGTGTATGATGCAACACAGAGAAAGCTGAAAGGAGTCTGTGTTGCTGACTAACTAACCTTCTTTCTTCTAGGAGAACTTCCAGATTTGGCACCTGGAATGTTCGGACATTAAACGAACAAGGGAAAGTGGCACAAGTATCAGCAGAAATGAGGGAATACAAAATCGAGGTTCTGGGAATGTGTGAAACAAAGTGAAAGGGGGTAGATAAGAAGAAACTCATCACAGGTGAATTGGTGCTGTCCTCAGGACATGAAGACGAAAGTTCACACTACAGTGAAGGGGTAGCTCTTATGTTATCTAAAGAAGCACAGAAAGCACTCATTGAATGGGTAGCTGTTGGACCCAGAATAATAACAGCTACTTTTAAAACAGCTAAAAAGAAAATACATGTAAATGTCATCCAATGTTATGCACCAACTAATGACAAATAAGAGTCTGTGAAAGAAGCATTTTATACTAGACTGCAGGAAATTATGGATAAAGTAAAAAGAAGAGACATCACAATTTTGATGGGTGACATGAATGCAAAGATAGGTACAGTCAACACCGGATTTGAAGAAGTCATGGGAAAACATGGGCTAGGAATAATGAATGAAAATGGGGAAGTATTCTCAAACTTCTGTGCTTCAAATCAACTGGCTATAGGAGGAAGCATGTTTCCACATAAGAGAATACACAAAGCAACATGGATATCACCAGACCATAGAACAGAAAATCAGATTGATCATATATGCAAAAACAAGAAGTTTAGATCATCATTGCAGGATGTAAAGGTATATAGAGGAGCAGATGTGGCATCAGATCACCACCTTCTGATAGCCAAAGTAAAAATGAAACTCAAGAGATATGCAACAATGCAAAATTATAGACAACAATTTAATGTAGGACATCTAAGAAATCAAGAAACAAGAGACAAATTTGTGGTCACAGTATCCAACAAATTCCAAGTGCTCCAACAGCTGGAAGATGTAGAGAATACAGAAGACTAATGGCAGCAGGTCAAAACTGTATGGAATGAGACATGTGAAGAATAACTGGGGAAAAGGGAACGCTAACAAAAAGCATGGATAACAACAGAAACCATCAATAAGATAAAAGACAGAAAAAACAAGAAAGCAGATTTAAACACAAGCAAAACCAAGAAGTTCCAAAGCCAAGGCTCAAGAAGTGTACACAGAAGCAAACAAAGAAGTAAAAAGAAGTATCAAAAGAGACAAGAGGAAGTATATTGAGGAGTTGGCAAGAGAGGCAGAAGATGCTGCAGCCAAAGGAAATATGAGAGAACTGTATAGCAGCACAAAGAGGCTAACAGGGAAATACAAGCAAACAAGTTGCCTCAGAAAAGACAAGAAAGGAAAACTGCTCAGCAATATAGAAGAGCAAATGAAGAGGTGGACAGAATATTTTGAGGACCATCTCAATAGACCAGCTCCACAAAACCCCCTGGAAATCCAGCCAGCGGAAGAAGAAATACAAATTAATGGTGAAAGACCAATGAAGGAAGAAATAAAGAAAGCCATAAAGCTTCTAAGAGATGGAAAAGTGTCTGGACCTGATGGCATTCCAGCAGAGGCCATCAAAGCAGATATCGACACAGCTACAGAGATGTTATATAAATTACTTGGTAAAGTCTGGGAAAAGGAAGAGATACCAGCAGAATGGAAGGAAGGATATCTGGTTAAGTTGCCTAAGAAGGGAAATTTACAAGAGTGCACAAATTATGGAGGAATAATGTTACTATCAGTGCCAGGAAAAGTATTAAACAGGATTATCCTTGAGAGATTAAAAGAGTCCATACACAAGAAACTGAGAGATAAACAAGCAGGTTTTCGACAAAACAGATCATGTACAGACCAGATAGCCACTTTGAGAATACAAGATGTAGAACCGTACACATATCTTGGCAGTAATATAGACAAAGTTGGAGGGACAGACAGCGATATCAAAATAAGAATACAAAAAGCAAGAGGAGCTTTCATTGCATTGGGAAATATATGGAGATCAAGAGAAATCGGATCCAACACGAAAATAAGAATCTTCAACTCAAATGTGAAGTCAGTCCTATTGTATGGCTCTGAGACATGGAGAACAACAAAGACAACAACCAAAAAGCTACAGACTTTCATAAATGGGTGCTTGCGTCAAATACAGGGATTAAAATGGTATGACAAGGTTACTGATGCGTGATGCCATATGATGATGGATGGCATCCGCATGTCTGGTTTTGTGTAGTGTGTAGATGTGTTCAGTCAAAACAATGTTCATGCAACAATAACAGGGCAATCCACATAGGACGTCAGTAAACTCACGACGTATAAAGTCAATGAGTCTTGAAACAGCCGTTGACGTTTTTCTTCATTATTTATTGTGGACGCCACAGTGACAAAATGGTTACGCAAATGTGTAGGCACATCAAACAGTCATTATCACAGCAACATTCAATACAGCAATAAACGGTAGACAGCATTACAATGATGAGTCAGATGCATGTTATATTTCAAAGTGCTGTAAATGTAGTCAGATGAACAACTCCATCCTTTCTATAACAGCCAGGAGATAACCAGATGTATGAGATCAGTTCACTCTCCTTAGTTTGACTTCAGCAAGACAGACACGTCTGCCGAAGTATAAATAATGTCCTCAAGAATATCCTCTAGATAATAAAGGTTTTCTAAACCTAGTTCATTTAACAAAGTAGCAAGTAATGGTCCTTGGAACCTGCATCAACCGATGCAGTACAATGCAGCGACATGTGAGCTGGGAAAGAACATCTCGTGACGACGACTTTCGGAGACAGGCTATGAATCGAAATCGCTCACGACCCAAAATCGATAGAGTTAATGAAAATGTTAATTTACCTTGCTTTCATGAAATACACAGAAATATCACGCCTCCCGACATGTGGGAAAACACTAGAGGTATTATCTCGACTAAACGAAATATCCATAAGAGGACTACACATCCCTGACAGAACAAAAAAAAGCGGAGATCCCCTCTTCAACGAGGCATCTCTTTCGCCATTCCAAATCGCTCACTCCCACTAGTGGTGGGCGGAAACCGATCGACCAAACAACAAGACAAGTCATGCGCAGTCCAGCGCAAAAATGACCACAGCTCAAAAGTTAACTGCATTCGATACCAACGCGAGAAGACAAATGCTTACCGAGAAAAGTGACTATAAATTTCAAGCAGTTGTTGCCCTTGCGTTATAAAACAGACACTGAAATAAAACGATGTTGCGAGAATTTATCACGCAACATATCACCACCTCCTCCCGATAAAAAAAAATGTGGAACATATTTTTTTTCAATATCAAAGAGCAAGCGATAAGCGGCTCAAAACGCACGAATTATGCGCTGATAATTAATTAAATTGCCAAACAATAGGCTAATTATAGAGTGTCTGGTGAGGATATACCTCAACAGAAAAATAAATATGTCTCAAAAAATATTCACATCGGGGAGGTGTCACCAACACACATCACGTTAGCATGTAAACACAATATACGTATGCAAGTTACTATAATCATCATTAAACAGCATACTCTAATATTGTCTTTAAAAATGGATGTACAAATCTGATAGGAAAATTTAAATAGTACATTCTTTGACATGTAATGACATAAGTACATAGTAAAGTTAAACTACATGACGATCCAGGACATATGCTCTGGTATTCCGAGGGTAAGTACACAATCTAGAACTCGTAAGGTAAGTCCTCAGCTCAACAATGACATTCTGAGAAAGTACAAGCAATATAATGCTAATTAATAACTAATATGCTTCATAAGGTACAATACATTATTAATAATTGTGGCTGTTTAGTAAACTAACGGCCCTTATATTAACTACTCAGTCCTCCTCTATCATTTTAAAAAACGAACAGAAGAAGATGACAACAAAGCACGATAGTGTGTACATATAAAGTAAGTACAGATGTGCTAATCTATTGTAGAAATATAGGTGTGTTATGACTCTGTAATATATAGAAATATAGGACAGAAGTATTAGTTGGAGTCATGTGGGCATCTAGACAAAATGTCAGCCATCACATTATCCGCACCACGGATAGCTCGTACCGTGAAGTGAAAAGGTTGAAGAGCTATAGCATATCGAGTGGATCTCGAACTCTTCAAATTCTTAGTCTGAATAGCTGTAAGAGCTTTCTGATCAGTCTCTAGAATGAAATGTGCGCCCAGGAGGAATCTTTGTAGCTTTAGAATTGACCAAACCATCGCTAACAACTCACGGTCTAAAACCGAGTAGTTCCTCTCTGCCGCATTTAGTTTTCTAGAAATGTACATAACAGGATGCAGAGTATTTGCATATTCTTGCATCAGTGCTGCTCCAATCCCAGTGGATGAAGCATCACTCCGAAGAACAAAAGTCCTATCAAGAGTAGGTAATCTTAAGATGGGAGGAGAAGAAAATATATTCTTGATTTGGTCTAGTGAAGATTGGCATTCTTCAGACCAACGGACCAGATTAGGCGAACCTTTCTTCAACAATGTTGAGAGAGGTGCCATGATCGAAGATAAATTTGGAATAAATCTCCCATAAAATTGAATTAAACCTAAGAGACTCCTAACTTGTTTCTTCGTTTTAGGAACAGAGATGTTCAGTATTTTGGAAGTATTGTGGTCTTCTGTCTTCAAGAGACCATGACCAACACGATGACCCAGGAAAGAGATTTCACCAAAACCAACAAAAGCTTTAGAAGGTTTTGCTGTCAAATTATTCTCACGTAGAGTGGACAGTAAGTCATATAACCCTAAATAGTGATCTTCCCAGGTATCACTGAAGAGACAGATGTCATCTAAGTATGCGATGACATCCGAACGATGTGACAGAATTCGACGCATCATGCGAACGAAAGTGGCAGGGGCGTTCATGAGACCAAAAGGCATAACATTCCATTGAAATAGACCCCTAGGTGTAGAAAAAGCAGTAAGAGGTTTGGCATGCTCTGCTAAAGGCACTTGCCAATAACCTTTAGACAAGTCAAGTTTAGTGAAGAATCTAGAATTAGAAAGTCTAATCAGTAGATCTTCTAACAAAGGCATCGGTTCAGCGTCGAATTTTGTGACCTGATTCAATTTGCGATAATCAACGCAAATTCGTATGTTCTTATCCTTCTTCCGGACAATAACCATGGAAGAAGAATATGGTGAAGTCGATGGTTCAATTATATTTAATTGAATCATTTCATCCAATTCCTTTTCCACTTGCGACTGAAAGTGTATAGGAATAGGATACGGCCTAACCCTAATTGGATTATTGTCGGTAAGAATTATGTCATGTTCTATGACATCTGTGTGTCCAGGAATGTCAGTGAGAACATCCTGAAATGTTTGTAACATCGACAAGTCTCGTCGATGTTCGTCACCAGAAAGATTAGGAGAAACAGAAACGTTTTTCCAAGATTCCGTGGAATGTAATGGAACCACTGGAAGGGGAAGGTTGACATCAGAGAAGGTAGCTTCCTCATCCTGAATGACAGACAGGGATGAATAATGACCGTGAGGTGCAGGAGCATCATCCGTTGCCTGGAAAATAGGCAGCAAATAGTCCGGACGTTCGTGAAATTCCGAAAGCATGTTTATGTGGAAAGTTTTATGCTTTCCATCAATATCGACCACATAGTCAACATCGGAAATCCGAGAGACTATTGCATACGGACCTTTCCATGCAATAAGAAGTCTATTTTCCCTACTGGGGAGTAGGACGAATGCTTTGTCACCTGGACAAAGTTGTCGTAGACATCTATTCTTGTTAGCAAACTGCCTTGCCTTCTCTTTAGCAATTTCTGATGAAGCAGTTGCTAGCTTACATGCCTCAATGATCTTTTGTCTAAGAGCAATGACATACTCATATGAGGATTGAGTTTCATCGCTAATATCATCGGCAGTGATGAGATCGTGTAATAAAGACATAGGGCCGCGTGGACGCGCGCCAAAGACAAGTTCGAAGGGAGAAAATCCTGTGTGTTCATTAGGGACTTCTCTATAGGCAAAGAGAGCCGCGGGTAAAACCCTGTCCCAATCTTGAGGATGATCTTCAGTTATCTTACCAAGCAAAGTCTTGAGCGTTCTATTCAGACGCTCAACTAACCCATTAGACATAGGATGGTAGATACTACTGAGAGATCGTTCAATATGTAAGGTAGACATTACCTGTGACATAGTGTCAGATATGAGTTGAGTGCCATGGTCTGACAATATTTCTCTGGGGAACCCCAAGCGAGAAAATATCTACCAAAGAGCATCTGCGATATCTGTAGTAGATATGCTCTTAAGAGGAATAGCCTCTGGCCAACGTGTGCACATATCGACACATGTAAGGATAAACTGATGTCCTCTGGCCGACTTGACCTTAAAAGGGCCAAGAATATCTATGGCCATTTTCTGAAACGGCCGAATAGGAATGTCAGCAGCCTGGATAGGCGCAGCATGTCGTGGTCCTCTAGATTTGACCTCCTGACATACCTTGCATGATCGGCAGTAAATACGAATGTCCTTATTGACAAAAGGCCAAAAGAAAGCCGCAAGGACTCTCGACTTCGTACGGGCAAAACCCATATGTCCAGCACATTGCGAGTCATGAGCATGTTGTAATATTTGGACTCTCATGCTCTTGGGAACAAGAATTTGCGAATGTGCCGACGTAGTCGAATCTTGTACCATACGTACAAGTACGCCGTTTCTCATTGCAATCCAAGATTTTCTATTTGTATCCTGATTCGGATCACCTTTCTTCGCAAGAACGAAGAATTTTTTTAAAGAAGGATCTTCTTCTTGCAATTTTATGAAAGAGTCACGAGTAATTACTAAGTGACTATCTTGGCTATCAACTTCATTATCACTATTCAGTGAAGTTTCGGGTGTTTGTAGAGCTTGTGCTCTTGTAACTACTGCATTTGTAGCTTGCATGTTATTATCTTCCCAAGCAGCAATCTGCTGTGGGGTACACTCCCTAACTCCGTGAATACGACCAATAATAAGGTCCGCAATAGGATTAGGTAAGAGACAAGCATGCACATCTCCAGTAAAGAAAGGAGTGGCAATGCGAATTACAGCAGTAGGATATTTTTCTAGAGTGCCGCCAAATGTGACACATTTAATAACCCTTCCTGTAGCACAAGACGGATCTACAAGCGATTGTCTAACACCAATAGTGGTGCATCCGGAATCGAAAAGTAGTGAGACCGGAGTATCATTAACAAGACCCTTATGTAGAATTAAAGAACCCCTCCCGTCATGCGCAACAGCAGCAGGAAGAGCGGGAAGTGGGTGACCACAACTCAAAGTAGTTATGGTACCCGGTTCGAATAAAGTACTGCATTGGGGGCATTTGTTTGCTCTTTCAAAGTCAAAAGCAGAACTAGTGACAGCGTCAAAGTTTTTACTATCAACAACATGATTACAGGCTCCCTCAGTTTCCTGTTGTACAGCATTAGCCTGCTGATATCTCTTTTTTTTGTGTTGAGATCTACCCCGACTATTATTACCTCTGAAGTTATCAGAGTTATTATTATCTCTGCAGTTATTATTGTCTCTATTGTAATTGTTATACTGGTTCGAATTCCAGTTTCCACGATTACTATCATGTTCACATTGATGCGAACATCTATTTGTTTGGTTCTGAGGTCTTCGGCAGGAATAACCTCTATTACCATATCCTCTTTTGAAATGCTTATAATTATTAGGGTGATAGTAACGACCACTATCAGGTTGTCTCCAATTCTTCGAAGAAGAATCACCATGAAATTGGTTTCCATGATTTTGACAGAAATTACCGCTGCCCTTTCTATCAAAATTTTGTTGGGATCTACGAGCAAAGTTTTGACCATACGGAGCTGCCGAAGCAACTGGTAAACCTTCTTTCACCTTAGAGTTACCCATGGTTATGTGTGGGTGCGCAGTTACGTATTGGCAACAGAAATCTTCCATTTCTTTTATTGTTTTAGGTTTACGTTCATGAAGGAAAGCAAGGAAAGACTCATTGACAGACGACATGACTTTGTCTCTAAGTATTAAGTCCATAAGTCCTTCATAAGTTTTTTCCGTCTTAGATAGTTCAACCCATCGTGAGAAAGTAATGCGTATTCTTGCAATAAACTCGGAGAATTCAACTCCATTTTCAGGTAACATGTTTTTAAATTGTAGACGATAGCCATCTTCGTTAAGCTGATATTTCTTTAACAAAGCGGCCCTGACAACCTCATAATTGCTCTTGTCAGGTTCATCCACCATATTTAATATACTTAGAGCTTTACCTGTCAGTATCCCTGATAACTGATAAACATATTTTGCTTTGTCTATGTTATGAGCTGTACATGCTTGTTCAAATCTGTCCAGATAGAACATTATGTCATCACTGGAAGGACTAAATGTTGGTAACTTAATCTTAAAAGTATCATTATTAGCCTTCCCAGAAGATGAACCCTTGTTTGAATCATTACCATTACTCATGCTCGTCAATTTCAATTTCTCCAACTCTAAAGCTAAGAGTTTTTCTTCATGTTCCATTTTTGCTTTCCTCTCATCAGACTCTCTTTGTAACTTCCTTTCTTCAGCTTGAGCCTGCATTTGAAGTCTTTCATTTTCAGCTTCTTTTTCAAGTCTTTTATTTTCAGCTTCTTTTTCAAGTCTTTTATTTTCAGCCTCTTTTTGAAGTCTTTCAGCTTCTAGCTGTAGCTGGAGTTTTCTCTCCTCAGCTTCTGATTCCCTTTTTTGTTTTTCCATTTCCATTTGGAATCTCTTTTCATCCACCTGCATCTGCAGTTTCTTTTGTTCAGCTTCCATATGCAGTTTCTTTTGTTCAGCTTCCATTGCTTTATCATATCGAGCAGTTGCAAATTCTTCTAACTTATCACCAGTCTTCCCAAGCAATTTACCCTGCTCAATAAAGTGCTCAAATGTAGACATGTTGTCTAACATATGAGTCCAAAACCTGAAATAATTAACTAATTTATTTCAAACCTAAGTGTAACAAGTCTTAATTAAGCACTTGTATATTCACATCACATTATATTATCCCAGTCTCTGTGGGAAACAAGTCTCCAATCAAAGAACTTGTATATGAAATATCAGCACTCAAATCTTGATCATAAGTGCACTTCTCATTCAATAGTGCACGACACTATTCATCATTCATTTATCATCAGTATAGTAGTAACAGTGCACTAGCATAGCCCATTAACTAATTACTATAACTGTAAACAATGACTATGTAAACACATGCAGAATGTAAACATTGAAAATGTAAACAATACAAACAATGTAAACAATAACAATGTAAACAATAACAAAGATCAGCAACAATACAAAAACTTTCGCAGAAATCAACTAAAAATAAAGCAGAAATTAATGAAATATCACAAAAAATGTGACGATATCTGCGATAGAATTAAACAAAATACATGACACCACAGTGTATAAACAAAAATGTTGTATGAAACTAAATTATAGACAAGAGTAGGCTAACAAATACAAACAAATCAAACAAAACTAAAGAATGCGAAATAATAACGACAACAATATTAAAACATGTCATCACAACTAACATAAATAGCAACAGAAGTCGCTTAGCAAATTCCAGTATTGGAAATTTGCAAACCCTACAGAAAACGCTCACAATAGACGACCTCTATGACGTGGCATAATCTAACGGAGACACCACCCAACCGAGAACCCGCTGAAATATAAACATATAAATATACAAATAACATATAAACATAAAACATATAGAATGAGATGATACACAGAAGACTCAGCAGAAGTATAAGGGCACAGTTTACATACAAACAGGCCACTTAACTTATAGGCTTCCAATCGTAGAACAGCAGAAAAACGGATGTCAATCAACGTCCTAAAGAGCGAAGCTCCAACGATGATGGCACATCTGAACTGCTTCCACTGCTAACACGATGGTACAAGAGCTTCTGAAATACTGTGTGTTGAGTTGTTTCGGCACTTGACCTTCTAATCCAAAAGTAAGTTGATGGAAATCGGTACTTGGCCTTCTTCAGAAAACAACCCGTTTCAACCGGCACTTGACCTTCTCAAAAAACGACAGCACTGGAACCTTGACAGCAGCAACTTGCTTGACTTGCGTAAAAGATAACAGCAGTCCGAGTTATCCGGCAACATGTAACAACGCCGGGTACTGTCAAATTCTTGTTTCCGTCAAAAAGTTGAAATTTTGACTTTTACCGGGCAACGCCGAGTACTTTGAAAATTTTGAAGATGTTGACTGTATTGAAGAATGTTAATTTCTTGAAGGATGCTGATGAATTCTTGTTGAAAATGAAGTGGGTAAGGGACCCCGTGTTTGCTAGTACCAGAATCAAACCAGCTTATGGCCACCAAATGATGCGTGATGCCATATGATGATGGATGGCATCCGCATGTCTGGTTTTGTGTAGTGTGTAGATGTGTTCAGTCAAAACAATGTTCATGCAACAATAACAGGGCAATCCACATAGGACGTCAGTAAACTCACGACGTATAAAGTCAATGAGTCTTGAAACAGCCGTTGACGTTTTTCTTCATTATTTATTGTGGACGCCACAGTGACAAAATGGTTACGCAAATGTGTAGGCACATCAAACAGTCATTATCACAGCAACATTCAATACAGCAATAAACGGTAGACAGCATTACAATGATGAGTCAGATGCATGTTATATTTCAAAGTGCTGTAAATGTAGTCAGATGAACAACTCCATCCTTTCTATAACAGCCAGGAGATAACCAGATGTATGAGATCAGTTCACTCTCCTTAGTTTGACTTCAGCAAGACAGACACGTCTGCCGAAGTATAAATAATGTCCTCAAGAATATCCTCTAGATAATAAAGGTTTTCTAAACCTAGTTCATTTAACAAAGTAGCAAGTAATGGTCCTTGGAACCTGCATCAACCGATGCAGTACAATGCAGCGACATGTGAGCTGGGAAAGAACATCTCGTGACGACGACTTTCGGAGACAGGCTATGAATCGAAATCGCTCACGACCCAAAATCGATAGAGTTAATGAAAATGTTAATTTACCTTGCTTTCATGAAATACACAGAAATATCACGCCTCCCGACATGTGGGAAACACTAGAGGTATTATCTCGACTAAACGAAATATCCATAAGAGGACTACACATCCCTGACAGAACAAAAAAAAAGCGGAGATCCCCTCTTCAACGAGGCATCTCTTTCGCCATTCCAAATCGCTCACTCCCACTAGTGGTGGGCGGAAACCGATCGACCAAACAACAAGACAAGTCATGCGCAGTCCAGCGCAAAAATGACCACAGCTCAAAAGTTAACTGCATTCGATACCAACGCGAGAAGACAAATGCTTACCGAGAAAAGTGACTATAAATTCCAAGCAGTTGTTGCCCTTGCGTTATAAAACAGACACTGAAATAAAACGATGTTGCGAGAATTTATCACGCAACAGTTACCAACGTGGAACTGATGTCAAGAACCAGACAAGTGCCAGTGGAACAAGAGATGAGAAGATGATGATGGCGATGGATATGACACACACTGAGGAAACCTGTTGATAGCATTACAAGGCAGTCCTTGTTCTGGAAACCCCAGGGCAAGAGAGGCAGAGGTAGACCAAGAAGCACATGGAGAAGAGAGCTGGAAACAGAGGTGAAAATGATGAGGAGAACGTGGAAAGAACTTGAGATGATGACACGTGACAGGAGGACTTGGTATGTGTTTGTTGAAGGCCTATGCTCCTTTGGGAGTGGAGGGTTATGAATGAATGAAGATTAGGTGTTACAATGCTTATATCAATAGCTGTGTCTTGCTGATTTGCACAAGGGTTAATTCTTGTTACTGATCCATCATTCAGTATTATTAGTTCATTGTTTTCAATGAAGTCCAACAGTAGTTTATCTGATTTGTCTATTACATTGCCTCCCCAAGTTGTATGATGAGCATTGAATGCTCCCACTATGATAGTTCTGTTGTTTATTCTTTTATTCATGTCTGAGATATCTCTTTCGTTTATGTTTCCACTTGAATAGTAAAGGTTAACCATATTTATTTCTTCTAACTCAGTAGACACTGTTATAGTTATTCCTTCAAAATTTTCTGTTCTAAATGATTTCCAGTCAGTTATTATATACGTTTTATTAACTAGAAATGCCACACCTCCTCCTTTTGGTCCTATCATTTAGAAAGACTTTATATTCAAGGATGGTAAAACGTTGACTCGGATTAAGATTAGTCTCTTGAATGGCAAATATTACTTTAGATTGTTTAAACATGCCTATTAATGCTGGTCCATTTTTTTTGGCACTTCTGCAATTCCATTGTATTATTCTAATGTTCTGTACATCCATTATTTAATTTTTTAAGTTTATTAAAAATAGTGTTGTACTCTTTTACTCTGATAAGTGTATAATATATTTATTTATTTGCTAACAACAAAGTCTCCTAGATTTTCAGTTTCTCTGTTTAAGTGAGTTTGTAGTTCACTTTGAAGATTCACAATAAAGGCTTTTACAATGTTTGATACAGAATGAATAAGTTTATGACAATGTCATTTTTTCATTCCACATTTATTCTTGTTGGTTTTTATCTGTTCATTTTTGCTCACTCCTTATGAGTTGTCTTTCAGACTCAATCCTGTTCAGTAAATCTTCATTCTCTTCTTTGAGTTCTGCAAATTTAGCCACATCTTTAGCTACTTCATGCTGTATTTTTCTCATGGTTTTCAAGATTTCTTCTGCCTTTCTCACTGTATCTTCTGATATCGATGATTTGTTTATTTCACTTTCTTCTGGTAGATTGCTATCTTTTGTCAGTATTTTTTGGACTTTATTTGTCTTTTTGGGTTATTTCAGCATTTCTGGTTCTGACTGTGATTTCTCTTGGGGATGAGAGCATGAACTTCTGGTGATCTAAGATGGCGGTTCAATTGTTGATTTTCTTGTGATTCTTATTCTATCGTGCATAAGCTTGCTGCAGGGAAGTAAGTTTGTTTGTTTAAATTCTTTAAGAATTATTATTATTTTTGTCGTTCATAAGAATTTTGAATTATTAAGGGGAGGTTAAACCCCCAAAATTGGACCCAAAGACGCAGCAATAAAGAATGGAGTCAACAATCCATAGCTTGAGTGCTTGCGTCAGGGTCAGTGTGGTGGTCCTGGAAACAGGCTGCATCACTGCAGTCTGGCTGAGAGAGTAGGGATCGAAAAGGGAAGGCAAACCCGGTGCAAAAAATGCCAGGCTGAAGTCGGATGTGTTGGCTGAAAGGTGCAGATATTGCAGCTCCGTTGTAAACAGACACAACGCAACCAACGTCCTTTTCAGGACAAAAGAGGAAGAAGATGAAGAAAATCCCCAAAATGAAAAACACAGAATTATAAGTTAACAGCTATATTTAGTCATTTATACAAGCAAAATGACCGAAAAAAAAAATACAAAACATTGAGGTATATACTAAAAACTTGTGGTCTGTGTGGGTGAAAAACAGTAGAAAAAAGGCAAATTTTAGCTTTTTGGGGGGAATTTTGTTGCCCAAGATATCTCAAATGTGAGTACAACTTGAGTTGTGAAATTTGGCTGTTTCATTTGTTAATATACGATAATGATTTTAAACTAATATAATTTTGATTGGTTTGATATTTGAGTTTTATTTTTATTTTAACATACCAATCGAAAAATAATAGAAATTTTTAAGGGGGGTATCTTAGCTATTTTTTAAAAGTTTTGTAGTTTGTTAACATATATCCTTTATTTTAGTTTATCTTTATGAGCACTGTGTGTGCAGCATGTGGCCCAAACTTTACAACTGTATCTCTAATAGTTTTTGAAAAATCATAGGCTATGTGCCCACATTTGTGTGAAAAATGCTGTTTTTAGAAAATTAAGAAAAAAGGGAAGAATTACACTTTTACACAAAATTTACTCAACTCAGTATCCCCCTGCCATGTAGGAATCATCTCTGGTATTTTCCTATATTGATTCCATGGGCTGTTTCATACTTCGCAGCTTACTTTTCATTAAATTCTTCATTTCAGCAGACTATGCGCTTTTCGTCACTTTCTGAAAAAATAAATCTTTTCTCTGGTAGACATGTACTATGCTTGGGGAAGTGATTGCTCTACCCTCAGCAGACTCAGTACATGTAGGAGAGGATTTGCTCTCAATATTCACAAGATTAGGATACCCTTATCAGATATTAACTGACAATGATTCACATTTCAGAGGGTAACTGATGGAGGAAGTTTTTAGTATTTTTAAAAATATACTCGTCCACACATTTTATCATCCACAATCCAAGACATGGAAAGAAATAACGGGACTCTACTTACAATTTTATGGAAGCTCGCACAGGAGAAACCAGAATCCTGGGATTCATTCTTACATGCAGCTTTATTTGCGTATAAGGAGGTACCTGACCACTCTAATGGAATACCTCCAACCACGTTATTAATTGGACGACCCATCAAAGAACCCAATGGTTAATAAAAATTAGCCAGTCAAAATTATTTTTACACATGAAACGATGTTTAAAGAACTTTAATCCTGTTTGCTTCAGGGAAATTAATACCAAAACAAATTTAAAATCCATGCATTAGAAGCGAAGATTCCTAACAAATAGAACCATAGCTACCAACTATGCTGGTGCAATTTCACAGAAAAGAATGCTGGAAGAAGGACTGCCTCAAGGCTCTCCTTTAAGTTGCACCCTTTTCCTCATCTTCATTAATGACCTTGTCAAACATCTGAATGTGTCAAAGGCGCTGTTTGCTGATGACCTTGCCATCTGGACTACTGACAAATATCCCATTCTGGCAAAAGCCAAGATCAACAGAGCTCTCCTTACAATGTCAGTATATTGTGAACTGTGGAAACTTAAAATCAATACACAGAAAACTGTATACACCACTTTCTCCCGCAGCCACAAAATAGCAAAAAGACCTATCAACATCAAACTGAGTGGGGAAACACTAACAAAAGAGGAGCACCCAGTCTATCTAGGAGTAAAACTGGACAGACAATTGAAACTAGATGGACACATCCACAACCTCAGGGAAAAAGCATGTAAGCTCCTAAACCTCATCAAACGGCTAGCTAGTACAAATTGGGGAGCGGATAAACAAACCTTTCGTCAACTATATCTCGGCTATGTGAGATCAGCAATAGACTATAACCTCCCCCTCCAGACCATTGTGAGTACTAATACCATCTCACCTCTGGACCGTGTGCAGAACCAAGCTCTCATGTTAATTTGTGGAGGGATGAGATCAACACCCACAGCCGTATGTGAGATAGATGCCAATATAGAGACGCTGGATATCAGGCATAAAAGAGCACTGACTGAAGCTGTAGAGAAATACAGGAGACAAGAGAAAGACCACCCAAACAAAATACTTATTGACACTTGGAAACAAACACGAAGACTGAAACAACTATCTCTCCTGGACATAGCCAAAGAGGAAAATGATAAACACCATCTCCAGCAAGAGAGAGAATTGGAAAACAAATACTTTGGACCACCCCCTTGGGAAAACTTCCATCAACCAACTGTCAAAACACAGCTGATAGATAAAACGGCCAACAAGGAAACACTACCCACAATCTTGAAGACGTGTGCCTTGGAGACCATAAACAGCTACCCAACATCAGCAATCCAGGCCTACACAGATGGTTCAGCTTTCAAGACCACCTCTTTTGCAGGATATGGCATCTGCATATGGTACCTGGATGGATCCTCTTATGAGTTCTGTGACTCCTGTTGTGAAAATTGTTCAAATTATGAAGCGGAGGCTGAGGCCATCAAGACAGCCATTGAATTACTACACCAACAGTTTGACCTTATGGAACGAAAGCCATCAGATATAGTGATTTTCAGTGACTCCATGTCTGTTATGGAAGCACTTAAACAGACTCCACATGAAAACAAAGACATTTTTCTTATAGGAAGAGCGATTCACAAACTTGATCACAGCCTACTCCATCAGTGTAACCCTACAGTGGATCCCTGGACACAGTGATCTAACTGGAAATGAGACAGCTGATAGACTTGCAAAAGCAGGAGCCTCTAAACAACAAAAGGACAGACCCTGCAACATGAGAACAGTCAAACAGATTCTCAGAAACAACACAAGGGAAATCTGGCTGAACAGATGGGTGAACGGGCCGATTAGCCGAAATGTCTTTAATGAAATGACCTGCCCAAAAGACAACGACAACATAAACAGACTCAGCAGGAGAAATCAAAGTCTTATCTTTCAGTTCCGAACAGGACACGCCAGAGTCAATAGCCATCTAATCCATATCAACCCTCAGCACCTACCCATGTGTAGACACTGCTCTCATCCCTATGAAACAACCAGACACCTCCTCATGGAGTGTCCATCACTCATAAATGCCAGGAAAAAACTTTTACAGACACCTCTGACAGTCACCAACTCACTACATGGAACATTAAAACAACTGCAGAAAACCTACATTTTTTTAAGAATGGCATTGGGCTGCCAAGAGTAGATATGCTCAGCAGCTATGGGATATCGACAACAACAACAACAACAGAAGCGAAGATATACCAATTTGTATATTTTGCATATATAATTAGTTACAAATACACTTACCTGACATACTTTAAAAATTTATATAAAATCATCCACAAAGGTTTTAGTGAAAATAAGCATACAGAAATGTGGGCAAATGAATGTACTTTCCTGTGCAATGTATATCTAAAATTTAATATTTTCAATGAAATTCTTCATTTTTGGGGGTTAAACCTTCCCTTAAAATCGGTTAACACTTAGTTTTAATTTTATAATTACTTTTGCATCCTCAACTTTCCGTGTTGTGAAAGTCAAAGACGCCATTTTTAAATTTTCGTTACTTACAAAACTACTAAATATTATACTTTATATTTAAAGTTAAATAAGGAAAATTATTCTAAAAGACATGCTGGCTCTTACAAGATTGAAAACTGGTAGTATATCCAGAAAATCATGGGCTGAAATAGTACAAGCTGACTCACGGAATGATGATCAAGGGGAAATCAGGAATATAAATAGAGAAAAGAAAGGACACAAGATACAAGGTTCAAAGGAAACAATTAAGAAAAACGGAAGATGTCAGAGTAAAATGATAGAGAAAACCAATAATCTGAACATTGATTCAAAGAATAAGGGTGTTGAGAACCAAATGAAAGACCAACAAATCAATAGGCATATTCATAAAGTTAAACAAAACCTCCCAAGGTTAAGGATTTTTCAAATCAATGGCAAAGTGGTAAGTATTAGAGCATTACCAGACAGTAAGATCATCAATGTACTAGAGACAGTTATAGATAAAGGGTCAATAGCACACATGAAAAGAACAAATTATGGCATAATACTCAATATGAACATGACTGAAAAGTCAAAAGCTTTAATAAAACAAATTGAAGTAAGTCCTGTTCAAGTAAAATTGGCACACAGCATTAAAGCTAGGCTAGAATTAGTCAAAGAAACCAGGAAATGTGTAATTAAAGGAATACCTGTGACAGTTCCAGAGGAAGAAATAAGAACTAGACTACAAACAGAAAATCCAAAATATCAGATTCTTAAACTGGAAAGGATATCACAGAAATTAGGAACTTCAACTGTAATAATAGTTACATTAGAAGGACGAGAAATCCCATCACATTTCTTCAGTGGCAGTACTAAAATCAAAACAGAAGCCTACATACCACCAGTCATCCAATGCTCAAACTGCCAAAAATTTGGCCACACCAAAAGAACACGTAGAAGTAAGCCTAAATGCCGATATTGTGTAGGGGACCACACCTATGATCACTGCAAATTAGTAGAAGCTGATAAAGATTAGGCCTACAGAACAAGAAATATAAATAGAAAATGTGTAGCCTAAATTGGCTAGCAAACCACAGTGCACGTTTCCTAGGATGTCCACATTACCAACAAACAAAACTAGCTCTAATAAAATCAATCAGTTCTTACACACCATTTAAAGTAGCACTACAACAACATCTATAATCAGTCAATACCAATATTAGAATATTTGCAAGCATCCAACTTACCTACAAATAGGCTATAGAAGAGGTGTTAAGAATAGACAGACCTAGGGAGCAGCATAATGTAGTCAAACTATTTTTAACACGAACAAAGGTTAATAAATAGTGGCTGGGAATGTGAGTTCTGGTGCTGTTCTTACAGTTCATATGACTTTTAACAGATGAAAGTCATTTAAATATCTGTTAAAGTCAGTTATATAACTGGAGCCACCAGGCTTTTACACCCCTCCACTTTAATTTTATTGTTGTTTAGAGTTTCTCGCGAAAAATTATACATTGAACCATCCCTAAGACTCCAAGGGAAGTAACTCTAAACAGAGATCTCTAAAAAGCATCTTCTACCCCGCGGGCGAGAGCTGGCAGTCGTTTTTAGTGCTTTATCATGATAGATGGTTTTAGTGCTTTTATAAACTTAGTGTCTATCAGCCTTATTCGGGCTAGCAGTCCTTTTCGACGCCATTTCAACTAGCTGATGGATGCTAGTTAGTCATTTTCCGGGCTTATATTTCATCAACACAGCGCTTCAGTTAACAGAGTTCACTTATTTCTGAATGGCGAATTGTGCTCGGATATAGCCTAACCAACGGACTTTAGTCTCGGTTGAAAGTAACATGCCTCGCCCTTAACAGGCAAAACCTTAAACAACAACTAGCCTACAGTATTTTAGTAGGCCTAAGTGCATATGTTATACATAAATATGTTATACATAAAACGTGAGAAATTGGCGGAGGAATCTTGTGAAATGCTATAAAACGTTATTTGGTGTGAAAAGGTAGGACCTATCTGTCAAGTCTTGTGAAGTGTAAACCTGACTAAAAAAAATTAAAATTGTGAACTTACACTCATATAATTGCAATAAAATGTTCAGAATATCAGTGCACATTTAGTTTGAAATTTATCTACACATTGTTATCACATTCAGTTCAAGGATGCAATTTTTTTTTCTTTCTTTAAAACAACATATTTCTGTAAAAACAAACAGGCACCAAAAATTGGTGCAGAATGTCTCTTCAAGTGAGGTTTTAAAAACAGGAGGTAAAAGGTCAAGGATACCATTATACGCCCATTGAATCATACTAGGAATATAATGTAAGGCCCATATTTTCTTGACCAATGACAGATTAGAAGTGATGTGGCCAGCATTGAGGCATACTAGGAATATAATGTAAGGCCCATATTTTCTTGACCAACGACAGACTAGGGGTGATGTGGCGAGTATTGAGGAACACTAGGAATATAATGTAAGGCCCATATTTTCTTGACCAACGACAGACTAGGGGTGATATGGCCAGTATTGAGGCCCATATTTTCTTGACCAACGACAAACTAGGCGTAATGTGGCCAGCATTGAGGCATACTAGAAATATGATGTAAGGCCCATATTTTCTTGACCAACGACAGACTAGGGGTGATGTGACTAGCATTGAGGCATACTAGGAATATAATGTAAGGCCCATATTTTCTTGACCATCGACAGACTAGGGGTGGTGTGGCCAGCATTGAGGCATACTAGGAATATGATGTAAGGCCAATATTTTCTTGACCATCAACAGACTAGGGGTGATGTGGCCACCATCATGCTGGCTGACTTAACCTTACCTCCTTCCACACAATCTGCATAAGGAAAATTCTCCGAAACCTTTGGCCAAACACCATCAGCAACCAAGAACTACTTATTCGGAGTAACCAGGAAGAAGTGCACACCATCATAGCTGGCAGACGCTGGAGTTGGGTTGGCCACATCCTCAGAAGGGACCCTGATGCCATCACAAGAACAGCTATGCTATGGACCCGTGAGGGAAAGTGAAAGAGAGGCCGACCAAAAACAACTTGGTGGAGAACTGTGGAAGCTGTGATGCAAAGAATGAACCAGAGTTGGGGCACTGTACGAAGGATGGCCGCCGACTGAGCAAAGTGGAATCAATTTGTTGCTGCCCTACAAGACGCCACCAGGCATGATGGCCGCTGACTGCTTTGGCGGTTATGGATCAAAGAAAGAAGAATAAGGAATATAATGTAAGGCCCATATTTTCTTCACCATCGACAGACTAGGGGTGATGGGACCAGCATTGAGGTATACTAGGAATATGATGTAAGGCCAATATTTTCTTGACCATCAACAGACTAGGGGTGGTGTGGCCAGCATCATGCCGGTTGACTTAACCTTACCAGAGTTGCTTTTGTATCCAATTCATGAGGTTGGGTCGACCTTGGAGCAATTTGTGGTCTAAAAATCTCACCTCAACTAGGGATTGAACCATGGACCACCGAGCTAAGAAGCCTGTGCACTAACCACTGCACTACCACAGCAGAAAAAATATGCAGTAGCCTAGATATAAAATATTATTTCAGTAGCTGCTTGTGGTATACATACAAAAATATGCAGTAGCCTAAATATAAAATATTATTTCAGTAGCTGCTTGTGGTATACATACAAAAATATGCAGTAGCCTTTCTTCATAACCCTCCACTCCCAAAGGAGCATAGGCCTTCAACAAACACATGCCAAGTCCTCCTGTCACGTGCCATCATCTCAAGTTCTTTCCATGTTCTCCTCATCATTTTCACCTCTGTTTCCAACTCTCTTCTCCATGTACTTCTTGGTCTTCCTCTGCCTCTCTTGCCCTGGGGGTTCCAGAACAAGGACTGCCTTGTAATGCTATCAACAGGTTTCCTCAGTGTGTCCTATCCATCGCCATCGTCTTCTTCTCATCTCTTGTTAACATAAGAGCTACCCCTTCACTGTGGTGTGAACTTTCGTCTTCGTGTCCTGAGGACAGCACCAATTCACCTGTGATGAGTTTCTTCCTGTCTACCCCCTTCCACTTTGTTTCACACATTCCCAGAACCTCGATTTTGTATTCCCTCATTTCTGCTGCTACTTGTGCCACTTTCCCTTGTTCGTTCAATGTCCGAACATTCCAGGTGCCAAATCTGGAAGTTCTCCTAGAAGAAAGAAGGTTAGTCAGCAACACAGACTCCTTTCGGCTTTCTCTGTGTTGCATCATACGCCTCCCCGCGAGAGGACCTTCCCCTGTCTTGGATGGCTGTGTTTTATTTTCTTTATTTGACTTGTCCATATTTGTTGAAGTTTTTTGTGGTTTAAATTTTTTTTACAGGATGGGATAACCGGCCCCATGCCCAACCCTCCTTAGTCGCCTTCTACGACATGCTTGGCAGGGGACAGTGTTACTATTCTTTGCTCCCCTTTCGGGCCCCGGTAACACACGGGTGATGCAGTAGCCTAGATATAAAATATTATTTCAGTAGCTGCTTGTGATATACATACAAAAATATGCAGTAGCCTAGATATAAAATATTATTTCAGTAGCTGCTTGTGGTATACATACAAAAATATGCAGTAGCCTAGATATAAAATATTATTTCAGTAGATGCTTGTGGTATACATACAAAAATAGTCAGTAGCCTAGATATAAAATATTATTTGTATACATACAAAAATATAGGAAATTGAATGAAAAATCTTGTGAAATGCTTTAAATCATTTTATTTGGTATGAAAATGTGTCTGTTTTTCCTTGTGATTGTGCAGATGTGATAACAAATAATTAAAAAAATAAAATTGTGTCCTTCACTTAAATATTTCAGCTCCAGTTTAATCTATGGCAGTAATATGTTTAGAATTTCAATACATATTTAGTTTAAAACATATTGACATATTTGTATCATTATCACTTCACCTATATAATTTTATTAAAGAGAACCACATATTTTGTTATAAAAACGGGCATCTAAAATAGGAGCATTTTTTTTTATTAATGTTGTTTTAAAAACAAGGGGTAAAAATATAGGACCTACATTGAATCAGTAGTTGCATGTTCTATGAATGAAAATATGGGAACAGGGCTAATAAATCTTGTAAAATGTTATTAAACCATTATGTTATGTGAAAAAGTGTCTGTGTCTTGTGAAGTGTAGACCTGATAGAAAATAACAGTAAAAACTGATTAACTCATTCTATGCAAGGCTGATTTTAGGTTTTACTTAGGCCCTAAAATGAATGCAATTTTTTTCAGACAGGTGACAAATACATTAGTTCAGAAAGTACATATGTTACACATAGACATGTGGGAAATTGACTGGAGAATCTTATGAATTGCTTCAAATAATTAATTGATATGAATAGGTGTGTTTTATGTCTTGTGAAGTGTAGACTTGTTTTAAAAAAAAAGTGTTTAAAAAAATAAAATAAAATTGTATACTTAATTGTATATTTCAGTTCTGAAGTGTCTTGTGAAGTGTCTTCTTCTTCTTCTTTGATCCTTAGCCGCCGACCGTCAAAGCAGTCAGTGGCCATCACGCCTAGTGGCGTCTTGTAGGGCAACAACAAATTGATTCCACTTTGCTCGGTCGGTGGCCATCCTTCGTAAAGACCCCAACTCTGGTTCATTCTTTGCATCTCAGCCTCCACAGTCCTCCGCCAGGTTGTTTTTGGTCAGCCTCTCTTTCATTTTCCTTCAGGGGTCCAAAGCATAGCTGTTCTTGTGATGGCATCGGGGTCTCTTCTGAGGACATGACCAACCCAGTTCCAGCGTCTGCCAGCTATGATGGTGTGCATGTCCTCTTGCTTGCTACGAGTAAGCAGATCTTGGTTAGTGATGGTATTTGGCCAAAAGATTCGGTGAATTTTTCTTAGGCATGTTGTGTGAAAAGAGGACAATTTCGACATTTCCTTCTCTGTAACTCTCCAGCATTCCGCACCATAGAGAAGCACAGAAAGCACACAGCTCTGATATAATCTTAATTTTGTGCTTGTGCTGTATTGGGAGGACTTCCAGATGTTGTTTAGGTTAAAGAAGGCTGTTCTTGCCTTATTCATTCTGATGTTGATGTCTTTGCCTGCCCTGCCGTCTGGTGTTACTATGCTTCCTAGGTATGTGAAGGTACACAGACTCCGAATGTCCATCCCGCAGCAAAGTTTGTTCATTTATTATTGTTTCCGTAACTTCATTGTTTTTTTTACACAGACAGGGGTGTCAGCCCTGTGCTAAAACCCCCAACCTGGAGGACCAGGGTACCAGCTTTTGTCTGACCCCTACCCACACAGACCAGTCCAGCTTGGTTGAACCTACCAGGAGTAAAACTCCCACTGGCATAGCTCTGGGGATTGTCAGGGTATGCAAGCTGCCATACCGCTACAAGGTATAGGTACCATTGATGGCAGCTTGTGAAGTGTACACCTCTATAAAAAATATTTCGGTTCCCAATTAATGTATAGCAATAAAATGTTAAGAATATCAGTGCACATTTAGTTTGAAACATATCTAGACACTTTTATCCCTATCACTTCACAAATGTAATTTTTATAATTTCTTTCTCAAAACAACCACTCAAAATGTGTGCAATTTTTTCTCTTCAGGTTATATTTTTAAAACAGTCAGTAGATACTCATATTATTTAACTAGGTGTAAAAATATCAGAATATCAGTGCACATCCATTTTGAAACACAACACATTTGTACCACAATCACTTCAAATATATAATTTATATGATTTTTTTCCTACACCACATATTTCTGTAAAAACCAAACATGAAACAACTGTGGCTAATATTTTTTACACTGACCAAATTCAATTTTACATTTCCCAGAAGAATTTGCCACTATTTGCATGCTTTTATGGTAGTCATAAAAACATTGTGGGTGTAGATGTGGCTGGTTTGGACATCCAGTGCAATAATAATAATGTGAGCGCTGCGACGGCAGGTGTGCTGCAGTGGACACAGTTCTTATCTCTTTTTGCATAACATACAAGATGCCTTGTGTCACACTAGTACTCTGAAGTTGAGGCAGCTTGAGATCTAACAATATTAGTAGCTGCATTTTCTTGGACACTAAATGGACTCAAAACAGCAGAAGCTTCAGTTGGTGAAGCAGATTTCTTTTGAACTGCAGCAGTGATTGCTTTTCACCTTGATGAAAACAGTATAAAACTGAAGCATTCACCTGCACTTTTTTAAGACGCCAGAAGAACATTTTTTTTTCCACCATTTAACAAATTTTCTGTTATGCTCACCATAATCAACTTTTTGATCCAGGAGATCACACCCATTCATTGAATTGTTGTATTCATCTATCATTTTTGGTTTAACATTGTGCTTCTGTTTTGTATTCATCTATCATTTTTGGTTTAACAGTGTGCTTCTGTGTAGTTATGATCTCCACTTTGGCCTGAGAAGATACAAGGAAAACTGATTTCTTGGCCTTTTGTCTCTCAATGCTGTACACAACACCATGCTTGTTTGTGTCATATACCATCTGTATTCCAGATAACTAAGGCACAGAGCCTTCAGCTGTTATTGAAAATTTCTCTGGATAATGTTCAGAGTACCAGTGTAGTATTGCTTCTTCTCCAGTAAGAAGTCAGTGAGTTCTCTTGTGGTGTAACACCTGTCAGCAAATAAATGGTGGCCTGTACCCAAAGGCTGTATTAGGGTCTGAAAAATCTTGACTGCTTGCCCACTGTTTGCATCTACTTCAGGATCATATGAAGTATCAGAACCAAAACATGGAACATGTTCATCACATATCCAGTTGCTGAATCACATAAACCAAAGACTTTTATATGATATTTGCTTGGTTTACTTGGATTATACTGATTTCATCCAAACTGAGATTTTGGAATGGGTAAAAGGCACTCTTAATTTTTTGGAACAACATGTTTATACAAGGTTCAATCTTTTCTTTTCCTTGTGATTTTTTACCAGAGACATGAAGCATTGTATGATATAATGCTTCAAATCTACTTCATGAAAACATCTGATGAAACCAAGGAGTTTAAAATTCTACAGATGTAGACCAGTTGTCGCGAATGAATGGTCTTTTCTGAATCCCAATATTTATTAGGACAGCAATAAACATATCAAGTTCTAGGTGTGTGACTTCGGTCCACCGAGAATAAATTGAATATTGTTTTGCAGGGTTATTTTGAATACATGTGAGTCTGGCATAATCATTGATGCATTGGCACATAAATTCTTTAATCTCATGTGTAAACAAAACATTGAAACATTTCAATGGGGTTGACAGGTCAAGCCCCTCAGTCGCACCTGGTGTTCTCTTTGGACAAAATCAAAATGCATTTTGTGTCATGCCCTTATTATATTCTGTATACTCTGGGACATCTTGTGAGACTCTACTTGCCTCTCAACTTGTAGCTGTACTGTTAACTTTACTGGTTGTTTGAATTGAGAGAACACACACCCTACATTTATTCCTGTTTTATTTATTTGTTTGAATTGCGTTTTTACGCTTTCCTTTCCCTTTACTGACAGAAAGTTTAGCAGTTGTTATGCTACATCATACTTGTTCATTCAGCTTCTCAGTATCCCCATCAGAATAATCACTTTCATGAATATTCTAACGAAGATGAGACAGGTATGTATTTCAGAGCTGGCATTTGCTGATGATGTTGCCCGGATTGCTAAATCAGAGGGACATCTCCAATCCAACCTGCAAGTGTGGAAAGAAAAGCTGGAGAAGAGAGGGATGGTCATTAGCAGCTCTAAAACAAAATCCATGGTGATATCACTAGAAGAAAGAAGACATCAGATTAAGCTGGGAGAACAGGTCCTGGACCAGGTCGACCTTTTTAAATATCTCGGAGCTATTATAGACCAAAAGGGAAGCATCAAAGAAGAGTTGGCCACTCAAAAAGCTGCAGCTGGGAGACTTTTTCAGGCCATAAATGGAGGATTCCTCAGGAAGAGAGAGGTTGGTAAGAAAACAAAGATAGCTGTTTACCGCTCCACCTATGTCCCAGTCTTGACAAATGGATGCGAGTCATGGGCAATGACTACAACTGACAAAAGCCAGAGCCAAACCTCAGAAATGAGGTATCTGACGAAGGTGGTTGAAGTAACAAGAAGAGACATGGTGCGCAACCAGACGATACTTCAAGGCCTAAAATCCCACTCTCTGCAGACCCAAGTAGAACAGTCCCAACTAAGATGGTTTGGCCATGTCTGCAGAATGGGAGAAGATCGGCTACCATGACAAGCATGGGAAACAAAGAGCCAGGGATCCAGACCCCCAGGATGACCCAGAGTTTGCTGTGAGGACAACATTAGACAATCTTTGATGGACCGAGGACTAGAATGGAACCAAGCCAGGAGGAAGACAGCCGATAGGATAGTCTGGCGCTCTCTCTTCCAAACCTCTACACCTCACGGTAGAAGGATAATGATTAAGTAAGTAAGTAAGAATATTCTAACATGATGTCTTAGCAAAGTCTTTATCTGAATAACTTAGACTAACTGATAAACTACTTTCGCTATAAATCTCTTCTGTTCACTGAGAAATAAGAAGCCATTCTTGATCAGCTTATAGCCAGTGTTAAGAAGAGGAATCTATTGCCATTGCTCATAAACAAATGATTAGCAGCACTAGTAACGGAGCATAGGCCTTTAACAAGCACATGCCAAGCCTTCCTGTCCTGTGCCATCTGCTCAAGTTATTTACATGTTTTCTTAATCATTTTCACCTCTGTATCCAGTTCTCTTCTCTGTGTGTTTTTTGGTCTACCTCTGCCTCTCTTTCCCCATGGATTCCAGAACAAGGACTGCCTTGTAATGCTACCAACAGGTTTCCTCAATGTGTGTCCTATCCATCGGCAGCGTCTTCTTCTCAACTCTTGGTCCACTGGCATTTGTCTGGTTCTTATCATCAATTCCACATTTGTGACTTTGTCATACCATTTCAGTCCTTCTATTCTACGCAAGCACCCGTTTATAAAAGTCTGTAGCTTTTTGGTTGTTGTTTTTGTTGTTCTCCATGTCTCAGAGCCATACAAAAGGACTGATTTGACATTTTAGCTATTTACATTGTAATATTGACAGCATGACTATTCCCAGCTCATATTCGATTACTGACATGACTAGCTAAAGATATAGGATATATATATTGGCCATGTCCTCAGAAAAGACCCCGATGCCATCACAAGAACAGCTATGCTTTGGACCCCTGAAGGAAAACGAAAGAGAGGCCGACCAAAAACAACCTGGCGGAGGACTGTGGAGGCTGAGATGCAAAGAATGAACCAGAGTTGGGGCACTGTATGAAGGATGTCCACCGACCGAGCAAAGTGGAAACAATTTGTTGTTGCTCTACAAGACACCACTATGCGTGATGGCCACTGACTGCTTTGACGGTCTGCGGCTAAGGATCAAAGAAAAAAGAAAAATTATTAAATGATTCTGCAATAAAAGGGAAAGATGACATTAATCAGCAGAATTGTCATGTTTAAAGGCTTAAAGACAAAAAAAAAAACTACAATTGTTAATTTATTCCAGTGAGAACACACTCCAACTCCGCCTATGCCGGTCCCAAGCCCGGATGAAAAAGGAGGAGGGCGGCCTGCATGGAGGCCGTAAGGAGGCAGCCCCTCCACCATGCAAAGGCACAACAGGCCAATCACCTGTTTGTCTTAAACTATGATTACAAGCAATATAAGAGAGAAAACCGGACTGATTCTAAAGGCGACGAACTGGAACGGACTACGACTTATGGAACATGGAACACAAGAAGTATAAATGGGAAAGAAGAGGAGCTGATGGAAGAGATGAGGAAAGCAAAACTAGAAATCCTGGCTATTACCGAAACAAAGAAAAAGGGACAAGGAGTCATGGATCTTGATGGCAACACTCTGCTATACAGTGGTGTACCCACATCTGAAAGAGCTAAAGGGGGCGTGGGTTGCATTGTGGCCAAAAACCAGAAAGATAGTATCAAGGGATGGAACTTTGTCTCGGAGCGCATTATGGTTGTAAAACTAAAAGAAGGAGAAACCATAGTCAACCTGGTCATAGTGTATGGGCCAAATGAGGATGAGAGAGCAGAGGTCAAGAAAGAATTCTTCGAGCTGCTTCAAAGGACAGTGGATGACTGCCTAGATGAAATTATCATGCTCGGAGATTTCAATGCCAGAGTTGGAAATGACTATGCTAGATGGGGTGGAGTTATCGGAAGATATGGAGAAGATACTCTCAATGACAATGGAAAGCGACTCCTCAGATTCTGCAGTGAGCAGAATCTGATCATTACCAACACAAAGTTCCCCCATAAGCGCATACATGCATACACTAGGTGTGAACCAACAAAGAATGAGAAGTCAGTGATCGACTATGCCATTGTTAGGAGGAGCTCATTCAAATATGTCCGGGATGCTAGAGTCTGGAGGGGGCCAGAGATTGGAAGTGATCACTACCTGCTTACAATCAAAAGAACAACTGAAAGAGTTGCTCAGCCTAGGAACTGCCCAGCACCACGCAAGAAACCAAGTAAACGAACGGAAGAAATGAGCATTAAGACCTACAAGCTGAAAGACCCAGAAATTAAGACCAGATATCAGGGGCTTATTGCTACAGCGGTGAGAAACACAGAAGAACAACCTGATGACTTGGAAACCCTGTGGCTTAAATTCAAGGACATCATAAAGACAGCTGCTGCAGAAGCATGTGGTGAAGTCCGACTTGGGAACAAGAGAAAGAGGACACCTTGGTGGACAGAGGAAGTCAAAGAGAAAATAAGAGAGAAGAAAATGGCATGGAAACAATATTTAGGAGCTAAAAACACAGCAGGACAAATAGAGAAATATAGAGAATATGTGATACTCAGAACAGAAGCAAAGAACAAGGTGCTAGCAGCAAAACAGAAGTCCTGGGAAGAATTTGGAGAAAAGCTAGAAAAGGATGTGCAAGAAAACCAGAAAGTGTTCTATAAGACCCTAAAGAACATGAGGAAGGAAAAACAATGCCCTCTTAAATTTATAAAGGACAAGCAAAGCAAATTGCTTACTGCCCCGAAGGAAGTAATGGAAAGATGGAAAGAATATTTCTCAGAACTCCTTGATGGTGAGCAAGGTAGAGCATCAAAAATGATAACCACTAGCACAGAAGAGGATACAAATGGTGATGAAGATGACATAAAGATGGAAGAACTGAAGGCAGCACTGGAGAAAATCAAGATGGGCAAAGCAGCAGGGCATGATGGTATAACACCAGAAATGGTTAAGTACATGGGAGCATCAGGTGACCTATTACTCCTAAGGGTCCTACAGGCAGCATGGTGCAACAAGGCCATACCAAAGGATTGGGAGATTGCCATCATAACACCGATTTTCAAAAAGGGTGACAATCGACAATGTGGAAACCACAGAGGCATATCCCTTCTCAGTGTCCCTGGTAAAATCTACTCTAGAATCCTAGAGCAGAGACTCCGATGCCTAGCTGAGCCACAATTGGATGAGGTCCAGTGCAGATTCCGAGCAAACCGAAGTACTCAAGACCTAATCTTCACACTCAGGCAGCTGAGTGAAAAGGCCCTTGAGTACAAGAGTGAGATCCATCTTTGTTTCATAGATCTGGAAAAGGCGTTTGACAGGGTCCCCTGGAGCAAACTTTGGGATTGTTTGGCAAGGAAGAACATTCCAGCACCTCTGATTCATGCTATACAAAGCTTCTACAAGTCTTGCAGAAATTATGTGAGGACAGCAAACTATAAGTCAGAAGAGTTCAGGACCACCACTGGTGTAAGACAAGGCGATATCCTGTCACCTTATCTTTTCATACTCCTCATGGACGATGTCATCAAGGCATGTAAGGAGAGAACAAGAAAGTATTCAGTGGGGTACTGGAAGATGAGACAGGTCTGTATTTCAGAGCTAGCATTTGCTGATGATGTTGTCCTGATTGCTAACTCAGAGACACATCTCCAATCCAACCTGCAAGTCTGGAAGGAAGAGCTGGAGAAGAGAGGGATGGTCATAAGCAGCTCTAAAACAAAATCCATGGTGATATCACGAGAAGAAAGAAAACATCAGATTAAGTTGGGAGAACAGGTCCTGGAGCAGGTCGACCACTTTAAATATCTCGGAGCTATTATAGACCGAAAGGGGAGCATCAAAGAAGAGTTGGCCACTCGAAAAGCATCGGCTGGGAGACTTTATCAGGCTATAAATCGAGGATTCCTCAGCAAGAAAGAGGTTGGTAAGAAAACGAAGATGGCTGTATACCGCTCCACCTATGTCCAAGTCTTGACATATGGATGCGAGTCATGGGCAATGACTACAACCCACAAAAGCCAGATTCAAACCTCAGAAATGAGGTATCTGAGGAAGGTGGTTGAAGTAACAAGAAGAGACATGGTCCGCAACCAGACGATACGTCAAGGCCTAAAATCCCACCCGCTGCAGACCCAAATAGAACAGTCCCAACTAAGATGGTTTGGCCATGTCTGCAGAATGGGAGAAGATCGGCTACCACGACAAGCATGGGAAACTGTCATGTGGTGAGTACTGGGGCAACTACAACAGTAGTTTTTGCCAGGAATAGTCTATGAGATATTAGATATAAGGTCTCTAGAAATTGGCTCGTTAAGAAAGAAAAAAAGACCTATTCGAGATAGGGACAAGAAGACAGGAATGCGAATGCTTTCCACTAGACAGTGTTTTCTAATTAATTATGGAAAGAGTTCTGTTTCCCTACGACCTTAGCTTCTGCCCTTAGATCCCGTAAAGAAAAAGCCCCCAACCTCATCTGAGTAGAGAAAGGTTCCTATAGGTGAATATGTAACACCGACAGCACGAGTGATACATTAACAAACTAGATAATGATCAAACGATCGTTGGGTTTATTACTGAAATATCCACACATATAGGGTTAGTAATGGTTAAAACGTGATGATGGTGAAAGACGATTCACACAAAACACACAGATGAGATAATAAAATTGCAGTTAATTAAGTAATAGTTAATTAAGAATGAACTGGTGTAAAGTGAAATGATGATGTGATATGATACGTGTTACCAAAATGGTGAGTACTCTACACAGTCCATATGTCTCTAAATGCTTCTCCTAGATATGAGGATTCACATGTATGCATAAAATGTCCCAAGTTGTTATACGTTATGTCGAGTGGGGTATCTCTAAGCTGAGGACGTTCTGATGAATACTGTTGTCGTACGGAGAACGCTGACGAGATATCTATGTATATTCCTTCACTGTTTGAGTATATCTCTGTAGTGTTGATCAACAGTTAATAGCTGTCATATGAACAAAAGGTCTGTTGTCTAATCTCCCGAGGGTACTGGTCAGACTGGATATCTTCACGAAATGTTAGTGATATGTAGACTCATAATCTTGCGTATGTAGTCGTGATTCATATACTTTCGAGTCTGCTTCATAAAATGCGCTTAAGAGTGTGTTGCACGTGGTATAAATATGCGATTCCTCTTTTGAGCTCTTTTGCTTGACTTCAGATAATAATGATCTTTTGAGTGATTTGAATTTATGATGACTCTGTATTGAACTTGTGATAACTCTGTATTGAACTTGTGAGCAAGCAGTATATGGTGACGAAAAATGCTGCGTCCACCTTATGACTTGTGGGTGAGACAATATTCCTTTTTAATTGAGGAATGAAAGATGTCCTATGGCGAATTCTGCTAGCCAAATGTCCGTTTTTGATAACTTATTTCTGGTTAGACGTCAGACACGTTGCGTGTAGACTCAGACTTCTGATGAACTGAAGACACACAAAAGTCTTCGTAAGTTTTCACATTTAACATCACTGGTTGACTTTCATTTAAACTACTGCTCATTATTCATCTCTCTCTGAGTTCAATTCTAATGATGTTAAATATCTTGTGCATGAGAGTGTGTGCGCATGGGAGACTGTGATGATGATAAAGGTGAAATATGAACTATTAATTACCTCCTATCATCCTATCATCTTCTAGGAAAATCTTCTGATTTTATTAATCAGTTATGCCAAGAATTATTTGAAACTTTATCTTTCGCACATTTTAGCTGTGAGGTTAAAATAAACAAAAATAAGAAAATGTATTAATAAGTATAAGATCTACTAACCTTCTTTTCCCTTCGCAAAATCCTTTAAGAACACAATTAATCACAGAACTGAATTATCATCCACTCTGAATAAACACGTGTATTAGGCTATGCGTTTTTGGGTTTAATCTCTTCCTCACAAGGTAAAAAAAACTGGACTGCTTCACTCTAGTAGATTATGCGGTATTATACATTTCTGGAAGTCACCTGGCCAAGCTGGGCATCCAATGTGGTAAACCAACGCTTGTCTGAACCGTGGCCGACTAAAGATAACACCATTACAGCATGAGACGTTTTCCCTTGGCCAATCTGGGCGTCCAATGTGGTGTCACAGAAATTACAGCATGCCCAGATGTTTGATTAGGATGACCATATGTGTTTTTACCAGATTTATCATGATGCAATGTGGGCTTCAAACGATAATGTCAGGCATGTGGACTCAATCAAAGGACTTTTATTTCCCCCGATGAAAGAACAAATGTGGTTCTCTAGATACTGGTTGCGAGTAATCACAACGATGAAATAGCAAATGTGGGTCGCAAATATGGGATGAAAGAGCAAATGTCTGAGAAAATACAATATGAAAAATGTAGGAAAAGATGGAGCAAAAAGGCCTTTGCGCTCGTTTATCACAATAGCCCCTCCTCAAGTGTGATGTCAATTGTACTCAGGAGAGCTTAGCCTTCTTGCTCGGGATTCCTTAATCCTTTTCCTCATCTTCGTTTTTCTCTCCAGTTTCCACCCTTTCCTCTACTTGTCTGTGCTCTCCGTTCTGCCTCATAGGATGACGGCTTAAAAAATCCGCTCCTACATTATGTTTTCCTTGGATATAGTCCACTTGGAACGTGTAAGGTTGTAGAACAAGCGACCACCTCATCAGTCTAGCATTCAAATTCTTTGAATTGGCGAGGAAGGTCAGAGGTTGGTGATCACTCTGGATTGTAAATTTCCTTCCGTACAGGTATGCTTGAAATTTGTGTATTTCCCAGACGAGGGACAAACATTCCTTTTCGATTGTGGAATAGTTTTGTTCTGCTCGGTTTAACTTCCGACTCGCATATGCAACCGGAAATAGATTTAGTGGGCTTCTGTCATCTGGCTGTAGTAATGTAGCCCCGATTCCAATGTTACTGGCATCTGTGCGCAAGATGAATTTTCTAGTTAAATCCAGAAGCCGTAAAATAGGTTTTGTGGTGAGTTTCTCTTTTAAGAGTGCATATGCATGTTCACATTCTGCTGACCATGTCACTTTATCTGGGTTTCCTTTCTTGGTTAGCGATGTAAGCGGCGCACAGAGGCTATTAAAATCCTTTATATATCTCTGGTAGAATCCACAGAGAGATACAAATGACCGGACATCCGTTTTTGTGGACAGTCTTGGTGCATTTTGAGTCTCAGGGAACATGGTCCCATGGGATATAGTATGTCCTAGGAACTCTAGCTGTTCACACCCAATTTGACATTTTGTTGGGCGGGCGGTTAGTCCCGCTTCTCTGAGTCTGTTAAACAGCAAGGATAGCGCTGATATATGTTCTTCAAACGATTCAGTAGCTACTAGGATATCATCCATAAAATTGCTGATGGCGGGATGATTCAAAGGATCCAATAACTTTCGCATCATCTTTGTGAAGACACTAGGAGCGTTGTTTAGCCCAAATGGCATCACATTAAACTCGAAGTGTCCATCTGGAGTACTGAAGGCTAACAGGTTCCTCACCTCAGCTTTTACCGGTATTTGATAGTACCCTTTACTGAGGTCGATCTTTGAAAAATAGCGAGCCCTGCTCAGCTTAGTAAATAGCTGGTCCGGTAACGGTTCTGGCTGGAACTGTGTTAACGCATTCAGCTGTCGGTAGTCGATGCACAGGCGGTGTTCTCCACTGGGTTTGCGTAACAGCACCACTCCCGCACTGTAAGGGGACTCCGACTTCGAAATTATGCCTTCCTTAAGTAAGTAATCAATTTCTTGCTTTAATGCCGTCGCCTTGGCATACGGAATCGGATAGGTTCTCATTCGGACGGGCGTAGGATCCGTGACTTCCATGTCAAACTCCATCAGGTTTGTCCGGCCCGGTTTGTCTGTCAGAGAGTCGGCGTGGTTTTCCATCAATCTCCTTACTTTTTCTTGCTGGGCTTCCGTTAAGGTGGAGCTTATTTTCACATCTAAATGTGATTCCTCCTGTATCACCGGGTACTCTACGGATGATAATGGCTCTTCTTCCATTTGCATAGCAATGGCCGTAGTCATGAGGTGCGCTGGTTCGGCAGGGGCTCGCTCGTAAAACTTCTTAAGCAGATTTAAGTGATAAATTTTCTGCTTTCCGTTCACGGCGATTTTATAGTTGGTGCGAGAAATCTTTTCCACCACTTTGTAGGGTCCCCTCCAGCAAATCTGCAATTTATTACTGCTACTTGGCAGAAGAAGTAGCATCTTCTCTCCTACTGCTAGTTCTCGGTCCTTCGCATTGCGATTGTAATATTTGGCATGTTTCCGCCTAGCCTCCCGTACTTTCGCTGTGGCTAATTCCCAGCCAGTCTTCAGGCGTTGTTTCAAGTCTGTGACGTACTGGAAGGCTGATGTGACAGTGTCGTCTGCCTTGGCATCTGTCCATGTTCTTAGTAATGCTTCTAATGGACCTTTAATAGGTCTTCCGAAGAGTAATGTGGCCAGAGGAACTCCAGTTGACGCATGCAGTACTTCCCTATAAGCAAATAATGCGGCAGGAAGATACTGATCCCAGGTTTCTGGCTTCTCCTGTGCCAACTTCCGAAGAATAGAGGTGAGCGTCCCGTTAAACCGCTCTACTTGCCCGTTACTTTGGGGGTGATAGGGCGAAGTATGAATATGCCTAGTCTTGAATATTCTAAGCACCTCCTCTGTCAACTTGCCTCTAAATTGTGACCCGTTGTCTGTGAGAATTTCATGCGGGAAGCCCAATCTAGTAAAGATATTCAGTAAAGCGTCAGCTACATGCACTGAGTCGCATGCTGGCATGGCTATGGCTTCGCCCCACATGGAACAGGTGTCCACTAAGGTAAGGATATGGGAGTTCCTCTTCTTAGTTCTCAGCAGAGGTCCAATTATATCCACGGCCACTCTTTCAAATGGGGTGCCCAAGATTGGCATCTCCCTAAGGGTCGCGTGTGCTGTCCAGTGTTTTGGTGCAACTTTCTGGCACTGAGGACAAGACTTGACGAAACGTTCAATGTCGCCGGTGATCCCTGGCCAATAATAGTGGCAGGTGATCCTTTGAGTCATGGTGCTCATTCCCATGTGTCCACTAAATGGGATAGAGTGGCCCATCTCAAGCACCTGGTTCCTATAGGTTGCAGGAACTACTAATTGGTTGTGTTCCTGTCCTTCATTTCCAGCTCGGCGATACATCAATCCATTTTTCATAAAGAAGTCTCCCTTGGTAGGTGGGTTGTGTATCCTAGGTAATTTTTTAAAACAGGGCGCCAGTGAGGAATCTTCCATTTGGGCCCTCTTCAATTCCTCGGGGAGGATATTGGTAGGAGGTTCCTGCTCTGCGTCTCTTTTTGACTGTCCTCTAGTCTGTATGGCCACTATGACTAGTGGTTGAGTAGGTTCTCCAAGGAACACATATCTACATCCCAAGATTAAAGAGTAGATTGGTTCTTCCATTATAGCTGCACGAATCTCTCCTGTCACATAACGAGATTCCACTCTGATAAGTGCAATTGGCAGTGTCATGGGTGCAACATCCTTCGTCGGACCTTGGATGTCAACACTCTCTTCTGTTATCTGGTCAGGGGTGACAAGAGATGCCCTGACCACCGCATCGAAAGCAAGTCCTGTGTCATAAAGGCACTCCACAGATTGTCCGTTTACGAGGACTGATTCGATGACAGGAGGATGAGAAACGTTTCCGGTCCTCTGCTCCTTCCGGGGTGACGATTTTGTCTGCAGACAGGCAGCATGTTGGGGAGGAGGTCTGCGCTTGCACTCATTAGTGTTGTGATTGTTCAAGCGACAGTACTTGCACCATTTATCTCCCTGTCTCTGGTGTGGCGCAGCATTTTTCTTGTTTTGCTCTTTGTAGTTATCTTGTTTTGCGTGCTGTTTATGCGAGATGTGTAGTCCTTTGCTTTGTTGGTCTGGTTGGGAGCGAGCAGGTTGCTTTGGCGCCTGATCCGAAAACTTCTTTCTGGCTCCTTGAGACTCCATGAGAGCATTTTGGAATCGCTCTGCCAAAGTAAGAATATTTTCTAACCGGTCAGCGCCGTTTTCAGTGAGAAATCTACGCATTTCCACCGACATAGACTCTTTTAGTTGCTCTATCACAATCAGCTCTTTCAACCCGTCATAGTTCTCGGTAAAGTTTCCCAGTGTACACCACTTCACTAAGTAGTCTTCAATACAGGCTGCAAACTGTGAGAAAGTCTCTCCTGCATCCTTCCTAGAACCTCGAAATTTTTTTCGGTAAGCCTCTGAATGAAGCTCGTACCTCACCAAGAGAGCTTTTTTCAATGCCTGGTAGTCATCTTGCTCTCCGGCCGGAAGTTTATTAAAAACTTTGTAGGCGGCTCCTCTTAGGCCCTGGGAAAGTTTCAAGTTCCACTTCCGTTCTTCAAGCCCAAACCCTGTTGCAAAGCGTTCGAAGCGGTCTAAAAAGGCGTCCATGGTATCATTCCTTTCTGAAAAAGGTTCCAGCGGAAAGTTCATGGCATTGGGTGGCACAGGTTGCGAAGTAGGCACACCATCTGAGCGGGGTGAGTACCCTCCATCACAGTTGGAAGCCGCTGCACTTTTTGCCAGCTCTATCTGATTGGTCTGTCCCTGGATTTCCAGTTGCTTCATGTTAAGTGCATGCTCTGCTGCGGCTTTCTGCTCCGCTGCGTCTGCTGCGGCTTTCTCTTTCTGCTCCGCTGCTGCGGCTTTCCACTCCGCTGCTTCTGCTGCTTCTTTCCGCTCTGCTGCTTCTGCTGCGGCTTTCTCCATTGTAAGTTTCTGCATTTCCATCTCTCTTGCATGGAGTTTATCAGTCTCCTCGCTTACATATTTCATCAGGTCTTTTCCACTTAACCCGTATTCACGCCCTGCCTCCATTAAACTAGTTCTAATTTTTGCGGCATCTGCCATGATATGCAGTACGGGTTTGCGAAGGAAAAATTTGGCAGTGACCTCCAAACAAATTTAATAGACTCGGCCAAGTAATTATCTCTTTAAAACCAGCTAGGTTTAAATTAGTAATCAAGTTCAAATAGTTCTTAAAAATCACTCACTCAGCGTATTCTGAAAAATTAATTAACAGATTATCTCGAAGTTTCTATGAAAAATTTACTAAATATTTATGATAACAATTTCTCCAGCAGTTACTGAGAAAAAAAATTTTCAGTTCCCTACAGTATCCTCTGTTCTCAAAAAGTGTTTACTCTGTCCGTTTGATACTCAATTTAAAAAGTATCACTCGTGCTTTAGAGATATAAATTATTCCCCTATGAAATAGACAAATTATAGTAATAGTCAGTCTAAGAGATAATCCCTCGAAATACCAACCAATTTTGCAATTTTCGCAATTGTATGGCAGGAATGAAAATGTGATTTATCACACTTCTAAGTCCGGGTTCACTAATCCCAAGACGAGCCCCCAATTGTCGTGTGGTGAGTACTGGGGCAACTACAACAGTAGTTTTTGCCAGGAATAGTCTATGAGATATTAGATATAAGGTCTCTAGAAATTGGCTCATTAAGAAAGAAAAAAAGACCTATTCGAGATAGGGACAAGAAGACAGGAATGCGAATGCTTTCCACTAGACAGTGTTTTCTAATTAATTATGGAAAGAGTTCTGTTTCCCCACAACCTTAGCTTCTGCCCTTAGATCCCGTAAAGAAAAAGCCCCCAACCTCATCTGAGTAGAGAAAGGTTCCTATAGGTGAATATGTAACACCGACAGCACGAGTGATACATTAACAAACTAGATAATGATCAAACGATCGTTGGGTTTATTACTGAAATATCCACACATATAGGGTTAGTAATGGTTAAAACGTGATGATGGTGAAAGACGATTCACACAAAACACACAGATGAGATAATAAAATTGCAGTTAATTAAGTAACAGTTAATTAAGAATGAACTGGTGTAAAGTGAAATGATGATGTGATATGATACGTGTTACCAAAATGGTGAGTACTCTACACAGTCCATATGTCTCTAAATGCTTCTCCTAGATATGAGGATTCACATGTATGCATAAAATGTCCCAAGTTGTTATACGTTATGTCGAGTGGGGTATCTCTAAGCTGAGGACGTTCTGATGAATACTGTTGTCGTACGGAGAACGCTGACGAGATATCTATGTATATTCCTTCACTGTTTGAGTATATCTCTGTAGTGTTGATCAACAGTTAATAGCTGTCATATGAACAAAAGGTCTGTTGTCTAATCTCCCGAGGGTACTGGTCAGACTGGATATCTTCACAAAATGTTAGTGATATGTAGACTCATAATCTTGCGTATGTAGTCGTGATTCATATACTTTCGAGTCTGCTTCATAAAATGCGCTTAAGAGTGTGTTGCACGTGGTATAAATATGCGATTCCTCTTGAGCTCTTTTGCTTGACTTCAGATAATAATGATCTTTTGAGTGATATGAATTTATGATGACTCTGTATTGAACTTGTGATAACTCTGTATTGAACTTGTGAGCAAGCAGTATATGGTGACGAAAAATGCTGCGTCCACCTTATGACTTGTGGGTGAGACAATATTCCTTTTTAATTGAGGAATGAAAGATGTCCTATGGCGAATTCTGCTAGCCAAATGTCCGTTTTTGATAACTTATTTCTGGTTAGACATCAGACACGTTGCGTGTAGACTCAGACTTCTGATGAACTGAAGACACACAAAAGTCTTCGTAAGTTTTCACATTTAACATCACTGGTTGACTTTCATTTAAACTACTGCTCATTATTCATCTCTCTCTCTCTGAGTTCAATTCTAATGATGTTAAATATCTTGTGCATGAGAGTGTGTGCACATGGGAGACTGTGATGATGATAAAGGTGAAACATGAACTATTAATTACCTCCTATCATCCTATCATCTTCTAGGAAAATCTTCTGATTTTATTAATCAGTTATGCCAAGAATTATTTGAAACTTTATCTTTCGCACATTTTAGCTGTGAGGTTAAAATAAACAAAAATAAGAAAATGTATTAATAAGTATAAGATCTACTAACCTTCTTTTCCCTTCGCAAAATCCTTTAAGAACACAATTAATCACAGAACTGAATTATCATCCACTCTGAATAAACACGTGTATTAGGCTATGCGTTTTTGGGTTTAATCTCTTCCTCACAAGGTAAAAAAAACTGGACTGCTTCACTCTAGTAGATTATGCGGTATTATACATTTCTGGAAGTCACCTGGCCAAGCTGGGCGTCCAATGTGGTAAACCAACGCTTGTCTGAACCGCGGCCGACTAAAGATAACACCATTACAGCATGAGACGTTTTCCCCTGGCCAATCTGGGCGTCCAGTGTGGTGTCACAGAAATTACAGCATGCCCAGATGTTTGATTAGGATGACCATATGTGTTTTTACCAGATTTATCATGATGCAATGTGGGCTTCAAACGATAATGTCAGGCATGTGGACTCAATCAAAGGACTTTTATTTCCCCCGATGAAAGAACAAATGTGGTTCTCTAGATACCGGTTGCGAGTAATCACAACGATGAAATAGCAAATGTGGGTCGCAAATATGGGATGAAAGAGCAAATGTCGGAGAAAATACAATATGAAAAATGTAGGAAAAGATGGAGCAAAAAGGCCTTTGCGCTCGTTTATCATAGAAACAAAGAGTCAGGGATCCAGACCTCCAGGACGACCCAGAGTCCGCTGGAAGGACAACATTAGACAATCTTTGAAGGACCGAGGACTAGAATGGAACCAGGCCAGGAAGAAGACAGCCGATAGGATAGTCTGGCGCTCTCTCTTCCAAACCTCTACACCTCACGGTAGAAGAGGAACGACTAAGTAAGTAAGTAAGAGAACACACTCCATACATTACATTTATTCCTGTGAGAACACACCCCCTAAATGTATTCCTTTGAGAACACACCCCGTCCTTTACATTTATTCCTGTGAGAACACACCCCCTACTTTACATTTATTCCTGTGAGAACACACACCCTACATTTATTCTTGTTTGTTTCAAAATATATATTGTTTATAGTGGTTCAAAATTTCGGGCTCTTTTGGATTCTGAAGTAACTTCAGTGTCCAGTCTGGCTGCTGGAACAAAGAAACACTTGAAAAATATCGCCTGGGCTTGGTGTTAAAAGCCTCGCCCTCCCCGCCCCCTGTTTGTTTCAAAAAAAAAAAACCCTACTCATTTTTTTTTATTATTATGCTTGCATACTGTAAATGAATGCTGTTATGGTAACTTTATAATGTTGCATGCCTTTAAATTAATGCTTAAAGCATCATGTGGGAATGAAAGGATATAGTATGCAAGATTAATGAGAGTGGAAGGGCAGAATGTTAGACGGGCCTGCGCGCCCAATTCTTTACCCTTCGAAAATAAAGTTCGTTCGTTCGTTCGTTCGTTCGTTGTGCCCCTACTTTACATTTATTCCTGTGAGAACACACAGCCTACATGTATTCCTTTGAGAACACATGCACTACTTTACATTTATTCCTGTGAGAACACACACCCTACATGTATTCCTGTGAGAACACATCCACTACTTTACATTTATTCCTGTGAGAACACACACCCTACATGTATTCCTGTGAGAACACACCCACTACTTTACATTTATTCCTGTGAGAACACACACCCTACATGTATTCCTGTGAGAACACACCCACTACTTTACATTTATTCCTGTGACAACACACCCCTACATTTATTCCTGTGAGAACACATACCTTACATTTATTCCTGTGAGAACACTAGTTTTCAATTATGTGAGGTCCTCATTAGTGCTTCTCTAACATAAAATGTGACTACACTGTACCTCACAAGAAGATAAAAGGAAAGGAACAAAAGAGATCTATTGCTGACACAATAAAATAAATTTGCTACATGGGAAGATTTATATCAAATTACCTTCATTTATTTCATTATTTTGTGATAGAATTTACTAAAATGTAGACATTTCTGGCAAAATGTGTAACTTGTCTGTATATCTGATGTCAAGAACAGTACTTAAAAAAAAATAACTTTAGCAAAAATGTCCCAGATGTTTATATTATATGAAACTTAGATTCTAGATATCAAATGGAAAAATTTACATTTTCCAAACATGATCTTACACACATTTAGTATACATTTGAAACTCTCTTAATCACTCAAATAAATCAGTATGGCACAAACTGCCTAAAATGCCATCACAGACATATTATCATCAAACATGTATAACACTCTTTTTTAATCTGCTAAAACCTTCCTATGTAGCTACTTATTGTCATAGCTGATGTTTGTTACCAGTACATGTTGTTTATAATTCTCAGGTCCTTACCATCAATGTTGATGCTTTCTAGCATTTTTTATAATGTTCTCACGTTTTACTGCCTCTTATACCTTAGTGTAGTGTATAAAGAAGGAGCCGCGCTAGCGTAGTGGTTACAACACCGCTCTGGCGACCGGGTGATTCAGGATCAAACCCGGGCGACGGCATTTGAGGATTTTTCGTCGACCGGGATTTGGACTGGATTAACTCGAGACCTGGCGAGGACATTTGAAGGAGTGTCGTAGACCAGGGACTGGCGGCTCCTGAGCCGACCCAGCTCTAATGGGTACCTCCGAAAACGGCGAGTATATGCCTGAATGGCGAGGGACACTTGTCTCTGTACAAGAAAATAGGATACTCACGTAAAAATCAATGTCAGGTTAGACATTAATAATAACCTGAGATTTCGCCTCGAGTATTAGCGGGCGTACGAAAAAGAAAAAAAGAAAAAGTGTATAAAGCACAAGTATAGATAGATTATAGGTAGAAGGTACAATTTAAAAAGCAATGATCGTATACACATTTTGCATGCACTTGACAGCTCTGAATCATTCAGAAGAAAATCAGTATAGCAAAGACTGTAGAATGTGACATTGGACATACTACCATTTAACATGTATCTCTCTTCCTTATATTTTCAGGTGGTTATGTTTTTCACCATTATTTAAAAACAAAAAATTTGAGTTACATTTCCTGTGTTATCAATATCTCAACCAGCATGTAACAATATTTGTTATCTATAATTCATTTTTCTTTTCAGATTACAAAAAAAAAATATGGAACAAAAGATCCCATTCCTGGATCGAAAAATAAAACAGGACGTCAGTACACATTTTAAAGTGAATATTCTTTTTAATTCTTGATAACAAAATTTTTATTTTTAGCCAAAGTGAGTTAAACTGAGAAATCTGTAAAAAAAAATTTTCCATTTAAATATTTTGTTACTTATTGCTAGGTTCTTTGTGTTTGTTTTTTTCTGTAACAGTGTAGTATATGTAAATGTTATATAACACCTTCACCAGGGACAGGAGCATAAACAGTTGAGAATAGAAAGTAATTTAAATACATAAACATGTATCACGTAGTTGTCAAACTGGGGCAATGTTTAAGACTGAAGTGGTTTGTTTCAAACTTGAATATGTTCAATATTTTGTTTTCAGGGACACACTGTGAAGATAGAAAGTGAAGGTGAGGAAGATGGTCATGTTCCTGCAGGGAGAGAGAGTATGAGGAGCAGTTCCACATCTGTATATCCTGCTGGGGACAATTTACTCAGTAATGCTTTTACAATTTTATAACATAAGTGTAACCTGTGCTCAATATGTTACCACTTTCAACAAATATGTAACATAATAAGTGTAATTTATACACCTCCACCACAAACATCATAATTTGTTTGTGTTTGTACCTGTCATGGTGCTATTTTGCAGTGCCTCTGTTGTACAAAAAGTCAGCTGGGCAGCGCTGACATATGGCAACACTGGCGAGGAGTGTTTTTCCGGAAGCTGGAAAATCAGGCGCGAAAGTGGTCAGTGAGATTGCTAGCCTTGGGTCAGACTAGGACGTATATTTTGCCCTTCACCAGCAAGTTGCTGTACGGTTCATAGTATGGACTGCTAGTGAGAGATTGCCGTATTCGGTCCTGGTGGATATTTATGTGTAATTCTGTATTAGTGTAGTGTCCAGTGGATATTATCTTCAGGCCATAGATTAAAAGTTGTCAATGAATTGAGTGTATCATTGTCACAAGTTTTGCCGCTCATGGTGAGCGATAGTCATTGCAGTTTTTGTGCAGTTCAGTCCTACTGTAATGTATGAGACTAATAGATTAAGTAATTGAGGCAAGTTACATTGGCATTATTATATTGTATTTCATACGTTGTTGGCCGAGTGAGGCCAGTTTGTGTGTGCATATTTATTAAAGGGAAGTGCCTGAAGAAGATGTTGATTTTCTTATGTCAGCCATTATGGTGTGGTCGTACCTTTGGACGGTCGAGCCTTATTTATTATTAGAAATCCACATTACAGTGTGTAACCAGTGGAGTGATATCCACAGTTAATTTGGTTTTGACAGTACCCTATATGCACACGTGTGTTTTTTTTTTTTTTTTTTTTTCAATTTTTTTTTTGGCTACCTTTATTCCAGACAGAAAATCCCTTGCAGCAAATTTTACATGTTTAGGGCAGTGGTGTACCAAGGATTCTTAGCACCAGGGGCGAGCAAGGAGAAAATGCATCCCCGGTAACCACCAGATAAATTTCATGTTCATTTTGTAGACAAATCAAAAGACAGTTTAAAGGACTATATCAAGCACTGTTGTGACTTTTAAATTCTATTAAGAACACACGGATGTATTTAAGAATTAGGTAAACTCAAAAGAAAAGACATAAACCACTCTTTCTAAAGATGATTACTTGGTGTAAAGGTATATAGAGGAGCAGATATAGTATCAGATCACCATCTTCTGTTGCTTCATCTTTTGTTCCAAAAACAAAAATAAAACTCAACAAATTGTGTATAATGTGGAATATCTAAGAAATCATGAAATAAGAGACATTGTTTCAGTCGCAGTGTCCAACACATACCAATTACTCCAACAACTGGATGATGAAGCAGATACAGAAGACCACTGGCAACAAGTAAAAAATATATGAAATGATACATGTGGAGAGGTACTGGGAAAAAGAGAACATCAGCATAAACCATGGATAACAACAGAAACCATGGATAACAACAGAAACCATGGATAACAACAGAAACCATGGATAACAACAGAAACCATAAACAAGATAGAAGACAGGAAAAACAAGAAAGCAGATAAAACCAGAAGCTCCAAAGCAAAGGCTCATGAAGTGTACCTAGAAGAAAACAAAGAAGTAAGAAGAAACATCAAAAGAGACAAGAGGAAGTATATTGAAGACTTGGCAAGGGAAACAGAGGAAGCTGTTGCCAATGGAAATACGAGGAACTTGTATAACAACACAATAAAGCTAAGAGGGAGATATAAGCAAGCAAATAGCCTCATCAAAGATAAGAATTGCCCGACCGACACAGAGTGCTTTGTTTGTGTCAGGAGCAGCTTGCAGCATAGGGGAACTTACCGCCAAGAGAAGAAATACCAGCAGAATGGAAGGAAGGTTATCTAGTAAAGTTACCTAAGAAAGGAAATTTACAAGAATGCACACATTATAGAGGAATAATGTTATTGTCAGTGCCAGGAAAAATACTTACTTAGTCATCCCTCTTCTACAATGAGGTGTAGAGGTTTGGAGGAGGGAGCACCATACTATCCTATCTGCTGTCTTCCTTATGGCCTGGTTCCAATCTAGTCCTTGGTTCTTCAGAGATTGTCTAATGTTGTCTTCCCAGTGGACGCTGGGTCATCCTGGAGGTCTGGATCTCAATTTCTCATAATTGCTATGATAGCTTATTGTCTTCTATTCTGCAGACATGTCCAGACCATCGTAGTTGGGACTGTCCTACTTTAGTCTGCAGTGGCTGGGTTTTGAGACTTTACCATATCATCTGGTTGCTGACTATCTATTCTTGTTACTTAACCACCTTCCTCAAATACCTTATTTCTGAAGTTTTGAGCTGGCTTTTATTTGTTGTAGTCATTGCCCATGACTTGCATCCATATGTCAAGACTGAAATATAGGTGGAGCGGTATACAGCTATCTCAGTTTTCTTGCTAACTTTTAAAAATCTTTGATTTATGGCCTGAAAAAGTCTCCCAGCTGCTGCTCTTTGGGTAGCTAACTCTTCTTTGATGCCTCCCTTCCAGTCTGTAATAACTGTGAGGTATTTAAACTGGTGTACTCACTCTAGTACCTATTCTTCCAGCTTAATCTGATGTCTTCTTTCCTCTCGTGATATGTTGATTTTTGTTTTGGAGCTGCTAATGACCATCCCTCTCTTCTCTAGCTCTTCCTTCCTGACTTGCAAGTTGGACTGAAGATGTGATCTGATTTAGCTATCAGGGCAACATTGTGGACAAATCCCATCTCTGAAATAAGATCTGTCTCATCTTCCAGTACTTTTTGGTCAGGAAAAGTTTTAAACAGAATCATCCTTGGGAGATTAAAAGAGTCCATAGACAAACAATTGAGAGATGATCAAGGAGGTTTTTGGCAGAACAGATCCTGTGCAGACCTGATAGCCACATTGAGAATAATAGTTGAACAAAGTCTGGAATGGAATTCACTTCTATACATTGAATTTGTACACTATTAAAATTCATTTGACAGTGTAGACAGAGAATCACTTTGGAAAGTGAAGGAGCATTATAGAGTTCCTATGAAGATCATTTACTTAATACATAAGACTCATGAAGACAGTACATGCAGAGTTCTTCATGAAGGACAACTTACAGAACCATTTTCAATTAGAACAGGAGTGCAACAGGGATGCCTTTTGCCTCTATTTCTTTACTTACTAGCAATAAATGAGGTTATAAAAACATCAACATCACACAACAAAAATGCAGTCAAGTGTAATCTGAATAAACAGATCTAGATTTTGCAGATGACTTGGCTTATCTGTCTCATACCCATAATCAGTTGCACGATAAAATGATAATACTCAATAAGGATTCACAAGTTGGTCTTAAAATACACTTTGGGAAAATACAAAGATAATGAAAATAAATGCAAGAAATGATAACAAGGTTGAACATGAAGAAACACCACTAAAAGATGGTAGAATCATACACATATCTTGGCAGCAATACAGACAAAGTTAGAGGGACAGACAAAAATATCAAAATAAGAATACTAAAAGTACGAAGAGCTTTCATTGCATTTGGAGACATATGGACATCAACAGAAATCAAGTCTGACATGAAAATAAGAATCTTCAACTCAAATGTCAAGTCAGTCCTATTGTATGGCTCTGTCAAGTCAGTCCTATTGTATGGCTCTGTCAAGTCAGTCCTATTGTATGGCTCTGTCAAGTCAGTCCTATTGTATGGCTCTGAAAGATAAAGAACAGTAAGAAAAGTTAGAGACTTCCATAAATGGGTGCTTGCATAGAATATAAGGTTTGAAATTGTATTACAAAGTCACAAATGGGGAACTGATGACAAGAACCAGACACGTGCCAGTAGAACAGGATATGAGAAAAAGATGCTGGTGATGGACACAACACACATTGAGGAAACCTATTGATAGCATTACAAGGGAGTCCTTGTTCTGAAATCCCCATAGAAGGAGTTGCAGAGGTAGTCTAAAAAACATGTGGAGAAGAAAGCTGGAGACAAATGAAACTGATAAAGAAAAAATGGAAAGAACTTGAGCACTTGACAGGAGGACATGGCATGTGTTTGTTGAAGGTCTGTGTGACAGGAGGACTTGGCGTGTGTTTTTTGAAGGTCTGTGTGACAGGAGGACTTGGCATGTGTTTGTTGAAGGTCTATGTGACAGGAGGACTTGGCTTGTGTTTGTTGAAGGCCTATGTGACAGGAGGACTTGGCATGTGTTTGTTGAAGGCCTATGTGACAGGAGGACTTGGCATGTGTTTGTTGAAGGTCTTTGTGACAGGAGGACTTGGCATGTGTTTGTTGAAGGCCTGTGTGACAGGAGGACTTGGCATGTGTTTGTTGAAGGCCTATGTGACAGGAGGACTTGGCATGTGTTTGTTGAATGCCTGTTTGACAGGATGACTGGGCAAGTGTTTGTTGAAGGCCTATGTGACAGGAGGACTTGGCATGTGTTTGTTGAAGGCCTATGTGACAGGAGGACTTGGCATGTGTTTGTTGAAGGCCTGTGTGACAGGCGGACTTGGTATGTGTTTGTTGAAGACCTATGTGACAGGAGGACTTGGCATGTGTTTGTTGAAGGCCTATGCTCCTATGGGAGATAAAGGGTATATTGATTATTGACCACCAATCACAAACACGTTAATCAGTATCATTTAGCAGCCTCAGAACACAAACAAATTCTTAATATTGGCATTGGCTGCAAAAGAGTGACAAGATAAGCAACCCTTGTTCATCAACAGCAACAACCTCTTGTTAAGAAGTATTTTTACTGAGTTTACACAAATAAATAAATTTTTTCAAACATTCAGTACTTTATACAGGGTTCGTAGCGACCTGGAAAAACCTTTAAAAACGGAGAAAAAAAATTCCAGGCCTTGAAAAGCCTGGGAAAATGGATAAAAGCCTTGAATTTCCCGCATCGGACTTGGAAAAAAATTACAAGTTGTCCATTTTTCGATTATTGGTGGTATTTTTCATTAAACTTCAGTTACTGTAGAATTTTTACTTCCCTTTGCGCACTAAATCCATTTCCAGACGTTTTCGGCGATTTGCGTTTTCGGCGATTTGCATTAACGATGTGAAGCAGATTTATTTTTAGCGCGCGCGTCTGTTGTTACTCCAAAGCGGTAATTTCCTATTACTTGTGGGTTTTTGCTCCGCAGTGAATATGTGTAGTTATGTCTTGTTTCGTAGCAGTTAGGGTTAGGTTTAGTATTAGGGTTAACACTAACCCTAATTCTAACGCTAATATTAGCCCTAACTGCTTCGAAAGAACACATATTCACTGCGGAGCAAAAACCCACGACTGGGAAAAAATTGATTTTCAACCTCAGACCTAAGGGCCTTTTATATTTGGATATGCGCCCTAATATAACTGACTAGGTTGATCGGGACGCGCCTCGCCAAAATGAGGCAAAACTTTTTAAAAAAAAAAATAAACACCAAGAACTTATCTCTACGCATTCAAGTTGTATTAAATCGTTCATTTCAACTGAGGTAAGTAATAAATTCATTTATAAAACATATTTACATAGGCTAAGTGCAGTTTATAGATAGGCCTACTGTACTTGCTGCTGTAATTTACAATGTAGGCCTATTTACTACAGTTTTATTTTTAACCATGGCCAAAATTAGTGTTTGAATAAAATTTCTTGGTTTACAACTGCTTACGGGAATATGTTTGACACAGTTTTAGATGGTCAGGAATAGAAATTGATGGCGATTCCATATCCTATAGCCTACCCTGTTATCAGACAATGTCCCACTGTTCATTTCACCACATTTTTGGGAAATAAATATATTTTGAATGCTTTTTCATTATATTTATGATGAAGAGACATATCCCATTCTGCTCTGCAGGGTTATAATTAGGATGAGCCTAGGCCTACATGTTTTCAATTCCAGATAACATGAATAACCGCCAATACATGAAAGTGGCATCACATCTGTCAAATCACTGTAATTAGGATAAATGAAAATTACCAATTTTGTGCATAGACCTATGTTATTTAAAATGTTAAAAATAATTTAAAAAAAAATTTTTTTTTATCGAAACAAACAGAAACGATAAGACAAAACAAACCCCAACAAAAAAATCAAACAAAAATAGTAAAGATGGGGAGGGGGGTGTGTGTGTAAAGGCCTGATGTTTCCAGTTAGATATTTAATAGATTTTCACTTATCATAAGTGTTATAACATCACCCCTCATGTGCCGACGGTCAAGATAATATGGGCCTAACACCATATTCCCAATATGCCTCAATGGGCGTGTAACGGGTTCCTTTACCTTTTTTTTTTTTTTATAAGTGTTATAAGGATATCATCATACCTTCACCCTCCCAATTACTATATATTAACTTTTGTTCTAGTTAAATATTGTTTGACTATGTTATTCATGCATTTAGAACTATGACTTGGTAAATATACATAGCTTAGGCCTACTCGTAAGTTATTTGTGTGTTCCTTTTTTTTTTTTTTTTTTTTTTTTAAACTGAAAAGAACACAACCCCAAGGAGCAGTTTTTCTCTCAGAAACATCAAAACTATCTAACACTACTCCCTCGGACATGTCAAAAACGTCTAACTCTACTAGGAGACCTACAGATGTGACATCATTTGTGACCAAAGAAGAAACTCTCAGAGCTGAGATTATTTGGACTTTTTTTTTTCAGTGAAAAGTCACCATAGTTTTCATTCAAATTTCAAACGCAACAAGGGACATATTCTCTTCTGTGGTAGTTTTTAATCAGCCTTCAGCTTTATTTCAAGACCTGAAATTCAGATTGGTGCATTTGGAACAGTAGCTGAAAATAGAAAGCATTTTCCTGTAGCACTGAAGAAAAAACAACTAGAATTGAAAAAGACAAATCATCCTGTATTTTGTGCGACAGAAGATAAGGCATGCCGACAGTCACCTAGCATGATACGAAAAGATTTAACCTTATATCTACTGTTCACTCCAATGATAATATAAACAAGACAGTTAGAAAGACAAATTCTTTAGGGCAGAACAATTCAGAAGCCAGTGCTTGCAGAAAAATACAGAAAAAGTATGGGATGTGTCGACCACTTTGGCCAACTAGGTGCAAGCTACCCCTACCCACAAAGATCCTATTTTTATATAATTTCTTAGTTGAAACTGCCCTGGTCAATGGGCACATAACCTACAACACTGCCAACTCTACAAAAAAAGATCAAAGCAAAGATCAGGATGTCAGTATGACTCTTATTGAACTTGCTATTCTTCGACGCAATGTGACACCTTCAAAACCACAGGTCACAATAACACGACTTACTGAGCACCACTTCATTGATAAATATGAAAGGGCAAGGTACATACCAGACTGTAAAGTGTATAAGGCTGCAGGGAACAGAAGCCAGACTTGCATGTACTGCCCAGATTGCAATGTACCTCTATGCCTGATACCCTGCTTCAAGTTATACCACACAGTCAAGGATTATCAACGATCCAGACATAGACTCTGGTAGAGACCTACAGCTACAACTTCAACCCCAGTTAATGAAAAAAGCAGCTTAGACTCCAACTATAGGTACTTAACTACTCAAACATTTACAAACGCTCATTGTCAGATGCCATAGGCGCAGAATACATTCAAAAAAGACAAACACGAAAAATACAGTTTTTTTTTTTTTTTGCATTTTATTCACAGTTTTATCAGCCTGTTATGTTGATATACGTGGTTAATCGTTAAATCAATATATCAATCAAGCTTATTTTATTCATTACCATCCATGTCACTAACATTTTATTGCGCTGACGTTGAACAAATTCACTAAAAACTGGGAAAATATGTCTGTTTTTCAATCTTTTATGAGTTTTTAAAAAAAAAGTTCTTTTTAAAGAAATCTGCAAAAACCCAGTAATGGGAGTCAGTAATGCTCCGGATTGCTGGTCAGCAAAGTGATAATTATATCTGAGAAAATTAGATGAGGAAAATATTAGAGTTTCCCATTCTTGAAAATCACATGCTGGACCTGGAAAAACCTGGAAAAAGCCTGGAAAATGCTTGAAGCAGTTGGCTATGAACCCTGTTTATAATAACTGCTTGTCAAACTGCATTAAAGAATCAGTCAGAATGTATGTCATAGGTAAAATGTATCATGTTCTGTAATCAAAATCCAGATTCTGATGAATGTAAGCAGGAATGTAATGGAGGCTTCCAGAATCATGATGCGAATACTGAGGTGGGATGTTGTATGTACCATTGTTTAGACCATTTATACCAGCCTGTTAATTAGCCTTCTATGTTTTATGTAACATTGTTTAGACAAACTATATCAGACAGTTAATTAATGTTATATGTTGTATGTACCATTGTTCCGACAAATTATATCAGACAGTTGTGTAGCCTTACATGTTGTATGTACCATTGTTTAGAAAAACTACATCAGAGTTAATTAACCTTATTTGTTGTATGTACCATTGTTTATAGAAATTACATCAGACAGTTAATAAACCTCATGTTGTATGTACTGTTGTTTAGACAAAGAATGAGAAGTCAGTGATCGACTATGCCATTGTTAGGAGCTCATTGAAATATGCCCGGGATGCTAGAGTCTAGAGGGGGCCAGAGATTGGAAGTGATCACTACCTGCTTACAACCAAAAGAACAACTGAAAGAGATGCTCAGCCTAGGAACTGCCCAACATCATGCAAGAAACTAAGTAAACAAATGGGAAAAATGAGCATTAAGACATACAAGCTGAGAGAGCCAGAAATTAAGACCAGATATCAGGGTCTTATTGCTGCAGAGGTGAGCAACACAGAAGAACAACCTGATGACTTGGAAACCCTGTGGCTTAAATTCAAGGACATCATAAAGACAGCTGCTGCAGAAGCATGTGGTGAAGTCCGACTTGGGAACAAGAGAAAGAGGTCACCTTGGTGAACAGAGGAAGTCAAAAAGAAAATAAGAGAGAAAAAAATGGCATGGAAACAATACTAAGGAGCTAAAATCACAACAGGACAAATAGAGAATATGTGACACTCAGAACAGAAGCAAAGAACAAGGTGCTAGCAGCAAAACAGAAGTCCTGGGAAGAATTTGGAGAAAAGCTAGAAAAAGATGCGCTAGAAAACCAGAAATAGTTCTATAAGACCCTAAAGAACATGAGGAAAGAAAAACAATGCCCTCTCAAATTTATAAAGGACAAGCCAGGCAAATTGCTTACTGCCCCAAAGGAAGTAATGGAATGATGGAAAGAATATTTCTCAGAACTCCTGGATGGTGAGCGTGGTGAAGCATTAGAAATGATAATTACTAGCACAGAAAAGAAAACCAATGATGGTGAAGATGACATAACGATGGAAGAACTGAAGGCAGCACTAGAGAAAATCAAGATGGGCAAAGCAGCAGGGCATGTTGGTATAACACCAGAAATGGTTAAGTACATGGGAGCATTAGCCGACCTATTACTCTTAAGGTTCCTACAGGCAGCGTGGTGCAACAAGACCATACCAAAGGATTGGGAGATTGCCATCATAACACCAGTTTTCATAAAGGCTGACAATCGACAATGTGGAAACCATAAAGGCATATCCCTTCTCGGTGTCCCTGGTAAAATCTACTCTAGAATCCTAGTGCAGAGACTCTGACGCCTAGCTGAGCCACAATTGGATGAGGTCCAGTGCGGATTCCGAGCAAACCGAAGTAGTTAAGACCTAATCTTCACACTCAGACAGCAGAGTGAAAAGGCCCTCATAGATCTGGAAAAGGCATTTGACAGGGTCACCTGGAGCAAACTTTGGGACTGTTTGGCAAGGAAGAACATTCCAACATCTCTGATTCATGCTATACAGAGCTTCTACAAGTCTTGCAGAAATTATGTGAGGACAGCAAACTGTAAGTCAGAAGAGTTCAGGACCACCACTGGTGTAAGACAAGGTGATATCCTTTCACCTTACCTTTTCATACTCCTCATGGACGATGTCATCAAGGCATGTAAGGAGAGAACAAGAAAGTACGAGGGGCGTTCAGAAAGTAATGCACCACATCGTTTTTCTCAGCTAATAATGAAGATATAAGCATGAAATTTTGCACACTTCAAATATAGCATGTGTCAATTGTGTGCACCAAATTGCACCACAACTGGCCAAATAATACTGCTGCCCTAAACCGTTGAAATGGAGCGTGTTAGCAACTTGCTTTATAAGCAGCGAATTGTGATAGAATTTCTCGTTGCAGAGAAGGAAACTGTTGTGAACATTCACAAGCGCCTATGTGATGTGTATGGAAGTTTTGCAGTCGACAGGAGTACAGTCAGTCGCTGGGTTCAGAGAATCAAAGAATCAGGAAGTGGAGATACGGAGCTGCTTGATCGGCCGCGCTGTGGACGTCCTGCCTCAGCCACCAATGCAGAAATGTTGAAATGCGCTGAGGGCATTATTCTTACTGATAGGCGAATCACTACTCAACAATTGGCCTTACAGCTGTCAGTCAGCATTGGTAGTGCAAATGCAGTTATAAAAACTCTCGGATTTTCTAAGGTTTGCGCAAGATGGGTTCCTCGAAGTCTCACAAGTGACCACCGATTGCAAAGGAAAGCAATTTCTTCTGAATTGTTGGAGCGTTTCAATGCTGATGGAGATAATTTTTTGGCTAAGATCGTTACAGGTGACAAAACCTGGGCACATCATTTTGAACCTGAGACAAAAAGACAGTCAATGGAGTGGCATCATCCGCAATCACCATGAAGAAAGAAATTCAAGACAATTCATTCAGCTGGAAAGGTCATGATCACTGTCTTTTGGGACATTGAAGGTGTGATTCTTGTGGACGTTATGCCAAGAGGAGAGACAATCAATTCACAAGCTTACATTAAGACATTGAAAAAACTCAATCAACATTTTCGCAGAGTTCGGCTGCACAAGAATCCAGCAGACCTGCTTCTCCTTCACGACAATGCGCAACCTCACACAAGTCTGGCAACACGGGAAGCAATCACCAAATTGGGTTGGACTGTACTACCCCATCCACCCTATAGTCCCGATTTGGCACCCTCTGATTTTCATCTATTTGGTCCACTTAAAGATGCACTCCATGGGACAAGGTTTGAAGATGATGAAGGAGTGATTCATGCAGCGAAGAAATGGCTACATGATCAAGACAAAATCTGGTATGGGCTAGGAATACATGCACTTGATCGCGCTGGCATAAAGCTGTACAAGTTGATGGGGATTATGTTGAATAATACCAATGTTTACATGACATATCCATGTATATTGTATATAAATTTCATGCTTTTTGAATAAACAGCTCCTGAGAAAAACGATGTGGTGCATTACTTTCTGAACGCCCCACGTATTCATTGGGGTACTGGAAGATGAGACAGGTCTGTATTTCAGAGCTGGCATTTGCTGACGATGTTGCCCTGATTGCTAAATCAGAGGCACATCTTCAATCCAACCTGCAAGTCTGGAAGGAAGAGCTGGAGAAGAGAGGGATGGTCATAAGCAGCTCTAAAACAAAATCCATGGTGATATCACGAGAAGAAAGAAGACATCAGATTAATCTGGGAAAACAGGTCCTGGAGCAGGTTGACCACTTTAAATACCTTGAAACTATGACAGGCCTTATAATAGTGCCTTGTACAACATCCTGAAGGAGCAATATTTCTCTGTCTCATCAGAGATCACAGAAATTAAAGGGGCTTTATAATAGTGCCTTGTACAATATTCTGAGGTATCAATATTTCTTTGTCTCATTAGAGATCCCAGAAACTACAAGAAGCCTGATATGATAGGAAACTATACAGAGCGATACAACCAGAGGCAATCTGATCATCAGAAGCGTTCCCCTATCGATCAAGTGTTTCGGCCCTTTAATCTCCTTTACAGTCTAAGGGGTGTGTGCCCACTTGGGTCATGATGCCTGAGCATCAGCCTCCTGTTGTTTGGTGCAGAGAATTGAACCCACTTCTTGGCAGCTTTCAAGTCCACTACTGTTTTCTGCCAGCTGGAGGCAACAGTGAAAGTAACCTCTTTGTAGAAAACAAATTATTGTCCTGAGTTTCTTAGACCCCAGAAACTACAAGAGGCCTTATTAGACATTTTTGACACAAACAATTCAAATGGTTTTTTTGTGTTTGAAAGTTCACTGTGCCCATATAGTTTTATTTCATGTAGACAATAATTGTGTGCTCTGTATATTTGTGTATATGTGTGTTTATAAAATAGTACATGAGAATGTGTCTGTGCATGTAAACATAAGTGTATGTGTTCATTTGTGTATGTGCATGTGAATATGTCTTTGTATGTGTTCATGAGTGATGGCAATAATGAGAAAATGATTGCAGAAAAATGTTATCTCCCATACATTTAAAAACTGTGTATTACAAGTGTCATAAATACAAAGAGAAATCAAGTCCCACACAAAAGTATCAATTGTCAACTCCAGTGTCAAGGCTGTTCAATTATATAGCTCTAGTTTATAGCATTCTGAAATGTCCAGGGTAAAAAGAGGTTTTGGGAGACTCAAAAACACACATAGTAGAGAAGCAGATACAAAAGTCAAAGATATGAGTAGTCATGGAGACACTTTGAGCTGATAGTATACAACAGGAGGAGTTGGCAGACATTTGTTGAAGACCTAGGCTGTTTAGGGAGCTAGAAGTAATGATGTGTCATAAATGCTTGGATTGATCAAAATTTGTTTCAGGCTGATTGTGACAGCTGTACTAAAACTGAGATACAGTATACTGACTTCTTGGACATGCCAGAAAGTCAACAACAGTTATGCTTATTTGGAGATGAGAAAGGTATATATAATAGCAATGTTATTATTTTTAATTCATATTTTGGCTACATAAGTTTACATGATTTAAATATCTGCACATTATAACATTTAATACAAAGCAGTGAGTGGGCCTTTCTTAGAGAATGAAATCTATTTACAAAGCAGAGACACTGAGGACAGTTAATGATCATCTGTTAGAAAACAACATTGCATTAGATGAATCAACAAGGCTAAGATAGCTGGAATGTGGCATCAAACATAAGACTAGCAGGTATGACGTATGAGAGGGTGCATCCTACATGTATACAGTTCAGGATGCTACAGTACAGTAAACAGTCCACACTTCAAAATTTGTTGAGGAAGACAGCACCAATGGGTTTGCCTGGATTGCAATGATGTTGATCCTGAATTATAATCACATAATTATCAGGAAATTGTGCTTATGTGTCTGTTTACTATATTTTGCAAACAAACTTTAACTAAACATATAAGACATGCAATTCATTATTTATCTTTGCTCATTATTTTTATTATTACAGGTATTTATTCTTGTCACCTGTGCAACACTCATTTCTTTCAACTTGATGTCCTGGATAAGCATATGACAACAGTACACGTAGATGGACGCTGGGAGTTTGATAATAAATGCAGTGGTCTTCAGAATGTGTTACCACAATACAGTCTAAATAACTTGAATGAAGCAGTGAATAAGATTGGAGATGCCACATCTACTGATGTAGCAAGAGAAGATAGCATCAACCTGAGACTCACTTGTAATGAAGCATCAGTGAACCTCATCAACAGTCAGGAAAGGACAGCTACATTGTTTGACAACCTACACAGTAATACATCAGTGAACCTCATTAACAGTCAGGAAAGGACTGCAAAAGTGTTTGACAACCTACACAGTAATACATCAGTTTGTAAAAATCAAGTCTGTGACATAAATTGTTGCAAACCATTTTCTCCCAGTGAGATAAATGTTCAGCTTTGTGTGACTGGGAGAGCTGTTGCTGCTTGCAGTAATTTAAGCACTCAGTCTTACAAGAATATAGAGAAAAACAAGTCCTGCATGTGTGACATTAAAGTCGCATCATTCACTGTGAAAGATAACCTACAGCAACATAAAAGAATACATACAGGAGAGAAGCCTTACAAGTGTGATGTTTGTGGTGCAGCATTTACTGAGAGTGGTAGTTTACAAAGTCATAAAAGAATACATACAGGAGAGAAGCCTTTCAAGTGTGATGTTTGTGGTGCAATATTTGCTCTGAGCAGTAGTGTACAAAAACATAAAATAATACATACAGAAGAGAAGCCTTACAAGTGTGACGTTTGTGGTGCAGCATTTACTTACAGCAGTAATCTACAAAAACATAAAAGAAGACATACAGGAGAGAAGCCTTACAAGTGTGATGTTTGTGGAGTAGCATTTACTCAAACTGGTAAACTACAAATTCATAAAAGAATACATACAGGAGAGAAGCCTTTCAAATGTGATGTTTGTGGTGCAGCATTTGCTCTGAGCAGTAATCTTCACAAACATAAAAGAAAACATACAGGAGAGAAGCCTTACAAGTGTGATGTTTGTGGAGCAGCATTTACTAGGAGTGGTAGTCTACAAAGTCATAAAAGAATACATACAGGAGAGAAGCCTTACAAGTGTGATATATGTGGAGCAGCATTTACTCAGACAAGCCACCTACGAAGTCATAAAAGAATACATACAGGAGAGAAGAATTACAAGTGTGTTGTTTGTGGTGCAGCATTTACCCGTACAGGTCACCTACAAAGTCATAAAATAATACATACAGGAGAGAAGCCTTTCAAGTGTGATGTTTGTGGTGCAGCATTTGCTCTGAGCAGTAATCTTCACAAACATAAAAGAATACATACAGGAGAGAAGCCTTACAAGTGTGACGTTTGTGGAGCAGCATTTACTTTGAGTGGTAGTCTACAAAGTCATAAAAGAATACATACAGGAGAGAAGCCTTTCAAGTGTGATGTTTGTGGAGCAGCATTTACTATGAGTGGTAGTCTACAAAGTCATAAAAGAATACATACAGGAGAGAAGCCTTACAAGTGTGATGTTTGTGGAGCAGGGTTTACTACGAGTGGTAGTCTACAAAGTCATAAAAGAATACATACAGGAGAGAAGCCTTACAAGTGCAATGTTTGTGGTGCAGCATTTACTCGCACACTTCACCTACAAAGTCATAAAATAATACATACAGGAGAGAAGCCTTACAAGTGTGATGTTTGTGGTGCAGCATTTTCTTACAGCAGTAGTCTTCACAAACATAAAAGAAGACATACAGGAGAGAAGCCATACAAGTGTGATGTTTGTGGAGTAGCATTTACTCAGACAGGTAAACTACAAAGTCATAAAAGAATACATACAGGAGAAAAGCCTTTCATGTGTTATGTTTGTGGTGCAGCATTTGCTCTGAGCAGTAGTCTTCACAAACATAAAAGAATACATTCAGGAGAGAAGCCTTACAAGTGTGATGTTTGTGGAGCAGCATTTACTATGAGTGGTAGTCTACAAAGTCATAAAAGAATACATACAGGAGAGAAGCCTTACAAGTGTGATATTTGTGGAGCAGCATTTACTCAAACAAGCACCCTACAAAGTCATAAAAGAATACATACAGGAGAGAAGCCTTACAAGTGTGATGTTTGTGGTGCAGCATTTACCCATACAGGTCACCTACAAAGTCATAAAATAATACATACAGGAGAGAAGCCTTTCAAGTGTGATGTTTGTGGTGCAGCATTTACTCAAAGCAGTAATCTACAAAAACATAAAAGAAGACATACAGGAGAGAAGCCTTACAAGTGTGATGTCTGTGGAACAGCATTTACTCAAAGTGGTAGTCTACAAAGTCATAAACGAAGACATACAGGAGAGAAGCCTTACAAGTGTGATATTTGTGGAGCAGCATTTGCTGTGAGCAGTAGTCTTTACAAACATAAAAGAATACATACAGGAGAGAAGCCTTTCATGTGTGATGTTTGTGGAGCAGCATTTACTGAGAGTGGTAGCCTACAAAGTCATAAAAGAATACATACAGGACAGAAGCCTTACAAATGTGATGTTTGTGGAGCATCATTTACTCAGAGAAGCCACCTACAAAGTCATAAAATAATACATACATGAGAGAAGCATTACAAGTGTGATGTATGTGGAGCAGCATTTACTGAGACAGGTAACCTACAAAGTCATAAAGTCTCATAGAAAGACATAAAATAATACATTCAGGAGAGAAGCCTTAGAAGAGTGATGTTTGTGGAGCAGCATTTACTGAGAGTGGTAGTCTACAAAGTCATAAAAGAATACATACAGGAGAGAAGCCTTACAAATGTGATATTTGTGGAGCAGCATTTGCTCTGAGCAGTAGTCTTCACAAACATAAAAGAAGACACACAGGAGAGAAGCCATACAAGTGTGATGTTTGTGGAGTAGCATTTACTCAGACAGGTAAACTACAAAGTCATAAAAGAATACATACAGGAGAGAAGCTTTTCAAGTGTGATGTTTCTGGTGCAGCATTTGCTCTGAGCAGTAGTCTTCACAAACATAAAAGAATACATACAGGAAAGAAGCCTTACAAGTGTGATGTTTGTGGAGCAACATTTACAGTGAGTGGTAGTCTACAAAGTCTATAAAAGAATATATACAGGAGAGAAGCCTTACAAGTGTGATATTTGTGGAGCAGCATTTACTCAGACAAGCCACCTACAAAGTCATAAAAGAATCATCTCATCTCATCTCAGCCCGTAACCCGTCATGGGTCGTAGGGGTGCCATGGTGGAAGCATCAGCAGACAGGGTCCTCCACTGCTCTCTATCCTCAGCAATGCGTACAAGTGTGGAAAAACCGTGTCCTGCCCATTCTTTGATGTTATCAGCCCAGGATTTTCTCTGCCTTCCTCTTCTCCGTTTACCTTCGACTGTTCCCTGAAGGATCGTTTTCGAAAGGGAGTCATGACGAGTTACATGCCCAAACCAGGCAAGCTTTCGACGTTTCACTGTTGACAAAAGTGGTTCTTGGTGGCCTGCATAGGTGATTATCTTCTCTCTAACATAGACATTTGTTTTGTGCTCTTTATAGCAAATGCGCAAAATTCTTCTATAACATTTATGCTCGAAAGCCTGAATCCTTCGCTCCGTATCTGCAGTGAGTGTCCAGCCCTCACACCCATACAAGAGAATAGATAATACAAGTGATTTGTATAATTTGATCTTCACAGGAAAACTGATGTTACTTTTCCAGATCACATTCAACCTTGTCATGGCAGCTGAGGCCATCTCAAGTCTTGTCTTGATTTCTTTAATTGATCTTCCATCACTGCATATAGTGGACCCGAGATATTTAAAGGTGTTAACTTCTTCTAACGTTTGCCCATTTAACGTAATGTTGGTCGGAACATGTTTCTTATGGCTATTCACCAATATCTTGCTTTTTTCTATATTAATTTCCATCCCATACGTTCTTGTTACTTTCTCCAGTCTAGAGGTAAGGTCTTGAAGTTCTGATTCTGATCCAGCTATCAGATCAATATCATCAGCAAAACGTAGGTTGCACAGAGGTCGGCCTCCAATCGATATGGTTGATTTATAATCGTAGAGAGCCTCTTGCATAATATGTTCTAGATAAATATTAAAGAGCACTGGGGACAGGATACATCCCTGCCGAACTCCTACAGTTGTTTTGAAAAATTCTCCAATGTCGTTGCTTGCAAAAACAGCACTGCTTGCGTCCTTGTATAGTGCTTCAATGATATCTATGATGTTGGTATCAAAATTGAATTTTTTCATTACTTGCCATAAGCCTTCATGCCAGACTCGATCGAAGGCTTTTGTGAAATCGATGAAGTTATGTAATCTAATATTGAAATAAATCGTGTTGATGTTGGAGATGTTTTTTCGATAAGTATCCTTAACATCACCTTAATATGACTAATAAATTTGGTTCTTGCACATTTTTTAGATTTTACCTTTTTTGGTCTGTATTACTAATGACTGCAGTCCATTCTTATTGTCCTTATTTCAAAAGCGTAGAAAATCTTAACATCAGATTTGCAGGAAATAAACCTTACAAGTGTGATGTCTGTGATGCAGCATTTACTCAGATATGCCACCTACAAAGTCATAAAAGAATACATACATGAGAGAAGAATTACAAGTGTGATGTTTGTAGGGCAGCATTTACTGAGACAGGTAACCTACAAAGTCATAAAGTCACACAGAAAGACATAAAAGAATACATTCAGGAGAGAAGCCTTAGAAGAGTGATGTTTGTGGAGCAGCATTTACTGAGACAGGTAGCATACAAAGTCATAAAAGAATACATACAGGAAATAAACCTTACAAGTGTGATGTATGTGATGCATCATTTACTCAGATATACAAGTCATAAAAGAATACATAACGGGAGAGAAGCCTTACCAACATAAAAGAAGACATATAGGAGAGAAGCCATACAAGTGTGATGTTTGTGGAGTAGCATTTACTCAGACAGGTAAACTACAAAGTCATAAAAGAATACATACAGGAGAGAAGCCTTTCAAGTGTGATGTTTGTGGAGCAGCATTTGCTCTGAGCAGTAGTCTTCACAAACATAAAAGAATACATACAGTAGAGAAGCCTTACAAGTGTGATGTTTGTGGAGCAGCATTTACTATGAGTGATAGTCTACAAAATCATAAAAGAATACATACAGGAGAGAAGCCTTACAAGTGTGATGTTTGTGGTGCAGCATTTACTCTGAGCAGTAATGTACAACTTGGTAAGAAAATGAAGATGGCTGTATACCGCTCCACCTATGTCCCAGTCTTGACATATGGATGCGAGTCATGGGCAATGACTACAACCCACAAAAGCCAGATCCAAACCACAGAAATGAGGTATCTGAGGAAGGTGGTTGAAGTAACAAGAAGAGACATGGTACGCAACCAGACGATACGTCAAGGCCTAAAATGCCACCCCCTACAAACCCAAGTAGAACAGTCCCAACTAAGATGGTTTGGCCATGTCTGCAGAATGGGAGAAGATCGGCAACCACGACAAGCATGGGAAACAAAGAGCCAAGGATCCAGACCCCGAGGACATCCCAGAGTCCGCTGGGAGGACAACATTAGACAATCTTTGAACGACCGAGGACTAGAATGGAACCAGGCCAGGAGGAAGACAGCCGATAGAATAGTCTGGCGCTCTCTCTTCCAAACCTCTACACCTCACGGTAGAAGGGGAACGACTAAGTAAGTAAGTAACGTACAACATCATAAAATAATACATACAGGAGAGAAGCCTTTCAAGTGTGACGTTTGTGGTGCAGCATTTACTCAAAGCAGTAATCTACAAAAACATAAAAGAAGACATACAGGAGAGAAGCCTTACAAGTGTGATGTTTGTGGAGCAGCATTTACTGAGAGTGGTAGTCTACAAAGTCATAAAAGAAGACATTCAGGAGAGAAGCCTTACAAGTGTGATATTTGTGGAACAGCATTTGCTTTGTGCAGTAGTCTTTACAAACATAAAAGAATACATAAAAAGAGAAGCCTTTCATGTGTGATGTTTGTGGAGCAGCATTTGCATAGAGTGGTAGCCTACAAAGTCATAAAAGAATACATACAGGAGAGAAGCCTTACAAGTGTGATATTTGTGGTACAGCATTAGATCTGAGCTGTAGTCTTCACAATCATAAAAGAAGACATACAGGAGAGAAGTTTTACAAGTGTGATGTTTGTGGAGCAGCATTTACTCAGTCAGGTAGCCTACAAAGTCATAAAAGAATGCATACAGGAGAGAAGCCTTTCAAGTGTGATGTCTGCGGGGCAGCATTTACTGTGATGTGTTCACTAAAAAGACATAAAAAATGCATACAGGAAATAAGCTGTACACGTGTGATGTTTGTAGTTCTACATTTACTCTGAAAGGTATCCTACAAAGATGTCTGTGGTGTCCTATTTACTCAGAGCAGTAGACTACAAAAACATAAAAGAAGACATACAGGAGAGAAGCTGGACACGTGTGATGTTTGTGGTGCTGCATTTACTCTGAATGTTAACCTAGAAAGATGTCTGTGGTGTCCCATTTACTTAGAGCAGTAGACTACAAAAACATAAAAGAAGACATACAGGAGAGAAGCCATACAAGTGTGATGTTTGTGGAGTAGCATTTACTGAGAGTAATAGTCTAGAAAGTCATAAAAGAGTACATACAGGAGAGAAGTCTTTCAAGTGTGATGTTTGTGGTGCAATATTTGCTCTGAGCAGTAGTGTACAAAAACGTAAAATATTACATAGAGGAGAGAACCCTTACAAGTGTGACGTTTGTGGTGCAGCATTTACTTACAGCAGTAATCTACAAAAACATAAAAGAAGACATACAGGAGAGAAGCCTTTCAAGTGTGATGTTTGTGGTGCAGCATTCACTTACAGCAGTAATCTACAAAAACATAAAAGAACTGTTAGCTATGGTGTGGTCCATTCTCAAGCTTCAACGTTTCCTTCTGAGAGCACACTTTTATGTGGAGACAGATCAACATGCTCTTACAGCTCTCCAAAACAAGGACTTGAATTCTTCCAGATCTACTCGTTACACAATATCGTTACAGCCTTTTCATTATACGATTCGTTCGATCCCTGGGTCAGAAAATGTTTTGGCAGATGTCTTGTCACGCTGCCCTCAAGAATCTACCAGGCCGCTACACCTCACAGAGTGTGACTCTTCTACGCTACCCAGTCAAAAAGAATAATTGACTACTAGAAACCACGTTACTTTAAATCTTTCCATGACATTACTAATTTTCCTAACGTTACAGTATTTTCATTCACATTAACTATCAGTGACTTCGTCGCTTCTACAATAACTATTGTGCAAGTTTATATATATTTCGATCAAGAAATAAAGTGACATATTTTGAACTTAGAAAAGTGATATAATTAGAAATAAACATTAATAATTTAATAACATTTGACACTTACACATAACACTATTAGTGCTATTATTAACAATCTTATTACCTAACATTGTGACTTCGTAACACTTTTAATTACTTAATTACAGATCACTAACATTCTAATATTCCTTGAACTGTTTGATACACTTATGATAATTAATATAACTTAATTAAGGTTAGTATTTTCAATATGCTAGTGCAACTCAATTCTATTTTTAGATGATCGCACATTAGTAGTGCTGGATATTTTAACACATGATATAATTCGCGTAGTTATATTAGTAGGTACCACAAACTGCCTCTTCGCCGCGGTCGGAAAATTATGTGACGCGCAAGCGAGGCCCAGTTTGGGCCCTTTTCAACCTTGCTCTGCCTAGTAATTAATTTGCCTTTTCTAAATAAAAATTATATCTTCTGATTCCTTGATCTTTCTTCTTTCATAATATGTCAATTGTAACTTTCTGCGTGTCATTGAAATTGAGTGAGACAAAAAAATAAAACACCATTAAAACTGCTTTTACCGTGCGCTGGCTGACCGGCGCTCACGAGAGCGAAATTCCTTGAAAAGACCCCATCTCATTCAAAGCGTCGGCGCTACGTCCTCAAACATGCTACACTAATACGGTTTTCACCAATGAGAAGAGCGGAAACTGAGGTTTACGCACATGTAACACAAAGCATAGATTTGTTATAGGAAGATATAAATTCGAAGTGAATGAGAAAGTTTGGATTTTAATACACATCTGGGAGGCCTACCTACACTTGTGTTACATCAAACAAATGAGCAACCATTCTGCTAAAATCGTATCAAAGTTTTAAACACCATCGTTATTTGATGAAAGAGCGAAAGAACGTTAAAACAGAGCACCTCCAATACATTTCGGCGTGTAAACAAAGGTGGATGTTCCATCTGACAAACCTGGACACGACGGGCCGGCTGTACGAAACACAGCACGAAATGACTCAGGCGCTGAAATGAAAGTTTCACCAATGGAAGTCGACTTAATATGTGTTCTGAGTAAGTTTTGAATTTTGTTTTATTTCTACTCATTTCAGACCTATTTTGTTTATTTGCAATATAGCAACGGCAAGTGACGGAGGGCGGATGTATTAGTAAAAGAACAGCCAAATGTGGCTGCTTGATTCACACATTTAGACAGAAAGTTTTTCGTTTTTTAAGCAATTTTGGGGGTGGGGTATTGTTGTTTATGTAGCTATTTGGTAGTTTTATCGGACCATCACCATTTTCTAAACATTCGGTATCAGAATTAAGGTCTAACACTTGGTAACAGCTTGTAAAGCCGCTGACCTACTTTCGATAACGTTATGGATGTCAAAGGTCATGTTTAGAATTTAGCTTGTGAACGTTAATCTTTTTTTTAAAAATTGCCTCTCTCGCATAATTAACCTTTTTTTTTTTCTCAATTATTTCAGGGGACAATCGTTATGATGCACATTTTTCAATGACGGGAAGAGGCAGACGTCGGGCTCTGCCACCGATTTCTACTGTGACAAACAGACTATTGGCACAGTTCTGTCTTCTGGAGGACTAGGAAAATGCAACATGGGAGCTAATACGACTTGTTGTGTAAAGTTTATATATCATATTATTTCCTCTCATTCTCTGATGTTAAAAATCATTAGGCTACTATGTAGTTGAAGCTTTCCTAGAAGCCTCTGCAGGTTTTGAGTTTATTTTACAATTACAAACATAAAAGACAAATGACATAATCCATGTAAAAGAGAGACTTACAATCTACTGTATAAATAATTAATATAATGATTTAAATGGTAAATGCAGTAAAAATTAATGCTGCAATAAATGCTTAATGATTAACAAAGGGAAAGAAAAAATAATTTCGCCGACATTTTTTGTATTAATAATAAAATAACACAATCATGCAATTGGTCCTCTTCCCGTCCCTCCCAACAAATTTCTCTCAGGTGACCTCTTGGTTTCTCTGTGCTACCCGAACAGAATGTGAGTAAAGGACAGCTACAGTACAGGTGCCAGATGTCAGTACAACAAGCCAATGCCCTGAGAGGAGATTCACTTGAGGACTTTCTGAACACACAATTATCTTTTGATGCAGCTGACCTCAAGTGACAGTGAGTTGGACACGGACTAATATGTAATGTTTCTTTGTTTATAAAAATCAAATTTTAAGCAGTAAAGGTTGTTTCAATCAAGAAAATAACCATCAATTTGAATTGTAGAACTCAAATTACATTAATATGGAAGTTTTCAGCTCTATAGCTGCAATATTCATGATTTTATGACAACATTTGGAATTTCGTGAGATTTTTCTTCCGAACTGCAAATTTAGCCTTCGATCCATTTTCACATAATGCAGTTTTATAGTATTCAGTATTTCATGTGGCTCAAAAAAATTAAGCATCAAGTATATAATGCTCTCTTTAAGCTCAATAAATCTTATAGCTTTCCTGTGTGTAGTTTTTGATTCATGAGTGCATGAAAATGCATATTTGCACTTTGCGAGCACAACAATGAGACTTGCTACTGCAGGACCATAATTCATTTAATTGATTTGTTGTACTTCCCATGTTTCTTTTCTACAATAAGGACTTGTATGACTTTGTACAAAAAGCATTATTGACTTGGTAAGTGTTTGTTGACTGTAGTTATGATTGTGCAAAGTCAGGCAATTTGTTCGGTGCGAAGATGTTTGAAAATTTTTGTAATTCCCCACAATTTTGAAATGCTGTAACTCGGTTGTTTGATGTCCGATTTTTAAAATTTAAAAAGGAAATTTCATGGCTTAAAGAGATCCATTAAAATCTATAACAAAGACACTGTAAAGACAAAATGAAAAATCAGTTTGTGGTACCTAATATTAGCATACGTGCTTAGTGGTGTAGCTGATTCTTCCTACACCCCTTTAGACAATTTTGTTTCCTTTTAGCATGTTATTTTCCTCATTGATTTTATTTAATTGTTCCCCTCTCCTACATTCATACGTTTACATGCCTACATTGTCCAATTTAATTGAGTTCATTTATTAACATTTTTCTTGAAGCATCTTGTTTGATTGCTACCGCCATTATTCACATATTCTTTTCATTCTTCACTACTTTTATTTCATTTGCCTCATCTTAATTCTTGTTTCTTACAATTTGCTACATTACCTCACATTAATTTGATTTAAATTCAGTAATTAATTTCTTTTCAACTTTTCTATCCTAATTATTAGTTTCTTAATTATGCATTAATAATAATTATATGTTGTCTCATTTAATTTGAATGACCTCTCCGCGATATTAAAAAAAAAAAAAAAAAAGTTCGCTTTTTTTTAAATCCGGGGTCAATGTATTCTGTTAAGTCGTTTTTCGCGTAGGTGTTAAGTGTGCGAGACTTAACATAGCTAGATGCCAGTCTGTGTTAGATGCACTATGTGTGCACATCTGAGTAAATATATGTTTAATTAATTATGTATCAATTGTTGCACTAAAGAGCACAACTTGATGCGATCGGTATGGATTGTCGCCTAACAGCGCTGATGCGGGGAGATGTAAATAGCCGGTGATCGAAGACGGTTGTCTTCCAGCATAGTTGATTGAAAGTCTTTCCCCATATCGTCGGAAGACTTCATGTTGTATTTATGATGCTACTTTCCTATATGAAGTGTTAGCCATTGCCAGTTCTGGCTCGTTTCGTTTTTATCCAGTATCTTGATATGATACCAGTTATGAATCTCCAGCAAGATCGTGGTAGGGCTTTGGCATGCCTCTTCATGGCCTGCCGCTAGTGAGACCAGGTCCGCTACTGGAATAACTATTGTATTATTACACTGATGAACCTTCCAGTGAAGATATCCGGCATTATTGAATATTTATCAAAGTCGAATAAGAAACGTACAAGAAATATTTATTATAATACTCCCGACGTCCTTGGGGCTTCGGTAGTCAGTCGTTGAGGTCTGTCAAATTAGACATTGACAATTGTAATTGATGTACTTTATCTGACATGCCAAATTGATGATTTTCTGTTATTCGTTCACAAATAAAATGTGTCGCCATTGATGTCCAGCTACTGGTTCCAGAGTTTTACTTGCCAGTTGTTCAATTCTTATGATCATATTATTATCATGATGTTCGTCGTTGAATTTGTCGGCCACTTGTAAGCTCGACCAAAAGCTGATCACTATTAAATTAGCAAACCTTATTGACAGTGCAACTTCTATTCGTGTAAAGCACGATCAAACAACTGGGGACCAAACAGTTGAATGCAGCTCAAACACACCTCTCTTTAAATTTGTATATATTGTGGATGAACAGGTCCAGATTTAGGCATAAGCTAAACAAGCTACAGCTAAGGGCTTCATGGTCTGAAGGAGCCTCTCTAACAGTGGTGTAGCAAATTGGGGGTACATAGCGGCATAACAAGTTATAGAAATAATTATAGTAGGAGTAAGTCTATAGTCATGCATATTTTTCCTTCCCTCTAGAGTACAACATCCGTTGTTCTATTTTTGAACTCAAATTTTGACTCAACATCGTCAGCATTCAAAGGCACACTGCCATGGACACTAATTAGTGCTAAACCTGTCAATCGTTTATCTGTTGCATTTCTAAGCCAATTTTTAAGTCATCTTAAAGTGGAAAAGCATCTTTCAGGAGTTGCTGTGGAACATGGAAGGGTGTTGCGCACAGATTCTTTTGTGTGGTAGTCTGTGACGCACAGATTACTGTTGGTAGGCATACAAATGTAAAGTATAACTAGTTGTCTGATGAAAAGTATTTTATTTAAGAATCAATGATTCTTAGTCTAAGGGACAGAACCCTGATTGATCGATGTTATATTCGGTTATATGGGTTATCTTTTCTTGTGTCACAATCTGGCATATGAATACTAGATTTACGTCATTTTTCGTCTGGTATGGCCAGATACAGATTGGTCTTGCTTAAAATGTTTATGGCCCGAATTTATATTTATTCCTTGACTATTTAAGGTGATTCGGTCTTATATCTTTGTATTTCTATGTCGGTCTATTTTTTGAGCTGAACTCGGGGGTCAAAGGCATTTCTGCGCATGCGTCAATTTGGGGTGTCAAGAGGGAAGCTGCTGTCATGTCGTCGCTACTATGGGCTGGTCGATTAGAATGCCTGAAGATTGATCTCTATGATTTATTCTAGGAAGGAGATTGTTTCTCTGTATGACTGTAGTATCAGAGATTCTCCTAATGTTGATTATTAACGCCAAGGAATGGCGTGCGTTATTCGCTTGTGTGTGTTTTCCTAAAGCCAGGTAAAACCAAAACTTTTTTGCTGAACTTTTTTGCTAAGCCTAGATGGGAGATGTATTATCGTACATCTAGGATTGTTGACTACAGATGAAGATGACGTGTTATCTAGCAGCACTAGATTATTTAATGTAACCAGCCTTATTGATAGCAGAAATGTATAGAAGCCCAATGAGGACATTTATGGAGGAATAACGAATTAATTCTGCTTTATAATTTTTCATCCTGGGTGAGCGAAGCTCACGGAGGAGAGCCATTTTGGATTCCTGCCATTATAAGCGGATCATCGTCGGAGAACAGAAAAGGTCCTATTATCTGATGATGGTACAGAGATCTATATATTATGAAAACCCACTACTGTGGTTTAACATTGTTGCTATAAACATTTGATGAATTTACGGCTTGAGAAACTTAGCCAGGAGAAGGTTCTGACAGTGAACCATTGTTGATGATTATGTATCCACCTTAACTGACGCGATTAGTCAGTTGAAGCATGAGACGATAGACAACCAGAATATTGAGTGCTTGCCTACTATCGTTCCATTATATTTACACGCCACATAAATGTACATCTGATATTGTCACCCATTTTTCAAGTATACGATGATTTTTTGCCAACCTGTTCAAGTGACTGTAATCGTGATGTCGAAGTGTACGTCCATTATTAAATGTATGAAACGTCATCAGCAGTCTACCCTTTATTGACTTCTAACTATGATTGAGTGAGTGACTTGTCAACTCAACAGAACTGTACACACATTTGCGTCCTTTACATCTACATTCTCACTCGATGTCAGCACTGTGTCGGAACGAGTTGACCATTCATTTATGTGTCCAGTATAACCTGATGAAAGCAGTAACATCACAACAAAAAAACACTTTATCAAAGGGTCATCAGAATTTGTAATAGTCGTTTTATAATAGAGAAAAATACATCATTACAAACTATGAAGGAATCAATCGCTGTTTTTGGTTTATCATCTTCTGACAGTAAATTCATTTGACAAAGTCTGGGAGAGAGAGAAAATACCAGCAGAATGGAAGAAAGGTTATCTGAGTTGGTATAGAGGGGGTAGAAAAAGGGGCTGTGCAAAAAGTGGATTGCGCATTAGAAGGGTCAAAACAGAACGGAGGTTAGGCACGTTTTTCTCAGCAGGAGGAGAAGCGTAAACCAGGCCAAGCAGGACAGGTACTGAAGTAGTAGGAAAGGCAGCCATGTTGAAGTCTATAGTGAAGTAGACAAAGTGCTGTGTATGTTTGTTAATGCACGGAAACAAGATTGGGTAGCAATAACCCAACATATTGATATTATAAATTCTTGTCTAGACTGAAGAACGAAGGAGCAAGTTAGGCTCCACTCAGAAAAGGTACGTTGAGGGAATTAGTTAGGTCCTGTTACATGGCTAAGATAATGGCCATCTAGAACCAGGAAAAGGAACAACCCCGGAGGAGTCCGGTTATCACTTCAATAACCTGAACCTAAATAGATAGTTTAAATGGAGTAGGATTTGCTTAGACGGAGGAAGGGATGTGGATACTAGTAACATCTAAACAATAGTAGATAAAAGACATTACAATATTGAATATAATTCTCAATGGCGAGGGAGTGTAAAGAGGAAGTTTGACCGACCAAGTTTGTTGGAGGTCCGGTTAACAGCATGTCACGGACTGACTGATACTTTTATTTTCCCAACACGTCCCATTTTTTTTAATGTTTCTGGTTTCCTCCACTTGTTGCACTTTCGGTTTCTTTTCCTTCTGATTTTTACCTACGTAGCCCATTATTCCCCGCTCAGACCCCACCCCGCAGGATATGGCTTTTAATTTTCACTGCTGGCCTTCATTAAAAATGCATCGCTTTGTCTGTAGCTACGAGCGGTCAGCAACGTGCAGTAAGCTTGCCTAATTGCCCGTGGTGTTTGCCAGAAAAGAGAACTTTTACTCGTAACAGTGTTGCAGCGGAGCGGCGAGTAAACCCTTTGATAACAGGTACCTCTTTTACCTCCGTTCAGGGAAGAAGCTACCATTCGGTTGTAAGTAGCGGCCCTTGTTTGCTCATGTGTCTAAAGCCAGTTAGCGGGAGAATAATATTACGTATATTCACGAAACTTTCTCGCGTTGTCTTCTAATGGAGACTCAAGAATAACATTACAAGGGGATTGACATAAGTCTTGGGCCTGACCATGAAGGAGTCACAGGAGGAAGATGAAACTTGGCACATTTAAAGTTCATCATATTTGCACTGAATGTGTAAAGTACGCGTTTGTTTCTTCAATGGGTTTTCCTGCTACGGTGTACGGTGCAATGTACCCTATTGACCGGATTTGCTGCTCCAAAGATTTGACAAAACAATGGAAAAGAAGGAGGCCAGAGCTGTGATAAAATTTTGGATGTTTCAGGGAAAAACACCTACAGAAATACACAGGGAGATGGAACCAGTGTTTCGTGATTCTTGTCCTTCATATACTTCGGTAAAAAAAACTGGTGTCAACAGTTTAAGTGCAGCCGCTCAAATGTCGGTGATCTGCCAAGATCTGGTAGACCAGCCTCAGAGTGCAACGATGAAAATGCAACAAGAGTGAAGAAAATCATTCACCAGGATCGAAAAATGACAATTGTGGAGATAGCTAGTAGAGTAAAACTAATTGAAAGAACAGTTTATAGAATTTTACGCAACAGACTGAACATGAGAAAAGTGTGTGCACGCTGGGTTCCGCGACTGTTGACACGTGAACGGAAGTAAACGAGGGTAAATTGCTGTCAAGAGTTGCTCAAAAAGTGTCAGTCAAAAAATTTTTTGGAGACCATGGTGACAGTAGATGAGACTTTGATACACCATTATGACCCCGAATCCAAAATTGCCAGCATGCAATGGAAAACCCCGGGCTCCCCAACACCTGTCAAGCCGAGGGTGCAGAAATCTGCAGGAAAAGTGATGCTGACAGTTTTTTGGAACGGCAAAGGTGTACTTTTGAAAGATTATCTGCCTCGTGGCAACACAGTTAATGGACAGTACTATGCAGATCTTCTCACAAAACTAAGAAAGGTTGTGACCAGGAAACGAGGGATAACGCGCACTCAAAATCGTCCTTTGCTTCAAGACAACGCGCCCTCTCACAAAGCACGGCTTGTGCAGCTAGCAGCTAACGATTTGAATATTGAAATTCTTCCACACCCACCATATTCTCCAGATTTGGCTCCATCAGCCTTTTTTCTATTCCCAAATCTTAAAAAAAAAGCTAAAAGGAAATCATTTTGACAGCGATCAAGAGGTTATACTGGCATGTGATGACTGGTTTATTTTGAAAAATAGGGTGTTCTACTCCCAAGGTCTTTTCAAGGTCAAGCAGAGATGGCAGAAGTGGGTCAATTCAGACGGTGGCTATATTGAAAAGGAATAAACACTGTACAAAATTTCAGCTCTCTGTGACATGTCCTTCATGGTCAGGCCCAAGACTTATGTCAATCCCCTTGTATCTTTCTCATGATTACGTTATACGCCGAACACCTGTGGAAACATGCGATGCCAGGTGGCTGGGTTAGCGTCTTTTGTAGACTATAAATCTAGATAGTTTTACTCAGTCAAGCACACTCATAAATTTTTCCTGCCCGTAAATAACCAAATGAGACACAAGCAGTTGTGGGCACAAATCTAGATTGTGTTGCCTATTCTCGGCATCTCGGGGTAAGTTGACATTTTTGTAATATGTTTCTTAGCTTTAATATATATAACTGATAGTAGTGGGACTACTATATATCCTCACAAATATCAGTATAAGCAGAGACACCATGGGACTCCATACACTAGACAGTGGAGTAGAGACAACAGCAACACAACATGTCACGTAACCACTGTAGACAGACAATGGAACAGTCTTAATAAAAGACACTGTCGCATTGCAGTGAGACATTTTATCAATGAAATAAAACAAGGAAATATGGGAAATAAAGAATGTCACAACGAGTGAGCAACAAACAGGTATTATAACAACAGAAGAAGGACTATGAGCACAGTCTTTTTTCTTACGCCCGCTATTACTCGAGGCAAAATTGCAGGTTAGTATGTCTAACCTGAGACTGATTTTTACGTGAGTATCTCATTTTTTCTTGTACCGAGACAGGTGTCCCTCGCCATTCAGGCAGATACTCGCCGATTTCGGAGGTACCCATTAGAGCTGAGTCGGCATTAGAGTACATATAATGTCATTAAAACAATGGAGAAAAACATTTAACAGACATCAACAGGTTAGTTTTGTAAAAACAAATAGGACGCAATTGACCCCTATGAATAATAGTCAATCTATGACAAGAACCAGAAGCGAATAAAACAAAGATGTGTAGTGCCATAACACAAACGGAGATAGATACTGTAGCATCACACTTGGGGCCAGCATAAAATAATAAAGACACCATGAGAGGAAATACTAGTACAAGTGACAGAAAGGAAGACGGAGAGGTAGCCACACTGTACAGATATATTGATAAACAATTTCAAGAGTTCAAAAAGGACAATAGAAGCGGAGGTAAAGATAAAAAAGAACACCGATCTCAGAGTCGAGGCAAGGAGAGAAATAGGAGTAATAACAAAGATTAAGAAGGAAATATTGGTACAACGGAAGTAGAAGAAGTAATGACACTTTACGCAGATATGGAAAAACAATTTAAAGACTTGGAGAAGAGGAAGACGGGACAGGAAGGAGTATATACAGTACACGAAAAGTACCAGCTTGACATACAATCAGCATCCGATTTATCAAGTGGGGAAGATAGAGTTATGGATTCCGACGAATATGGCCAAGGTTTCAGGTCAGATGAGCTGGATTATACAGAGGACAAGGAAGGGAATAGAAGTTATTGGCCGAGAAATGAGAACAGTGATCTTGGATGCAAAAATCAGATGAAGACGAAGAAAATATTCAAAATGGCTGAACCAAGCGTAAATGAGTTGAAGAAAGCAATGAAAGAAGGTGCGGAAATTGCTGGAAGTAAAGTTTGATACAGACTTATCAAAAACGGAAAAAGAAATTTACAAACTTGTGATCAAAATGATGGATGAAGAGGAGGATACAGGGAAGAAAGATTACAAAGAAGAGGAAGAGGATAGCTCGACCAAGAGGAAAAGTCGACAGACGGTTAATGAAGCAGAGCATATCAGTAGATGGGGATGGTCTTCAGAATTGGTGTCGAGTGAATCAGACAATGTGGTGTCTGAGGAGCGTGACGGTGGTCACATATACAAAAGGAGTTACACAAGACGTGAGAATAGTAGAAGAGTCAAGGAGGAAGGGAGAAAATATAGAAGTAAGAGTAGAGAACGTGAGTACCCAATATACAGCTTGGATGAAATACTTGCGAACAGAGCAGAAAAGTGGAGACGATATGCGGAGACAATCAGGCAGGATAGATGGAGGGAATGGTCAATGGCGGATAAACGATGGAAGGAGAGGAATAAAAATGGCGGCGTTAGCTAAATCATGAGGAGACATTTACTGGAGTCATTCTCCACCGAACACAAAGAGAATCAGAGGTCTGAGCGTACGGTACCTGAATGATAGGATGCTGCAGAGGAGGACGAAAGAGAAAATAGTAGTAAGGCCATGGATAATATGGCAGAGTTTTGGAGAAGCCATAAATAAAATGGCAGAGATAAGAGAACCATAGGGAAATGTATAAGAGATGAGAGCCATGGAGAAATGATGGGAGTATTGAGAAGCAACACGAAGGAAGGCACAGACATATAGAAGTGAGAGTTATAGAAGGAACGAATGTAGAAGTGAGAAGCCATGGCGAAAATGGCAAAGAGAGGAAAATGGAAGTGAGGAGAGCGATTTCACGGCAGTGGCTGGAGTCTTGTGAAGACTTTGGGGAGAAATCATATTTGTTTCTCCGAAATACATGAAGAAAAGAAAAAAACGAAATTAAGAGATTCGAGGTAATCGAGAGGTCACGGGGAGAATAGAATGAATATGTAGAGGTTCCAAGAGAGAATGATGAGAAGAGAAATGTGTTAAGAACGTTCCAGGGAAGGAACGAAAAACACATAAAACGTTAAGTGTGACGTTTGCCAGACTACAAATGAAAGTCTATTGAGGGTAATCTTCACCGAACGTATGCAGAAGACATTCAGGCATGACAGAAGACATGATTAGGCTCTATATGAGAGAAGAAAGAGGCCAAACAATTCACACCAGGTGTGTGGTCACAGAAAATAATAGAATATGATGGGTTTACATGTATCATAATAGGAGTGACTGGATGAGTAAAATGTAATAAACTTTGTATGGATATGTACAGAGTGGGCAGAATGGGAGTGCGAATGACAAGGGTAAGATTGGTCATAAATGTAAAGAGGAATTAAATGTCACTTAAGGAAAGTGATGGGAAAAAGAATAATTCCTCAGTTTTGGAATGACGATAAGTTGTAACATAAGAAAATGAAGGTATGTGACTGTTATGGAAAATAATGAAGACCACTAAAGAAGTGAAAATGTAATATCGTGTCAAAAGTATGTAACAAAAAAATCATGTAACATGAGTAGATAGAGGGGAAAAGGGAAAATAAGTGTTTGTAAATGGGGAGTAAATATTTCTCCCAGGGATAGATAGGGGACAGCATTAGAATGAGACTACTATGACTGAAACGCGCATGTAGACACGTAAAGTGTACATAGTTCGACAGGACACAAAACAGGTGCTACATATACCGTACCAAGAAGAAAAAAAAGAGAAGAACCACACCATGTGTGTGATACATTACAATGGAAAAAAATGGTGTGCGTGTGAGATAGCAGAAGCGAAAGAATGACTGTCAGGGAATAAACTTAGTTCGATTGTGAATGAAAGGGATGGAGAAATGCAAAATTGTTCTTCATTAAGAGTATGAAAGAGAAGGAGATGAGGATGAATGCAGTTCTTATTAAAGGGAAGGGACAAGAATGTTCCCAGTAAAAGAATGTGTTGTGTAAAAAGAAATTGTCCATTGGAGAGATGGAAATTAGTTATGTGTTGAAGAAGGATTGAAACCACACATTGCTAAGGATTTTTGTATACAGGGAAAAGTACAACAGGGCTGATGAGACTATGAAAAAAAATTATCTTGATGTCACCCTTGAATAAAAAAATTGTTTAGGGGTTATGCAGATAGATGTTTCAGTAAGGGAAGGAAGAGTGAAAAGTGTAACTTGAGTTGGTAAAGAAGGGGTAGCCAAAGGGGATGCACATAAGAAGTGTCAAAACATTACAGAGGTGAGGCACGCTTTTCAGCGAGCAGTCAGAGACGTGAGCGACGTCGGCAAAGAACTCCCAGAAAAGAAAGAGGGCAGCCATGTTGAAGTCTATATTGAAGCAGACAAGGTGCTGTGTAATTTCTTAAATGCACGGAGACACGATTGGGTAGCAATAACCAAACATATTGATGTTATACATTCTGACAAGACTGAAGAACGAAGGAGCGAGTTAGGCTCTACACAGAAAAGGGTACGTAGAGTGAATAAGTTACATCCATACCGTAGTCCTGTTACTCGGCTAAGATAGTGGCCATCTAGAACCAGGGAAAGGAACAACCCCGGAGGAGTCCGGTTATCACTTCAATAACCTGAACCTAAATCGATAGTATCAATAGACAAGATTTGCTTAGACGGAGGAAGTGATGTAGATACTAGTAACATCTGAACAATAGTAGATAAAAGACATTACAATATTGAATAAATTCTCAATTGTGAGCGAGTGTTAAAGAGGAACTGTGACGGACCAAGATTGTTGGAAGTCCAGTTAACATCAGTGGTCTACATTGTAAATAAACAGTATTTCAGTTGACTGTGGCGTTTCCTGTTTGTATACAATATCTGCTTATCGTTATGTCGTTGCTCACTTTGTGTGTTGTAACCATTCATTAATCATAACGTTGATAACTACCTTCTGAGGCAAAGAAATCCCGGGTAAGCAAAGGCTGTGTGCAGCAGCCACACACTTCAGACAATGGATTAATATTCTGTACATGACGCCCGAGAGCAAAGTGTTAATAAACCATATATTAACTAACACCTTCAGGCTAACAAGATCTGTCAGGCACGGATGCCCTCTCTCCCTTTTACTGTATGTTCTTGCACTAGAACCATTACTAGAGAACATTAGAAAAGACAGCTCTATTAAGGGCACTTTCATACAAGGGAAAGGTGAATATAAGTTGCTTGCCTATGCAGAAGACTCCATCTTTGTTCCCACCAAACGAGGAGTCTATCGAAATTACCCTCAACACATTCACTGTTGCTGTGTGTTTCATACTTCTTTAAAACATGTAGTAATCCATGGCAGTAAGTTGCAGGAAAATAGCAACTCATCACAAATCATATCTTTCATGAAAATTGGTTACAGTACGCTGTCACAAGTGATAATGGTAAACATGTAGTAATCCATGGCAGTAGGTTGCAGGAAAATAGCAACTCATCACAAATCATATCTTTCAGGAAAATTGGTTACAGTACACTGTCACAAGTGATAATGGTAAACATGTAGTAATCCATGGCAGTAGGTTGCAGGAAAATAGCAACTCATCACAAATCATATCTTTCAGGAAAATTGGTTACAGTATACTGTCACAAGTGATAATGGTAAACATGTAGTAATCCAAAAAATCCATGGCAAATAGAATAATATATATATAAACTCTTCCTGTCAAAAAAACACTATGGTCACACTAGCGAGAGTATCTCGTCTCGAAGCTCTGCCAAAACCCTAATGACCGAGATTATTCGTTCTCAGTACAACTCAGTAACTTCGCTCAGGCGATGTCAACCAGGTTTTCAACTTGCACAATCCACAAATCACTGCTAAAGAGTGTGAACACTAATTGTACCTGTAGCACGCTGGTTGTACATACGACGGATGCATCCTCTCTCACGTCCATCTCTGCTAGTCCCTCGTTTGATTCCAAACTCCAACAGTTGATTCATCTATTGCAGTGTCATTATCTAGCAGGGGATCATTAATCTCTCCCTTATCCATGTCCAGTGTCCGCACTATGGTTAGTCTCGAGGCCAGTCTGTCAGCTCTCTCATTGCCACGTACCCTTGCATGCCAGGACAGTAGATCCACAGTAGGTTCTTGGAGATTTAAAGGATTCTATTGATGTTTTCCATTCCTGTCACAGCCTATCGTTCTGAACTTTCCGAAGCATGGGTTGAGAGTCTGATAATATAACTGCCCTAGTTGATGGAGTTTCAGACAGCAACCTCAGTGCTGCTGTTAGTACTCTACCTCTATTCTCATGCTGGAGGTTGTTGTCATGCAGGCTCCACTCTGTTCAGCAACCATCCTGCCCTTTATTCTCGCAGGGAAACCTCATCCTGATTTCTCACCACGCACTACAGACCCATCGGTATATACAATGGCATCATCATCCCCAGCATGATCAATGATCAGCTTATTAATCTCAATAGCCCCACGCTCTGCAATCTCTGCCAAGGCGAATAATGATCTTCTGGTAGTTTATCCAGTTCTCCCCTGACTTACTCCACTCTTCCCCTATGGATATATTTTCAACACTGGACCAATCGTAGCCTCTGCCTGTGCCATCCATGACACCCCCTCTTTATTCTTGCTCCTTTAATGTCAGCTACCTTCTTATCTAAGTGGTTTCTTTTGTCGATAGTTACCCGCATATTGGCTTTTGGCTGGGTCATCGCAAATCTTGATCTAATCACAGCAATCCGAGCATGTCTCTCATTGTCACAATGGGGGTATCGCGCGTACAGCCCAAAACTAGTCGCATGCCTTCATTTTGAATGCGTTCTAGTCGTTCATATTGTGACACTGGCAAACCAATATACAACATGACACGAACAGCACAGCGAGAAGCTCACAGACTCAACCAAATATCAAAACGTCAGCTATGTAGTAAAAGCATCACAGAAACGTAATATCATTTGCTTTTTGAATGCAGTACAATCACACCTACAATGAAACTACTGTAGAAAACCATCGATTCACAAACAAAACAAAAATCAGATATCTACAAATGAATCATGTTAAATGCAATACTAAAAACAGCAAATAGCACACACACACAAATATCTTGATTATTCTGTCGGAATTTCTAATCCTAGATTGGAGTTGTAGGAACTCTGCCACGTTTTATTATGCTATTTTCTATGCTTGTTTATTTCTGCACATTTTTCGCCAGAAAGTTTTGTTGATCGGCTCTGAGATATTACCTCTTTCTTAACGAGACAGCCTTGATTCTTAAAATGACCCTTTCTTCCCTCACTGACTCCCCCTCCCCTCCCTCTCCCTTCTATCTCATTCTCTGTCTATTCTAACATTTTGTAAATCTGCTTTCAGCCTTCCATACTCTCCCTCCCACATTTTCCCAATTCCCTCTCTCCTCTTAAGTTCTTAAGTTAGACTTTGTACCCAGCCGTTACAATCTCATTTGACAGCACAAGGGTGTTATCTATGTGATACATATTCACAGTACCCCGTGTCCTGAGCTAAATACTTCATTTGAACTCTTTATACTACTCCTTATTCGCTCTTTTTCTACTCAGTTTCTCTTATTACATTTTAAGAGTTTCTAGAGTTTAGTCAGGGAGGTCATGTTGGCCACAGGTATAGACGTCGTTAAGGTGTCAATATCTGCCGTTGTCCACTGATCCCTGAGTGTGTTCGTGGGAAGTCTTTGACGCTGATTTTCTACTGCTAATACCTTTAATTCATACCCATGTTCAAATGGGTGCAAGTCGAGTGTGGGGCGAATCGTTTTAGGAAGGTTACATGTTTTTTAAAATGTAATATTGCCATGATGTGTGCTCCTAAAACAAATAATTTAAGTAAGGGCTTCTTTGTAGACGACATTCGTAGTACATTCACTTGGTCACAACACATATAAGTGTTTCGATGTGCTAAGTCTGGAAAATGCCGCATACAGTTGCCCATGTGAGAAGCACACTTAGCTCAAGTCGACGCCGGCCTCGTGAAGCGTTTGACATTGTGCTTTATTAATGGTCGTTGAAAAACAGACTTTTGTAGGGAGTTGGAGTCTCTTAAAATTGAACAGCATGTGGGAGGGAATCATATGGATTCTTGGTATGCAGACTTTCTCCCCGCTACCACAACCTGTCAAGGATGGTGACCTCCCCTATGTAGTTATTCAAAGATGAATTTGGAGTCCAGTGTCATTACACAGTTTGAGAGGGCTAAGATTGCCAAGTAAAATGATTGGTACACCAATTTTTATCGTAGTTCGTGAGACCGTAATCCTGAAGGATTTAAAGAGTTCAAAATCTCGACTGTTTAATGTACGAAGTCTTGTTCGCCCAAAGTGGTATCAACGGATATGTTTGTACGGGAAGGAGAATCAAATTGATCTAATATTGGATTCTTTAATTTAGTTGCAGTATCATTTGTAAGTGCCAAACTAGCGTGTTCCTTAAACCATAATGGAGATTTACTTAGTAAATGTATTATGTCCGGATAAACAACATTGATCAACTCTTGGATATCGTGAACAACTCTATATAGCTGAGTATTATTCAAAGTGATTTTCCCTCCCTGTACAGTGAAGTTTCCGTTTCCTACTTTCAACAACAAATCTGCAAAGAGAGACATATCGACGTTCCCGAAAATTTCAGCGCGCATATTCTTAGAGGGGGAATAGCTTTTCAACGTCAGGCCAAATGAAAGATCTTATTTTCACACGCATTCACTTCGTCTGCCCGAGTACCTCTTTGGATAACGGGTAAAATGTGCTTAAAATTTCGTGGTAATCTGAGGACTGTAATGTTATGATGTATGTATATAAGCATTACCTCGTCATCTACACAAGCACACACATGTTTCAGAAAGCACTCAGTAAAAGCATGTTCAGTTCGTAGCCATGTTTATTTACAGAATATCGTACATGTCAAGATTCGCATTATATTACAATGTGTGGTTCGTACTTTAATGTATTCATATTACATCCCCCCTTTTTTGAAAAAAAAATGTGTGCAAACATTTCCAACGAAATGTTTCATGTGAGAAAGGATAAGTATGTGTAATGCTCAGTGTGAGTATATATGTCACTGTCTGTATCGGCTGGGAGGTGTCACTGTACGGCCAGAACGAGTGGTGTAAAGTGCTGGTGGTTCTGCGGAAGTCCCTGGTTTAGCTTGAGTTGGTTGTGATTTCGGCCTTGGCGCTTGTTGGTTTTGTGGGGCACCAAAGTCTGGAGTTACTGCATTGTCTGTTGAAAGCATGGGAATTCTCTGTTCTGTTGTATTCTGTGGGATTTCTCTTATGTCCACTCTGTTTCGCCTCAGGAGGTTGCTGCTGCTGTCTGGTCTTAAAGTATAGCTCCTGGGTTCAGGGTTTCTGGAAATGATTGTTGCTTTTGACCATGTGTCATTGTTGTGGTTGTAGGTAGTTACATGCTGACCAGGATATAATGGTGGTAAGTCTTTAGCACATTTGTCATAGTTGGATTTCTGAACTTGCTGACGATGCTGAAATTGATCATATGTGCTGTCTCTATGTTGTGGACGGAAGTGGACCTTAGATGGTAGGAGGTCTTTAATTCTTCTATCAAACATAAGTTCTGCTGGACTGTCGATCTTACTGTCTACCGGTGTTGTTCTCCATCTCAAGAGTGCTAGGTGTACATCCTCTGTTCTTGTTTTCTTCATGATTGACTTGATAGTTTGTATCTGTCTCTCAATGAAACCATTAGATTTAGGGTATCTAGGTGATGATGTTGTGTGTTTGATCTTCCAGTCCTTGGTGAAGTTTCTGTATGCTTGACCTGAGAAATGTGGACCGTTGTCTGATCTAATTTCATCTGGGATGCCAAACATGCTGCAATACTTCTTTGTAATGTCTGCAATAACAGCTGATGGTGAGGGTTGTGGAAGTTTCTCAATGATGGGAAATTTGCTGTAGTATTCAGCAATAATAAGATAGTCATTATTGTCGATTGAGAAAATATCAGTTCCTATAATGCTCCAAGGGCTCAATGGTATGTCTGATGGTATGAGAGGTTCTCTGCATTGCCTATTTGCATGTTCTTGGCAAATTGAACAGTTTTTACATAGTGTTTCTATGTCCTTGTTTATCTGTGGCCAGTAAACATCTTTCTTTGCTCTCAGTTGTGTCTTCACAATACCAAGGTGGCTATTATGGAGCTGTTTAAGGATGATATCGCGTTGTGTTTCTGGTACAACAATGCGATCTCCTTTAAGGATCAGACCATCTTCAATGCTTAACTCGTCCCTCATCGAGTAGTATGGACGGATGTGTGTTGGAACTTCCCTGATAGAGCTTGGCCATCCATGGTATATCAGTTCTTTGAGAGAGTTAAGGATAGGATCTCTCATTGTGTCTTCTCTGATGTGTTCAAGCCGATTATCGCTAAACTTGACAAAATCAACTTTGATGTTTGGGGTAAGATCTGCTGTCTTGTTGGGGTTTGGTAATCTGCTGAGAGCATCTGCAAGACCTATATCCTCTCCTGGGATATACTGAATAATAAAATCATAACCTTGTGTTTCCAATAACAGAGCTTGTAGTCGTGGTGGTGCTGAAGCTATTGGTTTTTTATGAATCATCTCAAGTGGCTTATGATCTGAGAGAATTGTAAATGGGCGGTTGAAAAGAAATGTGTGGAAGCGTTTGATTCCAAAACGTACAGCTAGCATTTCTCTTTCAATGTTTGCAAGTTTCTTTTCGCCAGAACTTAATGATTTGCTTGCGTAAGCTACAGGACGAAGTTCTTTGGCATAGTGTCCTTCAGGATTTTTGTCTGGTTGCAAAAGTGCTGCTCCTAGGCCTTTCAGACTGGAATCAACCATGAGAAAAGTGGGTGCTTGCATGTCATAGTATTTCAAGCATGCATCAGATGATATGAGGGTCTTCAAGTGGTTGAATATGTGTTGGTAGTCTTCTGACCATTCATACGGAGTTTCATTCTGTAGTAGAGATCGCAAAGGTTCTGCAGCAGCTGACAAATTTGGTATGAATTGTGCTAGGAAATTGACAGCACCTAAGAATTGTTGCAGTTCCTTCTTTGTAGCTGGTGTTGGCATGTCATGAATATCTTCAACCTTTTTAGGGTCTGGTTTTACACCATTCTGGGTGTACAGCAATCCAAAAAATTGTATCTCCGTTGCCTTAATTGTACACTTTTTGCTGTTGAATGTTAGCCCATTGGCCTGTGCTACATGCATCAAGTTAATCAAGTTACGGTCGTGTTCTTGTTCTGACCTGCCGCAGACTACAATGTCATCCGCAATAGCCACTGTACCAGAACATTGCTCAACAATGTTGTCAATCTTCTGTTGGAAGATGTCTTGTGATACATTCAAACCAAATGGGAGTCTCTTGAAACAATATCTGCCGAATGGTGTTCGAAAAGTTGTAAGGAGTTGACTTTCCTCTGCTATCTCAACACTCCAGTATCCGTGTACAGCATCTAGTTTAGAAAAATATTTGGCATTGTGGAATCTGTGAGTTATCTCTTCCACTGTATGCATTTTGTGTGGACAGCGCTTTAGACTGTTGTTTAAGTGTTTTGGGTCAAGGCAAACCCGAAGAGAACCATCCTGCTTCAGAACGGTTGTGATACTACTACTACACCAATCAGAATGCTCTTCAACCTTTCTAATAACATCATTCTGCACCATCTTTTCTAGTTCTGTGGCAAGTTTCTGTTTAACATGTATAGGATACTTTCTAGGTGGGTCTATCTTTGGCTCAGCGTTGTCTTTTAAAAAGAATCTTGCCTTTCCTGGAAGTTTGCCTATTCTGTCGAACTGTTCTGGGAATCGCTGTTTAAGGTCATCTACTCCAGTGACGTGTAGAGTAAGATGTTCTTTTTTGTCAGCTTTAATGTTGTTAATAGTTACCACACTCAGCTTTTCGCACATTGGTAAACCCAAAATTGCAGGTCCTTCAACATCTACCAAGTAAAATGTTGACGATGTCCATTCAGAGTCTCTGTATAAACATTCAAGTGTTACTGCTCCGAAACAGTCTATACTTGTTCCATTGTAAGCTCTTAGCTTTGTCCTGCCACTCCTACTTTTTACATCCCTTGTGGGAAATCCTTGCTTATCCACCTTGTCAGGCATGATCTGTCTGAATATTCTTAAGGGTAGAGTGTTACCTTGGGCACCTGTGTCTATCTTGAACCGAATATATCTTTCTTTGTGCCTTTTAATTCCTGGTATTCGGAATTGTACCTTGCAGAAAGCCTGCGTTCTCTTTGGTTCATTACTGAAAGTTAGTATCTTCACAGTATCAAATGTGGAAGGATCACTTTCTTCACTGGAGTCAAGGTCCTCAGTCATCATAAAGTGTGTTTGTTTTGATGACTCTCTGCTGTGAAAGTTGTGTTGAGCACTGTCTTGTTTCCTCTTGAAACATAATTTTATCCAGTGGCCCCTCTTTCTGCAGTAATGACATGTAGAGTCTTTAGCTGGACAGTGGTTTTGTATGTGGTTTAGGCCACAACATTTACACATAGCACCTCTGCTTGTGTTGTGTTTTTCTTGTTGTTTCGAACCAGTTGCTTTGTTGTGTCTAGGTTTATAGCTTTTCACTGCATCCACCTGGGCTGCTAATGTACCTTGCTGAATTTGTTTAATGCTTAGTGCTTGTGCCTCGTGTTTCCTGCCTTCATCCAGAAGTTGTTGTAAAGTTAGCGTATCACTCTGGCTCAGTAGCCATTTCTGGAACTCTGGCATTGGTGTGCTAAGAAGAATCTGTTCAATAATTCGCTCTTTTTCTTCTTCGTTGCTAAATTTACATACTCTTGTTTTCTCCTTAATGCGAGTGAAGAAATCATCTAGGCTTTCACCACGTTTCTGTCGCAGGTGGTGAAGCTCTAATCTTGCCGCTCTAAAGTTTGTGTGCTTTATGATCAGACGCTTTTCAAATTCGTCCAATATGGCTACGGGGTCGGTTGCCGACTCAACCGGCATGGCGGTAGCAAAACTGTTGTAGATTTTCAAACCTTCATCGTCCAATGCTTCTAGGATATATGGAGTTAGGGTTTGTCCTTCCAGACCAGTGGTCTTGGAATATAGATCTATGCGTTGGCGCCATAACAAGAAAGCTTCACTCTTATCACCTTGACCGGCGAATCTCATTTGCGGTGCGTTGCGATATTGTTTCACCGCCATGGCTGACCACGATGACGAAAATTAGCCGAATACTGTACTCACGTGTTATCGTGTAGCTGTTTTGCGTCAGTCCGGTATCGACCGCTGCCACCATGTAATGTTATGATGTATGTATATAAGCATTACCTCGTCATCTACACAAGCACACACATGTTTCAGAAAGCACTCAGTAAAAGCATGTTCAGTTCGTAGCCATGTTTATTTACAGAATATCGTACATGTCAAGATTCGCATTATATTACAATGTGTGGTTCGTACTTTAATGTATTCATATTACAAGGACCTTCCTATATACTCATGAAGAACACTGCAATAAAAAATCTTTTACAGCCAAACATAAGCCAGCATAAGTTGGTGTTGTAACAGTAACGGCTAAAATGTCTTATCTATGTGCGCCGGTCATTGACACGTTTGTCTGGGATATTCTGTGAAACAGTTTCATAAATTGAGTTACAACACTTGTCAGCGCTAGCGACACTTCTTTTGTGTGATGATGATGTATTGATTCAAAATGTGTAAACAATAGCATTGAAAGATTGCAGAGAGATAAGATTTGACAGCTCCAAGATGTGCATCATGGGAAGCCTCTTTTTAATCTTTATAAATATTGAAATCGAACGTCTGTCTGTTACCTCATAACTCGAGAAAGCTGAACTGATTTTAATGCTGTTTGCTTCAGCGTATACGACATTTCTTCGGAAAGGGTTTAAGCTATCCATCATCAAGAGGCTGAGCAGTGAATTTTTCTTCACTCCATTCTTATTTCAAAGGACAAGTGACGTACAAAATTTACCGTTTCTTGGGTTAACGGCCTTAGCTTACAAGCTATATGAGTCATAAATTTTATCATTTTTCGTTAAATTTAGAAGTGCGTTGGTTTCTGTTATGTAAGTTTTCTAAATCAGGATTCCTGACAAGGAAACTTTGAATAATACAACTTTGTAGAGTTCTTACTTAAATAAACAAGTGCGTTTCAACTGTCATGCAATTTTTTTTTTAAATCAGGATCCCTGACTAAGAAAGTTTAATTAATACTCAGCTATGTAGAGTTGTTACTATCAATTTCGTCTTCACAAAAGCCTTCATTTAAATTATTTGTGCAGGATTCCTGACAAGGAAAGTTTGATTAATTCTCAGCAGTGGAGAGTTCTTACCACCAATTTCCACAGAAGCCTTCATGTAATTTATTTGTGCTAGAATATTTGTGTATGTTCTAGAAGATGTGTGTATGTTCTGTCATAATAATTGATTAGCGATTCATTTGGATATGGAGAAAAGGCAAGTAGCTTTAGCTTTTTTTCAGTTACTATTCCGCTGGAGAATATTAGCTACCTACCTACATAATAATTTTCACAATTCATTATTAAGTTTATTTTCTACTTAATAAGTTTACTACTTAATTATTTTCAGTTTTCCTTTAATTTCTTAGTTACATTTTTGTCTTTCATTATATCGTAGACAAGGTTTGCGTGCCACTTTTAAAAACACTTAGGTCTTTTTTTATTGTGGGATCATTTTTAGGCATTGTAATCACACTTCTCGGAAATAGTAGGTTTCCTTTTCTTAGGTTTGTTTAACACATAGGTGTATTTATTCTTAGTTAGGAACTTAAATTTCATTTTTTGCTTTACTCTACGCCTATCACATCGTCCAACAGAACTTCATCACTTGGGAGACTTAACAACAGAGCAAAGAGAATGATAATGAGAAGGGAAGCGCAAAACATTTTTTGAATGAAATAATTACTATATATTTTTTTACTAATATTTTCCTTCCTTTTTATGTTTATATATGTGTATATATTGTATAGATGTATATATGTGCATATTGCGTGTTCTTTTTCTCTTATTTATGTCTATTTTTATATGCTTTGACTTTTGGAGATTAAAAAAATATCATCCTTGGAATAACAAGATAAAAAAAGCATACTGGTGGTTGTGGAAGCGGGGAGAAAGTCTGCATACCAAGAATCCCGTTGATTTGCCTGCATCGGATCACTTACATGTCAAGCGACTGTAATACCAATGTCGTCTACAATGAAGCCCTTACTTAAATTGTTTTCCCTTAGAAGTACACCTCAATGCAACAGTGCAATTAAAAACAAACAAAAAATTAAACCTTCCTAAAACGATTCGCACCAAACCCGACTTGCACTCATTTCGACATGGACCCGGGTATGACCGCTAGTTGTTTTATAAAGCACAAAGTTAACCCAAGTTTATATAAGAATTAAAACAGTAGTAGGTAAACGTATGGAGATTGTTTATAAATACTTTCCTCGTGTGTGAGTATTGATCTTAATGGGAAGACTCTTTTCAATTGCTTTATAAAGCACAAAGTTAATCCAAGTATTATATTTAAATAAAAACAGTAGTAGGTAAACGTTTAGAGATGTTTGTAAATACTTGCTTTGTGTGTGAGTATTAATCATCATTGTAAACGTTTAGAGATGTTTGTAAATACTTGACCTTGTGTGTGAGTATTGATCATCATTGTACATATTTTGAGGTGTTTGTAAATACTTTACGTGAGTGAGTATTGATCATCATTGTAAACGTTTGGAGATGTTTGTAAATACTTACCTTGTGTGTGAGTATTGATCATCACTACAGCTAGTCCCTTGGTAGGAAGCCTGCACATAGTTCATAGAACCATCACTACAACTAGTCCACTGGTAGGAAGCCTACACAAAGTTCATAGAACCATCACTACAGCTAGTCCCCTGGTAGGAAGCCTACACAAAGTTCATAGAACCATTACTACAGCTAGTCCCCTGGTAGGAAGCCTACACAAAGTTCATAGAACCATCACTACAGCTAGTCCCCTGGTAGGAAGCCTACACAAAGTTCATAGAACCATCACTACATCTAGTCCCCTGGTAGGAAGCCTACACAAATATCATAGAACCATCACTACAGCTAGTCCTCTGGTAGGAAGCCTACACAAAGTTCATAGAACCATCACTACAACTAGTCTCCTGGTAGGAACCCTACACAACGTTCATAGAACCATTACTACAGCTAGTCCCCTGGTAGGAAGCCTGCACGAAGTTCATAGAACCATCACTACAGCTAGTCCCCTGGTAGGAAGCCTACACAAGGTTCATAGAACCATCACTACAGCTAGTCCCCTGGTAGGAAGCCTGCACGAAGTTCATAGAACCATCACTACAGCTAGTCCCCTGGTAGGAAGCCTACACAAAGTTCATAGAACCATCATTACAGCTAGTCCCCTTGTAGGAAGCCTACACAACGTTCATAGAACCATCACTACAGCTAGTCCCCTGGTAGGAAGCCTACACAAAGTTCATAGAACCATTACTACAGCTAGTCCCCTGGTAGGAAGCCTACACAAAGTTCATAGAACCATCACTACAACTAATCACATAGTAGGAAGCCTGTACAAAGTTCATAGAACCATCATTACAACTAGTCACGTGGTAGGAAGCCTACACAAAGTTCATAGAACCATCATTATAACTAGTCCACTGGTAGGAAGCCTGCACAAAGTTCATAGAACCATCATTACAACTAGTCACGTGGTAGGAAGCCTACACAAGGTTCATAGAACCATCACTACAGCTAATCACGTGGTAGGAAGCCTACACAAGGTTCATAGAACCATCACTACAACTAGTCACGTGGTAGGAAGCCTGCACAAAGAATCCACATGCTCTTGTAGTGCGGTAGCGGTTTCTGTGTCAACATGTTGTACTTGATGAGGTTGGTTACACCATTCACAACCTCATATCGGTTGCTTTGTACAATTGCTGATGGTGCAGTTGTCCTAATCATTCTACCTCCCTTCAAAGACCCCCCGTAGCTCATTAGCAGACATACATGCCCACGTTGACTGAGGGATACTGAGTATCTGTAGGTTTTCCCGGAGTGCAGTGGTGTCGATTATGAGCAACTTACTTACTTACTTAGCTTATCCTCTTCTACCGTGAAGTGCAAAGGTTTGGAAGAGAGAGCACCATTCTATCCTATCGGCTGTCTTCCTCCTGGCCTGGTTCCATTCCAGTCCTCGGTCCTTCAAAGGTTGTCTAATGTTGTCCACCCAGCGGACTCTGCGTCGTCCTGGAGGTCTGGATCCCTGGCTCTTAGTTTCCCATGCTTGCGCCCGCCCCCCCCGCCCCCCCCCCCCCTTTTGTAATATTTATGTCCGTGCGTATAAATAAGAGCGCTTGTCGTAAACATATTTGTCTGGGATGTCTTTTGTTGTTGTTGTTGTTTTTTGTATACAGTGTGTTCATGATTTGATGAAGAGTGCTCTTCAGCGCTGACAAAAATATTTTGTTGTGCTAAGCAACGAAATCATCAATATACGTTAATTAAGAATAGCATTTTTTAAAAAATGTGTTTGCTACTTTTCTTTGTAGCACGCTCCTTTCAACCATCTACCATATACATGGAGTTGTTGGTTATATCAGGACGTGTTTCCTTTATTGTAATATGTTTTTGTTTGTATTTATTTTATACTGTATTATCTCTAGTAGGTATTTTTCTTTTTGTAGTTATAGTTCAAAATGGCTTTTTTATCCAAAATATGATATTTTCTAAGCTGGTATGTTTTTAATTTTCACTGGACGGTTTATTTGGTTAATCTGTATGTACCTGGGGGGACTCTTTCACCAGTGTGGACTACTGGCTCGGATCCTTATTTATTTTGTATATGTTAGCTTTAGTTTTTGTAATATAGTGTTTTATTAACTTTTGCACTTCTGATGGGGTCTTTGTGCCTATGAGATTTTCTACACTCATTTCTACCTTGTGGGTTCCTCAAACATGAAATATCCAGTTCCAAGCTTGAGCCTCAGCAATTTTTTTTATTAATTGGTATTTTTAGTTCATCTTTTATTTGACATTTTCTGCTTGGTTTTTAGGATTTTGTATGAGTGTCTTGCTTTTTTACTTTGGTCCCATGCTGTTATCCACTCTTTAGTTATTGCTTGAGCAATTAAGCTCTTAATTTCAAACTTCCCTAAGCCTACTTCAATTTTGTTATAGCTAGTTCTACCCCATTTGGCTTCTTTGTCCGCAAGCTCATTTCCAGCTATCCCCACATGTGATGGTATCCATGTTAGTGTTGCACAGCATCCTATAGTGTGCAGATATGTATTAACCTGTAATATTTCCTCTATAATATCTGGCCTGCTAAATTCATTTCTGTTTCTGATAGCTAATACTGATGAAAGGGAATCAGTGAGAATGGTTACTTTATTTGGTGGGTTTTCTGCAGCTATTTCTAAAGCTTTTAGGATTGCCACTAATTCTGCTGTAAAGATGGATGTATTACCTGTTACTTTGTATCTTTTGTAAATTTTTAATTTTGGTATTGCTATTTCTGCTCTTAATTGCCCTTCTTCATCTTTTGACCAATCTGTATATATAGTTAGGCTATTATTTATATACTGTTCTATGTACTCTAGTGCTTTACTTTTTGCTGAGATTATGTAGTTAGATTTGCTTATGATCTTCGATAAGTGGGAGTCAGTTTCTGGCACTTTTAATTCCATGGTGGGATCTTTGCTTTATACTGAGCACTATTGTTTATCACATTAAATAGGTTTGGGTGTTGATCCACTTCATCCATTGTTTTTCACCCTGACGGGTATCTATTATGGTTTAATGGAATGTGGCCTATCAAAGGCTTTGTGTGCTGGGTGAGTTGGATCTTTTGCCACTTTTGCCCAGTAGCTGAATCTCAGTTCTTTTCTTCTTAGCTCCAGGGGTATAATGCCTAGCGCTACTTCTAATGCCTCTGCTGATGTTCCCTTTGAGGCACCTGCTATTATTGACAGTGCCTGGTTTTGGACTGTGTCTAGTTTTTTCTTATTGCTCGGGGCGGCTGATGCATAGACAACACTGGCATAGTCAAGTTTGCCCCTAATAAATGATTTATAGAAAGGTTAACATTGTCTTATTACAGGCTCCCCAACCACTTCCTTTCATATATCTTACCATATTAATAAGTCCCCTACTGCTTTGCACTAATAGGTCTATGTGTTTGTTCCAGTTTAGTTGCTGGTCTAATACCATACCAAGAAATCTAGTTGATTTTGCTGTGCATACTTTTTGCTTATTAATGCTTATGTCAATTATATTATTTTTAATTACACGCCCTCTACTGCAGATCATTCCTATGGTTTTTTTTTAAACGTTTAGATTAAATCCCCACTTGTGCATCCAGTCAGATACTTTATCTATTTGCTTTTGTACTGTTTTATAGAGGAATGGGAGATTTCTTCCCGTTCTCCATATCGCAGCGTCATCTGCAAACTGAGATAGGTTGTTTTTTATGTCTTTAAACTCGTCGGCCTAGGTCGTTGACCATAATCGTAAAAATAGATGGTAATATTACTGATCCCTGGGGTATTCCATTCTGTTGTTCATGCACCTCAGTTCTATCATTGTTTATTTGTTCCGTGAAGTATCTATCCTGCAGGAAGTTTTTTAAATAATTGTAAGTTCTGCCTACTATAACTAATTTTCTGATCTTATATAGTGCACCCTCCCTCCAACACTCATCATATGCTCTTGCTACATCAAGGAATATTGCTACTGTCTTTTCATTCCTTTTGAAGCCTGTTTTAACATCATGTTCCAGCCTCATCAGTTGCTCTATTGTACTATGTTGGCTTCTAAAGCCTGCCTGGGTTTGACTGTACAAATTATGCTTTTCTAGGTGAAATTTTAGTCTGCTGTTGACTATTATTTCTAGAATTTTTCCTAGATGCGATGTTAACGATATTGGCCTGTATGAGCTGACATCATGTGTTTCCTTATCTGGCTTTAGTATGGGGATGACTACTGCTGTCTTCCATGAACATGGTATTTTTCCCGTGGCCAGATTTTGTTGTAGCGGGATGAAATCACCTTTAGTGTTGTATTTGGTACCTTTTTGAGGATTTCATAGCTCAGAATGTCTTTCCCAGAGGTGGTATTGGTTTTTTCTGCTAAAGCTCTTTCTATTTCATCTACTGTAATATCTGCATTTAAATAATTAGCATCCTGTGTGGTGTCCATATTTTCTTCTTTTAATTTTTCTAGCAGTGTTTTTCATCTATTTATTTCTGCCTTATCTAGACTGTCTATTGAACTAACCTGATAGAAGTATTTAGCTAGTATGTTGGCTTTTTCTCTATCTGTTTCGGCTCTCTCTGGTATTTTAATTGTTGGGATTTTAAATTTCTTGTTATTTCCTCCTTTAATTGCTTTTAGTTTTCTCCAAACTGTAGTTACTGATGACCTATGGTTTAATGTTTGACAAAATGTTCTCCAACTCTTTTCTTTAGTTCTGAATATTATTTTTTTTTGTTTCATTTTTTATTTTTTTATAGTTTGTGTAATTTTTTTCAGTTTTGGTTTTTCTATACTTTATCAAAGCCCTCTCCCTCAGTTTCAATTGTTCTGAGCATCTGTCTGTCCACCATGGTACTGGATTTTTATCTTTGTTTTTTTTTCCTATCTTTACCTTTTTGTGTTGGTTTTAAATGATCAGGCATATTCCTGTTTGGTATATATTTTATTGCTATTTTTAAAATCTCATTTGTTAGTTTTTCTGCAAATATATCTATACTGTTAGATTCAATTTGTTCTATGCTTAGTCTGCTTAGCTCCATTTGGAAGAACTCCCAGTTTGCTTTTTTTAGGTTGAATGTAGGTTTCGAGCTTCTTGGACTAGTTCTGTATTTGTCATTTAGGTTTTTTTCTATGTGCAAGTGGTCTGAGCTGGAGTCATTCAGTACTTCCCATTTAGCAGAGGCTAGGTTTGGTGTAATAATACTTATGTCTATTGCTGTTTTTTCCTCCATTGTTGCATGGGTTAACCCTTGTCACTGAGCCTTCATTTAGTATGATTAGCTCAGCACTTTCAATGTAGTCCAACAGTCTTTTTCCTGCTGGATCATTACTGTTGTTACCCCATGCCTCATGGTGTGCATTAAAGTCACCTACCAATAATGTTCTTTGGTCTATTTGTGTGTTAATAGTGGCAATGTCCCTATCGGTTATATTACCCTTGGGGCTATAAATGTTTATTATTTTTAAGTTATCTGGCTCGCTGTCTACTGTTACACTTATTCCTTCAATATTTACTGTGTTGAAGTGTTCCCAATTTAATATTTTGTATTCTTCATGTATTAAAAGGCCACACCCCCTCCTCTTCCCTCCGTTCTATCATTTCTAAGTGTTATATACCCTTGGTAGTTCAGTTTCTGTTTGGGGTTCAGGAGGATTTCTTGTATTGCAAAGATGGGTTTCGCCTACTTATACTGTCCCATAAGAGACATCAGGTTCTTCCTGGCACCCCTACAGTTCCACTGAACTACTTTGATAGCTCTGGAGTCTTTGGTCCCCATTTAGTATGGTTATCATAGTTATGTTTTTGTTTTTAAATTCTGTTGTTTGTTAGTTTTTCTATGTACTTTTTGTTTTGTTTTGCCCACCATCTCTCATGTTCTCTACAAACTCCCCATTCCAAGTAACCATTTTACTCCGAACTCTTTCTACTAGGTATGGAAGGAGTAGTTCAACTGTTTCCTAATTTTTTCTTCCATATTTTCTTTGTTTTCCTGCTTTTACAATTTGTCGGACTCTTGCCTTTTTTCTTCTGTTAAAAGTGCTCTTTCAATCTCTATTTTCCTTAGGATTTCTTCATTAGACTCTTTTATTTCTGTTATTTTTTTTAGGTCTCTTTCTATTGCCTGTTGTGCTATTTTAATATCTTCTAATACCTGCCTGAAGAAGTGAAGACAAAAGCTCGAAGAGATAAAAGACATTTCATCAATGAACTGGCCATAGAAGCTGAAAATGCTGCAAGAACTGGTAATAGTAGGTGCCTTTATCAAATTACAAAACAATTATGCCACCAGCCTACTGATATGGAAACACCTGTTAAAGATAAATCAGGGAATTCAATACCAACAGGAAAAGAACAAATGAAGAGATGGGCTGAGCACTTCATGGAGGTGCTTAACAGACCACCACCAACAGTAACACCTGATTTTAATAATGAAACACTCACAACCACCTTGCCAATAACTTGCGATGAATTCACGCTAGACGAAATTAAACAAGCCGCTAAAAGATTAAAAAAATTTAAAGCTGGTGGAGTTGACGAAATTGCAGGCGAAATGATTAAAGCAGTTAATGACAACAACCTCTTGAGAATTTTAGATATTATAAATGAAGTATGGAGAGAAGAACAACCACCACAACAATGGAAAGACAGTATTATTGTAAAGTTATCGAAGAAAGGTGATCTATCAGACTGTAATAACTGGCGTGGTATATCTCTATTATCAGTACCTGGAAAATTATTATGTTGCATGATGTTAGAAAGACTTAAATTGCATGTAGACGAAAAGATCAGAGAAGAACAAGCGGGTTTCAGGCCGAAACGATCATGTATTGATCAAATATTCACACTAAGAACAATTATAGAAGAATCAGTTGAAATGCAATCACCACTTATCACCTTCGTCGATTTTAAAAAAGCCTTTGATAGTCTACACCGCCCATCATTGTGGAAGTTACTTACAATCTATGGTTTTCCAACAAAATATGTGAATATAATCAAAGCGCTATATGACAATGCAAGATGTTGTGTTAGAACAAATAAAGGGAATACAGAATGGTTTACAGTAGAAACAGGGGTGAAACAAGGCTGTATTATGTCACCACTACTTTTTGGAATAGCTATTGATTGGGTTATGAAAAACTATACCCACAACGAACAATTAGGTATAAAATGGACAGATGGAAAGTCCCTGGAAGACCTTGATTTTGCAGGTGATTTAGCATTCTTAAGTCCAACACCCAGACAGGCCCAAGAAGCAGTAGATAATCTGTGTCATCTCTCGGTTAAAATAGGTCTCCAAATAAATGCCTCTAAAACTAGAGTTATGAACTTTTCTAACGAGACCTTCGATATCATCCTGAACGGGGAAAAACTACAGAAAGTTGAAAGTTTCAATTATTTAGGCAGTAAAATGACTCAGGATGGTGACACAACAAGAAAAATTCATACTAGAATTGCTTTGGCAGCTAGCGCCTTCAATAGATTATCTAACATTTGGAAATTACGATCACTGAATATACATACCAAGCTTCGTCTGTTTAATTCGAATGTTATCTCAGTGTTAACATACGGCTGTGAAAGTTGGAAAATAACAAAATCATTGGAGAACAAGCTGAATACATTCGAGAACAAATGTCTTAGAAAACTCATGAACATCAGTTGGAAAGAATTCAAGACTAATCGACAAATAAGAGAAGACTCTAAGCAGAAATATGTCTCCAACTATATAAGGAAAAGACGATGGTCATATATCGGTCATGTCCTACAAATGCAAAACAACAGAATACCACTACAGGCGCTCACTTGGGTTCCTGAGGGTAAGAGGAAAAAAGGAAGACCAAAAGAAACACTTAGAAGAACAATAATAAGAGAAGGAAGAACGTTGGGCCTAAATGATGTGCAAGAGTTAAGAGGAGTGGAGTCACAACGAACAACCTGGAGAGCACTGGTTTCTGCCTTATGCGCCGTGTTTGGTGCTTAAAGAATTTATTATTATTATTATTAATACCTGCCTGGCTTGGGTGAGGTTATGTTCTGTCTCTTCTGTGTTGTTTTCTTCTTCGCTGTTGCTTATGCGTGTTTTACTTTCACCTTCTTTCTGTATTTTCTCCTTTATGTTTTTTACTTCAGTGGTTATTTGTTTTACTTGTTTCTTGATGTTATTTTCTTGGAAGTTTTGAAGGTGGCTGTTTGCTTTCTGTTTTTCTTTGACTTTCCAGATTGGTGTGTTTGTTTCTAGATCTTCTTTAAGTATGTATTTTGTCTCTTGGAAGACAGGGCACCCCTAGTACCTGGCACTGTGGCTACCCTGGCAGTTTGTACATCTTCTGTTTTTATTTTCTTGTTTGTAGTCTCTGTCCTCTTTAGCCATTACGCAGTCTCCGTGTTTGTGTGCTCCCGCACATAAACTGCATCTTGTGGCTCTTTTACAAGCATGCTGCGTGTGACTAAAGCCTTTCTGTGCACTGGATGATTGGTGGTATGACTATTTCAGTCTTCTTGGTTCTCTTGCAGATTTTGACCTCCTTGGGTATTTCTGTACCCTGTACACTCAATACTACCACTGATGTATTCTTCTGCTGCTTTGTTTTAATTGGTTCTACCTTTTCTATCTTAGTTTCTGGGTTTTCTTTCACTATGTTTGTGTGGATCTCTTCTTCTGTTAAGTTTGTATCGATGCCCTTGATGACGACTTTTCTAATCTCTTTGATCAGCTCCATATGTATATTTATTTTATGTGGGAGTTGCACTTCTTTAGAGTTTTCTTTCAGCTCTTTTATTAGGACCTTGGCTTTTTCTGTGCTTTTCGGGCAGAGTACTACACCATTGCTTGTTTTTTGTAATCTGTTAATAGATTTTTTGTCTATTATTTTTTCTAAGATAACCATGATTTTGTCATCGGGGAGGGCTCTCAGGGTGGCTTCTGTCCCTCCTATTTGAGTGACTTTAACTCTTTTTCTCTGGGTTTTTGTTTCCTTCAGGCTGTCCTTGGCATTTTCTTTGTGTTCTTTGGTTTCCTGAGTGCATTGGTCTGCATTTCCCTCTATGTCCTTCCTAATGTGTTCTGCGGCTTTATTTCCTGTCAAAGTTGATGTTCCATTGTGTGCAGCACCTTGCTTTGATGTCAGAATTTCTGTTTCTTTCTCGTTGCTTTTTTTGTTTGATTCCCTGTCTTTATTTACTTCAGAGTTCACTTTTATTTTGTCCTTGATGGTTTCAATGTTGTCCTTAATTTCTGTATCCTTTAGACCAGGGCTTTTGTTCCTTTCATTTTCTGTCCGTTTTGACGTTCCTTCCTTAGTATGTTTTTCTGTTGTTTTGCTAAAAAGCTTTTCCCTCCCCTGACTGCAATCTGGTTAGCATTATGTTGGACTTATTTGCTCTTATTGTGCTACAAATATTTTGTTGTATACGAGTTGTCTTTACTCTTTTCTTTTTAATATTGTCTAATTGCTCTATCTCTTTTTTTTTAAATACCTAACACCGATGACTTACAATTAGTGTTTATGCTCTATCTATGCCTAATGCTAAATTAACACAAGACAAGTTATTAATATTTTGTTGTTGTTAATATGTTTATTTTATTTTTATAATATATAAGTTTTAAATTATGTTTAGATATCAATAGTTAAAAGCTGACTAGTCCTACTACTAAGCTAGTTAATTTGAATTAAATTTAATTTTGTTCACGATCGTCTCAACGATGAACGATGACTGTATTAATTACACAAAGAAAAACAAGATGGCTACTGCACTTTACAAATTAAGATCCCACGTGGTTGGCCTACCTAGGCTTATTTATTCTATTTCACTAATATTTTTATTTATACCAATACTCCTATCAATTATTAACTAACGTTAAAAGCAATTAACCAATACTAGAGGTGACTAATAATATTTAGTTTAAATATGTTAGAGAAGAGAAAAAACTTATCTTAAATTCGTCTTGTGTAGCGTATCGGGAGCCGCGCTGGTGTAATGGCTACGGCGTTGTACTGGCGACCAGGTTTTCATGGTTCAAACCCGGGCTTCAGCGTTTGAAGGAATGTTTACGACCGGAAATTTGACTGAATAACCTGAACGGCTCCTGCACATAAATCCCGTGTGGATGGGAAGGAGCGAAGCTCCTGACCGGGTTGGAAGGAAAGTCCCCTGACCCCCCAGCCTCGCAATGACATGTCATTGGGCCAAAAGAGCTGGAAAGCTCGAGTGCCGCTGGTTAGAGAACACAAAAAAAACTGAAAACTTTCACTGGATGTGTAACGAGCGAGCGAAAACACGCCTGTCTGCTTCAGCAGTCGGGTTATTGATTTGTAGGGTTTCCATTAACTTAAATATACAAATAAGATATACAACAAGTTGTAAGTTTAATTAATATTCAAACGAATTAAAAGATAAACAATTCAGTAAAAGAAACATTAACAATATATAGTTTTAGTATACAATTGCAAATAATTTTCCATGTGACAAGTTTGCGTAAATAATTTAGCTTTTTTCATTTCATAATCATATATATATATTATATTAATTATATGTTTTTGTGTATATAGATTCAGTTATATATATATATATATATATATATTATATATTTCCCTTCCAGTATCAGAGATGTATGTCTTCCTCTTCGTCGTACGCTCTCAAATAAGGCAGGTAATCCGTCTCAGGTCTATCTCATCACCAGACAGTATATCATTGAACTGGGTTGGAGAAAGTCACACTGTCACCCAGCTGCTCTCATGGAGCCGACAGTTATGGAGTATCTACGATCTATCTCAAGGCCGTAACCTGTGTAATGAGACAGAAAATACTTTCTGTCATGTGACCAGCTGTAGTATTGGTTCTATGTTACAGACTTTCTGTCACGTGACCAGCTGTAGTAGTGGTTCTATGTTACAGACTTTCTGTCACGTGACCAGCTGTAGTAGTGGTTCTATGTTACAGACTTTCTGTCACGTGACCAGCTGTTGTAGTGGTTCTATGTTACAGACTTTCTGTCACGTGACCAGCTGTTGTAGTGGTTCTATGTTACAGACTTTCTGTCACGTGACCAGCTGTTGTAGTGGTTCTATGATCCATAAGGCGAGATAAGATAAATAATGAAGATGATGATAAACAGTGTACCCTGATGAAGGCTATTGACCGGAGACGTTAGATTTTGTATTGATAGTGAACACACCTCAAACATTGACACACGCACTCGGTCAGTAGATGACGGGATAACAAGGGGTAAATAATGTTTTCCTTCATTCGTAGGCCCTAGAACAATTCATAGATTCTAGGTACTGTAGTCACAACAGCTAATGGAAAATTAGGCCCTGACTATAGACAGAGAAATAACGTATCATTTTGTCACATGTATCTCTCTAAACGATGTAAGAGAAATAATATATACAAATACTTGAACTGGAATATATCTAATCAGATTTTTGTAATAATGGCAGAAACAGTTCAAACAATTTCCTATTTAATGTGAAGGATTAGGTTTAAGAAACGTAAGATTAAAGATCATTATTTGCAATAACCAAAGGCAAGAACTCTGCTTGCTCGAGTCTCTTCTACTTAATTGTTTAATGTTTTCTTCGTTTGAATATTGTTTCTATCCACCATTTGTTTTTGTATCTTCCTTGTTTATTTATAAAAATGGCAACCCGTAACTATTCTAATCCCTTATCAGATTTTGACATTCGACGTTTTTCATCTTCGTTTCTTCAGCTGGTTGGAACTGCGAGAAAGCAATATATTAAAATGGTTCGACTGAAGCCACAAGCTAATAGAAGGAAAATCTTCGACTCAGCTATTGACGATTTTGTCTGGTTATTTCTATCAGCTCCATATTGGTAATCTTGTCATACCATTTGTCTGGTTATTTCTAAACGCTCCATGTTGGACATAATGTCTTGTGACGTCAATAAATCTCATGATACAGTAGAAGATATGTGTCGTCTTCACCATCTGGATCTTCTATTTGTCTGTTAAGTCTTATGTGTATTTTTGTTTTCTGTTAATCTATTTCTTCTAATAGACAATTTTTGTTGTTGGTATTTTCTGTCTCATTACACAAGTTATGGCCGTGAGACAGATCGTTGGTTCACCATTACACAAGTTATGGCCGTGAGATAGATCGTTGGTTCACCATTACACAAGTTATGGCCATGAGATAGATCGTTGGTTCACCATTACACAAGTTATGGCCGTGAGATAGATCGTTGGTTCACCATTACACAAGTTATGGCCGTGAGATAAATCGTTGGTTCACCATTACACAAGTTATGGCCATGAGATAGATCGTTGGTTCACCATTACACAGGTTATGGCCATGAGATAGATCGTTTGTTCACCATTACACAAGTTATGGCCGTGAGATAGATCGTTGGTTCACCATTACACAAGTTATGGCCGTGAGATAGATCGTTGGTTCACCATTACACAAGTTATGGCCATGAGATAGATCGTTGGTTCACCATTACACAAGTTATGGCCGTGAGATAGATCGTTGGTTCACCATTACACAAGTTATGGCCATGAGATAGATCGTTGGTTCACCATTACACAAGTTATGGCCATGAGATAGATCGTTGGTTCACCATTACACAAGTTATGGCCATGAGATAGATCGTTGGTTCACAATTACACAAGTTATGGCCGTGAGATAGATCGTTGGTTCACCATTACACAAGTTATGGCCATGAGATACATCGTTGTTATGGCCGTGAAATAGATGGTTGGTTCACCATTACACAAGTTATGGCCATGAGATAGATCGTTGGTTCACCATTACACAAGTTATAGCCATGAGATAGATCGTTGTTATGGCCGTGAGATAGATCGTTGGGTCACCATTACACAAGTTATGGTCATGAGATAGATCGTTGGTTCACCATTACACAAGTTATGGCCATGAGATAGATCGTTGTTATGGCCGTGAGATAGATCGTTGGGTTACCATTACACAAGTTATGGTCATGAGATAGATCGTTGGTTCACCATTACACAAGTTATGGCCATGAGATAGATCGTTGTTATGGCCGTGAGATAGATCGTTGGTTCACCATTACACAAGTTATGGCCATGAGATAGATCGTTGTTATGGCCGTGAGATAGATCGTTGGGTCACCATTACACAAGTTATGGTCATGAGATAGATCGTTGGTTCACCAATACACAAGTTATGGCCATGAGATAGATCGTTGGTTCACCATTACACAAGTTATGGTGTTTCGTCATTCTCACTTTTAAACTCCTTTTCCCAAACATTTTATTATCATTAATCTGTGCATATTTCAAAAAGGCTAAGCCTTAACTTGCCATGGCCGGGATCACACATTTTTACACATTTTACTGAATAAAGTCAACAGACCTCACTTTGAGCCCCAGAAGGGGTATTTAAAAAAAAAATACGTTAATTGTGGAATTTGTTAACTTCTTCGTGTCGCTGATTTTAACGTAAACACAGATCTATTTCCCTTTTTAATACAGATGATAAAATACTTACCAAAACACTAAGAATAAAATTACAACCTTTCATGCACATACTCATTCATGAGGATCAACAATGTAGTGTTAAAAAGGGAAATAAAAACAAACATACACATTTTATTCGAGACATCATTCAGTATACACACGACAAAGACACATTGTCAGCAATAATGTCCATAGACCAAGAAACAGAATTTGATACGAGTTTGTAGCTACTTCTGTGAAAGGGGACAAAGAAAAAATAGAAGCAGAGAAAGTTGAGAGAAGGTTAGAAAGAGAGGAGCAGGAGAAGATACGAACGAACGAACGAACTTTATTTTCAAAGGGTTAAGAATTGGGCATACAGGCCCGTCTGACATTCTGCCCTTCCTCTCTCTCTCATCATGTATACTATATCCTTTCATCCTCACATTTACTTTAAGCATAATTAAGGCATTTATCATTATAAAAGTAATATCACATTTGCAATAATCATCATAATTAAAGTACGTTTTTTAAAATAAAATAATAATAATGAAATTAAAAATAAAATAAATAAAAATAAACATTATAAAAAAACAACAAGACATAAAAATCGAATTCTTCGTACAGTAAATTAGTAATTTGAGACATATTCAGAGGTATGTTATAAGAACTCGTGAAATTTTCAAACGGTGTGCAACTGAATGACTCAGGGACTTTTTTTAGGTTCATCAAGATGAGGTGGGGGTAAACACTTACTTTCCTCGCTGTCTTTGCGTCCCAAACTCAAGACCAGAATCAGACTATGTAGATAGTTAGATAGACATATACGAAAGCAATTAATTTGCCAAGGGTTGAAAATCGGGCACAGTCACCTCTTGCATTATTCCTTCCTCTTGCTCATCTTTTATTACTGTTACTCAAACATTCTCCAGCGTACTTAAAGTATTAATGTAAGGGCAGTGCAACATTACAAGGAAGTATAACAGCATACATTAACAGTACCTGATCATAAAATTAAGAATATAAGTTATTAAAAATATAATATTAAGAATAAGTATATTGTAATGAAAACTAGATCACCAGAGCCTCCATACAGTATATTAGATAAAAGTGCAACACAATCAGTTAGAGTGGCATATAATCAGCACTCATAAAGTATTTGAACAGTATACGATTGTATGAGTAAGGACTGTGCGTGTTTTTCAGGTCAATGGGAAGATTGTTCCAAAGATGAACAGCTGAGTAAGCCAAACTAGTCTTAAATAGGTCTAGCCTGGGCTTGGGTACCTGTAATTTGTTTAAGCGCTGACTACGTCTTTCATTATATTTTAAAAGCAGCCAAAGATACTTTGGAGCATTCTGTGACAGGATTTTGTGAATAAATTTCCCTTTGTTAAATAGGAAGCGCTTCCTGAGGAGTAATATTTGAAGATAATTATATAAATCTATACAATGTGATTGGTGTTTATCAGCAACAAGGCGCATTGCGCGTTTTTGAAGCGAGTGGAGCCTTTTTGTGTTGGGGACAGAACAACCATCCCAGATTGGGGAACAATAGTCTATGTGGCCGGGTAGGGTAGTGGGGATTGCTGTTTTGAATCGAGAGTATTAGATTTTGATTACTAGCTAGCCTGCTAGAGGTGATGATTTCTCTCTACAGACTTACAGGAATTTACCAGGTTCGGGGACAATCCTCTATGATGTTTTATTTTTAGAGCATATGGTTATTATTTGTGTTGCACCTGCAACGATTAGCTTTGGCATGATCCTTTAATAATTTGTATGATGGCTAACTGCAAACATATGATTCGTCAACAGCATTTGTGTTCAATGAAACAAATGTTTATTCAATTTCCAACAAGAACTGGGTTAAGTCAAATGGTAACCACACCAAATTTGCATAATAGCATGTTGACATTTAATAAACAAGCATAAAAAGTCAATGCATTATTTTAATGATGCAATATTCCTTATTGCATCTCGTAATCTTTTCAAGTTGCTAAAACATGGCGTGGCTCCTCTATCCTTCTAGTGTTCCTTCGTTTATTTGTTAATGTGGTCTAGATTTCACGTTTTTCTTATCTCTTCATTTCAATGAAGAGCCAAACTTTTTCTTATTCATTAGTATTCCTTAGTTTGACTTTCTCTCAGCTTAAGGACCTTCATTCTTGGTAAAAGGTTCAGATATATGCCTGGGTTTACAATTCTTTACCCAGTTTTCGAGCGTAGCTCCGTTTCAGTTATGACTGTGGGCTCTAACAGTTATTGCATGCAATTCTTAGCACTACTTACGTTTCTCGTGAATTCACAAAATATAACATTCTACATTTCGAAATTACACAGTTGCTTTAATTGTGCGAAGTCAATCTCCTCTATAGAATATCACTGAGCAAAGAGAATTACGTCTTGTCTCGACCGCTCTAAATTCATTACTGATCAAAAAAAATGGCTTCATCTCTCGTTCATTCCGGGGGAAGAAAAAGGACTGAGCTTAACCATTGGTTGGAAAACACGTGACCAACGCAACTATACACGCCAAACTTGGCCTAAAATAATGCGTGGCGTTTCGAAGCTAACCTGGTTTAATTAAACATCTGCGTTGAGATTTTCTTTTATCTTCTGTTTCTATAAAAATTTATTTTATGTTAATATAGTCTATATCTGAAAACTCACGGTATACGCGGTTACATACAGATCCCGGGGCCCTGCAAATGTATCCCGTAGGGAGACATTTGAGTACTATCAATAACAAAAATTCATCCCCAAAAATTTCTAAGTTCAAAAAAAAATTTTCAGAAAAATTTAAAGTTCAAAAATTTTTCTAAGTCCAAAAATATTTCCAAAAAATTTAATCTAATTCCTATACTGGGGTCCTATGTCTATATGAGGTCGTCTGCTATGTAAAAAAAAACTAGTAGTGGACATCAACTTCAAAAAGTGTAACTTATTCATCACATCATAATATTTTTCACCAAATTTACAAATTGGCAACACTGCCCAACAAAATCTGCAAAACACTCATAAGGTCATCACTAAAACAAAAATGTGACGAGTGGCAACACTGGGGAATGAACAATAAACTATCTTATTTGCAGAACTTGGCTGGATTATCATAATCTATTACATTTCATTCAAAAATATAGTTGATTACATTCTCTTGGATATGGTGGGGGGTGTTATCTCTTTTCTGTTCCTGTTATTTACTCCATATATAATTCTGCAAGACTTAACAAATCTTTTTTTTCTGGCGTACTTATTTATTCTATTTCCCAAGTACTCTGCAATATTCCAAGAAATGTCCAAAATCTCTAATTCCTATGGTAATGGCAATCCACTTTCATAGAATAGCCGATGTTTTCATGGGTACTCATCATCATCTTCTTTTTTTTTTTTTTTTATAACACCAATGTATCATTTATGGTGTTCTAATATCATTGTATCTATTCTAGTCCTCCTGTTATCTTGATAATTCATCCTTAGTAACTCCCTATGTACCTTATCTAGCAATACATTTATGCAAAACACATCAAACAATTATTTATGGAACTATCAACTGAGATGTAAGAACTGTTTGACAATATGAGATGAAAAAAAAATGTTGGGGTCATCACTCAAAAAAATTGTGACATAGAAAGGAAGAAAATAATCAATTGATCGTGAGGAATCTACAATATTCTCGTAAGACAAAGTTCCTGGCACTCTGACTACTATTTATCCATATTATTTCTGGTTATCCTTGCATACAGTGTACCATTTCCATTTTCTTTATAAGTCCAATTCCTCGCTCATGGTGCTCCAATATTTAAAATGTGGATCCTTCCTATTCCTCTTATTCTGTACTGGAAATATATCCTTATTAATTGTCCATGTACTATATTTGCGAATATTTATCATCAATATATCAACTAATCATTTATAGAACTATTAACATAAATGTCTAGACTTTACTAAAACATGAATAAAAACATGTCTTTTTACATATGTGCAAAATTTCGACACCAACTCTGCCTTCGCTGGTCGAGGGTTAGTCAGAGTTATGTGGTGCCTGTAACATCCGCTGACTACAGCCAGATGGGTGACTTATGGTACTTATAATTCAAAAATCTCATCCGTCAGTTATCTTAAGTGTGGGGCGGGGGTCTATTTCATGGTGTCCTTGACCAAGTTTGCTGCATTTCTAATCTAGATATTCTTTTTTTTTTTTTTTTTCATAGTATCTCCATGGTATATCTGTGACATGTCTGTCCTTGGGATAACATTATTATTTTTTTTTTTTTCAATATCCTCGGGGTGAGCAAATCTCAGTGTGTCCACTTTCATCAATCATTTATTTATTTTCTCTCCTGTAATTCTGGGTATGTTATGAGTATTTTAAATTGTCAATTTATTCCAACTATCTTACAACATTCTGTAATTCGTGATAAGGAATAGTCATTTGTTATACAACAATGTTCATATTACAAAGGCAATAAGCAAAAATCAAGGAGATATCTTCTCCAAAATGCGGATGCATCTCTATTTCCTTTACCTCTGGGCGTAGCAATTATTCAGTCATTATTTTTTTTCTCCATTATTTAATCTCCATTTTGTGTCCTTAGTACCTGTGGTTCCATGGGATTATCATAATTCATTTGTGTCTCTTGTCTACTGATAATCCTTCAATAATGACTTCAAATATGGTCCTCGTATGTGCAACAATCATCTGCTCTGATTTTTTTTCCATGGTATTCATCAAATATTCTATTATATCCTTGTCTTATCTCGTAACCACGAAAGACTAAGATTATTCCTCCTCCAATGTTAATGTGGGGGATTTTGTGCATAAACCTTACAACAAAATCTCAGCTGTGACAACATAAAGTTTCACCTTAATATAAAATGGCATCTTCATCATACATAACCAGTTGCTTCTTCATCTCATGTGTCATTAGTGGTTATCATGCGGTAATGGGGTATTTCATTTGCTAGGTCAGCATGTGCAAATGCTATTTCTTTAACATGGGCAAAGGCATCATCAACAAATAGGTGCAATTTGTTCAATCTGGGGTTAGCATATACTAATGCTCTCAAGGGATTCTTCATTTGCAGAAATTCAGCATGCGCAAATGTCATTGGGGTATTTGTGATAGGCAGTAAAATTTTTGACAGTACTAATTCCACAGACATCAGTCAGTTCAGGCCAATCTCACTACTCAACGTGGAAGGGAAGATATTCTTCTCAGTAATGGCGAAAAGACTCACTACATACCTCCTGGCAAATGGGTACATTGACACTACCATTCAGAAAGGAGGTATCCCAGGTACACCAGGATGTCTAGAGCATGCCACAATGATCTGGGAAGCAATCCAAAAGGCAAAGTCTGACAGAACAAACCTCCATGTAATCTGGTTGGATCTAGCGAATGCTTATGGATCCGTTCCACACCAGATGTTGTGGCAGGCCCTAGAAATGTATCATGTTCCACAAGAGATTGCAGCAATGCTGAAGCTGTATTTCGCAGGGTTTTCTGTCAGATTTTCAACCAGAGAGTACACAACAAAATGGATTGGCCTCGAAGTTGGAATTGCGATGGGATGTACCATCTCTCCGATACTATTCGTCATGGCTATGCAGGTAATCCTCAATGCGGCTGAAGGAATGGCTATAGGTCCAAAGCTCGGTGGAATTTGTCACATGCCACCGCTCAAAGCATTCATGGATGACACAACAATTCTGACATCAGATGAACATCAGGCCCGGAGGATGTTAGCACGCCTGGATGAACTAGTCAGCTGGTGCAGAATGAGCTTCAAACCCAAGAAGTCGAGAAGCCTATCAGTCAGGAAAGGGAAGATAGCAGAGGTCATATTCACGGTTTCCAGCCAAAGAATCCCTACTGTCATTGAGGAACCTGTTAAAAGTCTTGGCAGGGTGTACGATGCCTCTTTAAAAGACTCGAAGGCAGTGCAACAGACAATAGAAATGGCAGACAGAGGACTACAGATCATAGACCAAAGCAGACTCCTGGGAAAGTTCAAACTGTGGTGCCTCCAGTTCATGTTGATACCGAAGTTGCTGTGGCCACTGCTTATATATGAAGTAAGCACAAGTACAGTGGAAGCTATAGAGCAGAAGGTCAACAAGTTCATGAGAAAATGGCTAGGGGCACCACCAGGTCTGTCAGATGTAGCACTGTACTGCAAAAAGTCAAAACTTCTGCTTCCCTTCAAGTCAGTTGTTGAAGAGTACAAAGTTGGAAAAGCAAGGCTTGCAATGATGCTACGCGAGTCAGCTGATGACGTGGTTAAGTCCATTCAGCCCACACTGAAAACGGGAAGGAAGTGGAGAGTGGAAGAAGCTGTTGATGCTGCTGAAGAGTCACTCAAACTGAGAGAGGTAATCGGATACACACAAACGAATAGACGGGGATTTGGGCATGGTGACATCCGCTGGTGGTCCAAGGCATCAAGCAGGGAACGCAGAGACATGGTAGTTCAGGAGATACGAGGAGCTGAGAATGATAAGAGGTTGCTAAAAGCAGTGCAGCAGGTCCAACAAGGCCAATGGACTACATGGGAAGGAGCCCTGCAGAGATCCTTGACATGGAATGATATATGGCATATGGCACCTCTTAGGCTCAGCTTCGTGGTTAGATCAATGTATGACCTGCTGCCGTCGGCCACCAACCTTGTGAAATGGGGAAAGTCGGATGATGAGCAGTGCCCCCTGTGCCAGGGGAGGCAGACACTTGAACACGTGCTCTCAGCGTGTAAGGTGGCATTAGGGCAAGGACGATACACTTGGCGCCATAACAAAGTGCTAAATGAGCTTGCTGCGACAATAGATCAGGCAAGAATGAAAGCGAATAGCAAAGTCCGGCCAGACACCACAAACACATACTTTCTGAGGGCAGGAAAGTCAGCACACCCCAAACCGAGTAAACCTGGTAGCAGTTTACCATCTCTTCTTGACTGTGCAAACGACTGGGAGATGGCGGTAGACCTACCTGGACGGGGGGCATATCCAGAGAGTATCAGAAAATCGCGGAGACGGCCGGATATAGTGCTTCATTCTTCAGCAACGCTTCAGGTCATACTGATTGAACTGACCGTGCCATTTGAATCCAGATTAGACGAGCAACATTCATTCAAAGCGGCCAAGTATAGCGATCTAGCCGCGGATCTGAGACACGATGGATTCAGTGCAAGGGTCATGGCGGTTGAAGTGGGCGCAAGAGGGCTTGTGGCTGCATCAATGTATGATTTATTGAAACTGTTGGGGTTGAAGGGACAGTCTAGAACAAGGGCACTGAAGAGGCTTAGCGAAACTGCCGAAAAGGCATCAGGCTGGCTGTGGAACAACCGCAGTGGGCAATGGAGATCGTGACGGTAAACGCTGCGGTACAGAAAACACCAAAATGTTTCTAAGTCCACAGCGCTGAGTTTATATGGTGTACTAGTGAGGGGGCTGCGACTCTGGGGAAACAGGCGATGTATACTATAGGGAGTGTGTCAGGTACAGAATTTCAGTGGCGTGCGGTACGCAGTGGCTAAGGTTCGTCGGCTGCGCGCTCGTGTCTCAGTGTGTGTCCTTAGTTGTGAAGGGCGACGGAACGAACGGAATAATTTGTCTTTTCTTTGTTACTTTCACAACTGCCCCCACGGCTGGCGTTGTGGATTAAAAGTTGCTACCGTAAGTGAAATGGGTTCATTTTCGATACAAGACAACAGGAAGCTGAGACGCTTGGGAGTCATGACCCAAGTGGGCCCGCCCCCCTTAGAGTGTAAAGGAGTAATCGGGCCGAAACACTTGTCAGATGGGGGGACTTCTTCTGATGATCAGATTGCTTCCTGTTGTATCGCTCTGTAAAGAGTTTCCTATCATCATCTGGGTCTAAAATAATAATGTACATTTGAAATAATCCTGTGGAGAAAAATAGCATAACCTACAATACTAGTTTTGGGTATGAATTATGTGCTGTTGAGAGATATTATAGTAGGAACAGTATGATTGATCAAGGTGGCAGATATCAAGGAGTTAAGCATAATATAGATCAAAGAAATATTAGTATGAGGTAAGAAAAAAAAACTACTGGTGTAAAGTGTCTGCATGAAAATGCTGGTGAATGGAGCGTGGAATATGATCAGTTACAAAAGTGGAGATGAATGTTACAACAGAATAGTGTGACACATGTGTTATAGGTAAAGTTGTGTAACATTCTAAATATTAAGAGAATGTATGTAACTAAATAAGGGTGTCTGTAAACTCGTAACACCGTGTGTTATCAATTGTTTTAACATTTTTATTTTCACAATTATGCTATCTAAAGAAAATCCTCCGTGTGCTGGTCTTGATTTCTTTCTGGGCATCCGTATTCTAAGGCTGGAAAAAATAACTTTCTCAGTGAGGCTTTGACATCTTAGTCTGTAAGCAAGTCATTTGAACTGTCAAAAACTGAAAATAGAGTACATGGGGAGAGTTAGTACATTGTTAAAAAGGTTTATTCACATATGCGTAGACCGTGTTCGGATTTGCGAACACATAAAACACCTGGGCGTGTTTTTCAGAACAGCTTCGCTAGTTCCTTCACCATCTCTAACCTTGCAATGTCCCGACTGCTTAGGCGAGCATCATACTGAGTAGCAGTGGTGACGGGTGTGATAGGCGACGACACTGCATTTGCTGATTGTTGGGACACTGAGGACATTGACGAATGCGGTGATGGTTTTACTGTGGTTAGGGTGTGTATGGCTGGAACATCTGTTGGTTTTGAGGCAGGTATATGTTTCGCCTTGATTTTTCTTCTGACCTGGTTGTGCTGAACGTTAGCACTGGTTACAATGGGCACAGTAATTTGCACACTGTTGTTTTTGACTAGTTGAGATGAGGCTAACACTTCTCGGCTTGGTTTTGGAACATGATTGCGTTTCTTCAGAATCTTTCGTCTGATATAGTTGTGCTATATACGCGGAATTTTGTTGCTAGGGATTGAGTCATTTGATGAAGAAAAACAGGTACGTTTGCCAGCTGCTTGAATCTCCGGGGATGAAGTACCAGCAAATGATGTATCCGTTTTGCAACGAGGACCAGGCGAATCTATACCAGAGTCTCTTTCATACTTGTTGGTTACTATCTCACCGTATGTTTGAACAGGGCAGATATTGGATATTTCGTCGGTGTGAAAACTTTGGTCTATTGGTTCTTGTGTGTCCATGTCAGAATCTGTGTCGTTAAAGGGGACCGAACATGTGGAGCGATAACAATATTTTGCCCTTCTAATGGGTCGGATGGATACTTCTGTAGAATTCTTCTCTTGTAGGGTAATCTTGCTTTCATCCCGATCTAACGTGCTGTTATAGTGTTCAAGAGTGCCATCATCCTGTTGAACCGTGTTTATTACTAAACAACGTATCTCATCTTGTTTGGCAGACAAGTTCACAGCAAATTTTTCCTCTAGTAATTCATACACCAATTTGACCGTGAGAACGCTGAAATCACCCTTCCTCAAGATGTCATTTATTTCTTCCTGCAGCCTCTCTGTGCTCAGTGCAGTAACTGGGATAGCATTGAAGGATTTCTGTTGGGCGAACTGTTTTACTGGTGCTACGGGGTCGCAAACTTGACTTGGTGTGTCAGTGTCTGTCTGTGTTGCTGAAACTGCAGCTCTATTCTCTGTTTGTGTCGCCTTTGGTTCATTCACAAATTCTTCTTGTTTGTGCATGATTCGGGTTAGTCTATTATGAGGGGGGTATGTAGCATCGTGTTTACTTTCACAGAACTGACCTGTTGACGTTCAAGAAATGGTCTTCGCCATGGATGTAGTGGTTTTACAACAGCACGAAAACCTTCATCTGTGGTGACAATGCATGCCCTGTCAGATGCATGGAGATTCTTTATTTCGTAGGTCCTATAACTTTTGACCTTGGTGAATAGGCTTCGGACTGCAATGCGGCAATCTCTTCTATTTAAACTCGTCCAGTGATTCTTAGCACGTCTGTTAAAATGATACAGCGTACTATCTGTGTCCTCGGTATGATGTGTTGGTAGACATGGGTATCGTAGATTTCTTAAATTTTCGACACAGTAACTTTCCGCATCCGCGTGTGTTGTTACTGCATTCCTCCTGATAGAGGTGTGATTACAATACTTCATATCTGCCCCATGAATGATGGGATGTAAGCTCAGGGATTTACGTTTGGGATAACCTCTCGTCAGAAAACGATTTTTTTCCTTGTCAGAGTCAGAGGGGCGGCGTGGGTTGGAGAAACTTGGGGAGGGGAACTGATGGGCAAAGCTCTGACACAGTGATGGCTCATGCTGCATAGGGTAACTTCCCGTCAGCAAATATTTCTTAGCCATGTCAATCAGTGGGCTGTAATGGTTGTGCATGCGTTTGCTGCTGTTGTTGTACTCTTGGTGTGGGTATTTCCTCCTTTGGTCCATCTTCGCTTCTGCTCTTTTTTAGAGGACTGGTCATACGGCAACAAGTTGTATGTGTTTTCCCAACATCGATGCATATTTCTAATTGCAATCTTTGAGTGTCTGCAATTTTCGCAGCATGAACTGGGTTAAGTCAAATGGTAACCACACCAAATTTGCATAATAGCATGTTGACATTTAATAAACAAGCATAAAAAGTCAATGCATTATTTTAATGATGCAATATTCCTTATTGCATCTCGTAATCTTTTCAAGTTGCTAAAACATGGCGTGGCTCCTCTATCCTTCTAGTGTTCCTTCGTTTATTTGTTAATGTGGTCTAGATTTCACGTTTTTCTTATCTCTTCATTTCAATGAAGAGCCAAACTTTTTCTTATTCATTAGTATTCCTTAGTTTGACTTTCTCTCAGCTTAAGGACCTTCATTCTTGGTAAAAGGTTCAGATATATGCCTGGGTTTACAATTCTTTACCCAGTTTTCGAGCGTAGCTCCGTTTCAGTTATGACTGTGGGCTCTAACAGTTATTGCATGCAATTCTTAGCACTACTTACGTTTCTCGTGAATTCACAAAATATAACATTCTACATTTCGAAATTACACAGTTGCTTTAATTGTGCGAAGTCAATCTCCTCTATAGAATATCACTGAGCAAAGAGAATTACGTCTTGTCTCGACCGCTCTAAATTCATTACTGATCAAAAAATGGCTTCATCTCTCGTTCATTCCGGGGGAAGAAAAAGGACTGAGCTTAACCATTGGTTGGAAAACACGTGACCAACGCAACTATACACGCCAAACTTGGCCTAAAATAATGCGTGGCGTTTTTTCGAAGCTAAACGCAACTATTATATACACGCGTATACGACGGTTACATGAGTGCATGTACATGTGAGTTCCAACTTAGGTGTTGGTCAACAGTGATACCTAGAGTTCTGTGTTCATTTACGTTTTCAATTAGTGATGTTCCAATGAAGAGGTGAAGTGTTGTTTTCTGCAAGTTTTTTTAGTTTTTGTCTGGTTGACATTAACATACATTTTGTTTTACTAATATTTATTTGCATGCGATTCTCGTTGCTCCACTTAATAAGATTATGTGTATCGTTTTGTAAAGATTGTTTTAGTGTGATGCAACTTTTATCACTAGTATAGACGGTACAGTCATCGGCAAACAGGTCAAATGATGACTGTTTGAAGTATAGAGGAAGATCATTAATGTATACGGTAAAGAGAAGAGGGCCGAGAATAGAGCCCTGAGGAATACCTGTACTGACAACGGTTGGGTTTGACAAGGAATTATTGTAAGAGACTATTTGTTGTCTGTCTGACAGAAACGATTTAATTAACATTACCAGCTACGCGCGCACGAAGCTGAAAAGAAGGAAAAGCAAAGAACATTCGAAGAGCAGAAGGCTGAAAAGGAGAGGGCATTCAAAAAGGAACAGTCTGACAGACTAAAGTCCAAAAATGACTGTTAAAGCTTATTCTAGGCCTTTATAAATGTTGAGAGTTAAACACTGGCTGGTCATCCATAAACTGTGGGTGTATACAGGTACACAGACAGGAATGGTCCGTGTCCGTTCAGGCGTATCAGGAGTCCGTGACATGAGTATGACAGGCTTAGTTTTGACCACCGTAAATGTAGGTTGAGTGTAGAATGTCCAGTAATAATGTCACAAACGATTCAGAGCCACGCAGGCTAACGTAATCGTGTACAGGCCCAGGTTGGCCGCAACAATGCTGGCATTCGTATAGATGACTGAGAGTGTTGAGGTGTTGTATAAATATATAGTGTGAGTAGAACTCAATGGATGATTTATGCGTGTGTGAAGGTTCGTGGAAGACAGGCATATAATCACATCACACTACTGTAGAAAACTACATGGAGTAAATCACATAGTGTTTGTAACACCTCTGACGTTTGATACAGTTTAATACGACACAGTGACAGGTACGATGACATCGACAATCTTGAGGATGATCCTCAGTAATTTTACCTAATAAATGTTTTAGTGTTCTATTTTGGCGCTCAATTAAACCATTTGACATGGCGTGATAGATACTACTAAGAGATCTGTCGATGTGAAGCATAACCATGACTTGGGACATTGATTCAGAAACGAATTGCACACCATGGTCAGATAAGATTTTTCTCAGAAAACCTAGACGAGAAAAAATCAACCATAGTGCATCCGCAACATCAGCAGATGAGGTACTCTTTAGTGGTATAGCCTCAGGCCAACGAGTACACATATCAATACACGTGAGAATGTGTGTATGTCCTCTAGCAGAAGGTTGTATAGGACCAATAATATCGATAGCCATTTTCTCAAATGGTCGAATTGGAATGTCAGCAGCTTGAATAGGAGCTACGTGGCGTGGACCTCGTATATTAACCTCTTGACTTGTAATGCAAGAACGATAGTAAATATTTACATCTCTATGGACACCTTGCCAATAGAATGAAGATAGCACTCTGGATTTTGTGCGTGAAAAACCCATGTGACCTGCACATTGGGAGTCGTGAGAATAACGCAATATACGAGCTCTCATTTTAGTAGGTACTAGAATTTGAGACCGTACAAATGAAGTGGTATCACATACCAATATAACTAACACACCATTCTTCAGTACAAAACTATGTTTAGAGTTTGTTTCTTTGTTTGTACTATTATTAGCTAACAGAAAAAATGTATGTAATGAAACATCATTTTGTTGTAATTCTATAAAAGACTCTCGTGATATAGTAGAGTCAAAATCATCATTATTATTGCCAGGAGATATTGTTGGTGTACTTTGCAACATATCCTTAGCTTGCGCTCTAGTGACAACTGCATAAGCAGAATGCATATGTTGCTTTTCCAAAGTAGCAATCTGCTGTGGGGTACACTCTTTAACACCATGTATGACCAATTATCAAAGCACTAATTGGTGCAGGAAGAAGACAGGCATGTATTTTCCCTGTAAAAAACGGTGTATCTAATTCATAATTGCCGTTGGGAAAGTCTCAACTGTGCCGCCAAACGTGACACACTTCACAGTTTCCACGTTGCGCATGACGGGTGGACTAACGAATGTCTGATGCCGATGGTGGAACAACCTGTATCAAAAAGGATAGAGACAGGAATTTTGTTAACAAATCCTTTATGTAAGGTTAGAGACCCTGTTCCATCATGCATAGATGCTGACATGGCTGTGGAAATCGCAGGAAGGCTTGGTAAAACATGTCAGCAACTCAGCGTAGTGATCGCCTTGGGCTGGAACAAAGTCGTGCATTCATGGCAAAGTTTGGCCTGCTCAAAATCAAGAGAACAAGACGATGCATTATGAGGATTTAACATTTATATCCTGATCTACATTACTTTGTGCATTACACTGAGCAGAATTAGCCTGGTGATGCGATCTACCATTGGAAGATCTATCTCTACCTCGAGATCGATTCCGACTATTGTCTCTAAAATTGTTATAATTATTATGGCTATTGGGATTACCATTTTGATTTGATCTCCAATTATTGTAATAACTATTATCCCTTTAATTATACTGTTTGTTTGGAGAGTTATGTCGGTTATTAGAAAAATTTAATCTGGACTGCCAATTATTGTTGTAATTATTACCTTGATAATTACCAGAATTATTCTTGTTAAAATCACGTGACATTGATCCCAATTTTGATGATATGGAGAGCTATTTCTAAATGATTTCCCTTTAAAAGAATTGAAATTCTTGTTATCTCCCTTTTTAAAGTTTCTATCATTACTGAGAGAACGATTTCGGAAATGATTTCTTTGTTGCATGGCAAATGCAACAGGCAGTTCCTCTCTAACATGAGAATTGCTAACTACCATGTTCGGATGGGCTGTACAATATTGTCGACAGTTTTGCTCCATGTCATTTAAATTTGCTGGCTTACGTTCATGCAGGAACGAAAGAAATGACGGGTAAACCAAAGACATGACCTTATCACGCAGCAATAAATCTACAAGAGCATCATAGGAACGTTCTATTTTGGATAATTCAACCCATCTGTCAAATGTGAGACGTATGTGTGAGAGAAAATCACTAAAATCCTTTCCATTTTCCGGTAACAGTGATTTAAAAAGTAAACGATAACCATCCCCATTAAGTTTGAATTTTCTAAGCAAAGCAGCTCTGATAGCATCATAATTATTTGTGTCAATATCTTTCAACAGATATAATACTGTCATTGCTTCGCCTGTAAGTAACGGTAACAAATGTGCGCAATACTGTGATTTTTCATTCTTGTTCATTTTCATATTGTCTGAAAACTATCCAAATAAAATAGTATATCGTCTGCCGGTGGATTAAATCGTGGCAATTTTAAGTTAACATACCTATTATTTTCTTTGTTAGAGGAAGCATGACCAACCTGAGCGTTGTGAGAATTGCCTTCATTCGTTAATCTAATTTTCTCAAGCTCTAATGCCATCAATTTTTGTTCATGTTGTCTTCTATTTTCATTTTCAGCAGCCTCAAGCTGAAATCTTCTTTCATTTTCAGCAGCCTCAAGCTGAAATCTCTTTTCATTTTCTGCAGCAGCTAATGTCCTATTCTCAATTTCCATCTGAAGTTTCCTCTCGTTTTCTTCAGCAGCAAATTTCCTATTCTCAATTTCCATCTGAAGTTTTCTCTCATTTTCTTCAGTGTCAAATTTCCTATTTTCAATTTCTAATTGAAGTTTTCTTTCATTTCCCTCAGCGGCCAATTTCCTATTTTCAAGTTCCAATTGAAGTTTTCTCTCGTTTTCTTCAGCGGCAAATTTCCTATTCTCAAATCCCAATTGAAGTCTTTTTTCTTCTAGCTTCTGAGCCTTTTCATATTCGACAAGTGCAAATTGTTTTACTTCTTCAGTAGTCATACCTAGGGATTTACCTTGTTTAATGAAGTAATCCAAAGATGCCATTATGACAAATGTGTATGCGTAATCTTACTTCCTTTGAAAGATTTTTCCAAATGATTTAAAATTTATTTATCTCTTACAAGTGCAATAAGTTCCTGTCCATAGAACTGCAAAATTACTTACTAACTATTAATAATGTTATTAATTAATAATAAAAGTATGCATTAAAATATTACAAGAGTACAACAGAAGTAGACAATGCAAACAAGATTGACAAAGACAAGATATACAAGACGAATGACAACGTTCGCAGGAATCAAATGAATCACAAAGTAGAACTAAAAAGAGAATTTTGCAAAGAATGCAATGACAGCTGCGAAAAAAAATGACTAGACAAGTAACAATACAATGTATAAACATAAGTGGTGTATACAAATAAACGATAGCGAGATTGAGAAGTACGGTCACAAACAAAATACATCATGAAAATAAGGTACTTATAAGAAATTAATACGATAACAACAGTGAGAAACTCGATGTCACAGCTAAACAATTAGTTGTCACAGACAACCAAATGCAGTGGACTCAAAAATCCTATAACAATTATATGTTGGAACATCCACTGAGGGAGGTCTGCAAAAATGTCCCTAAAGAACACTCAAGAAGGCCCTGGAGTGAATCTGGGATGTTCCCTTCGCGAGTCGCCAAACCCAACCGCCCACATGAAATATGGAACATAAAACATGCAATACAAATATGGACATATTAAAGTAAGACTCAGCTAAACATGCAATGGTAAAAAGAACAACAGTTTTTTTTGTCCTTATCTTTTCCTAAAAGAAAAAATTTCCCACGCCCTCATAAAGTTTCCGGTTTTGGAATCTGGGCGTGGCATGCTTGAGCTACAATAAACATGTTGAAGTTACCATCCAGCGTTGAACTTGACCTTGGATCCCAAGTATGCGATGACGTCGCCTTGAAAGATCGAACTATTTTTTTCGGTTTTTTCAAACGATTCTTCACTGGATTTCGCTTTGATCCCCGTAAGATGGCCCACCAATTGTAGCAGACTCTGGCCACCAATTCCCAATTGTTGTGATGGTTATATTTTGGTTCGGTTAGCGAATGTTTGATTAGTACTGATTTAGTGGTTATCAGCTTTGGTCGGGCTTACAGGTAGCCAACAACTTCAATAACGCGAATGAATATCAATGTGGTTTGAGAGCTGATATATCAATGGTGATGATGACAACAACACTGACAAGATTTGTCATCAATTTGACCAACAGTTAGTAATATACGCTGGACTCATGGATCAACGTAGACTACATATTTATTTGTTCACACAACAACTTCAATCATGGTCCCAGCAGGCATCATCAATCATGTATCAAATCACATTGGAACATCATGGTGCATAGCATTGATAGATATTGATCATGTACTTGATTGACATACTAGATAATGGCTGACCTGTCAAGGGCAACAATAAACGTTATGGCCAATGGTACTAAATACGTGGAACGTTAATATCAATTAATGTCCCATTTTTGGTTGGCCTCATCAACAATATATTTGAGACATCCATAGTAGATCAAAAGGAAGGCATCATATAATACAAACAGTGCATATTCATAATCCATAGTAATAAACTTGATTGACCTCCCACAACCTGCCGTAGTCCGTTTGACGGCAAGGGTATTATATATATTTCTTATGTACAAGAACTTCCTCTTTCCAAGACACGTATTCAAGACTGTCAGTCTATCTTCATAAAAACTACAATAATAAAATCATCAGTTTAGTCCTCACTAGCAGCGGAATATCACATCGCCGAAGCCCTGACTAAATTATACTAGCATTATACCACAATGCATCCAGCATTCACTTACGGTAGAAGAGACGCTGCCAACACTTCCTCCTGGAAGGTAATTAATACAATATAAACGTATACCCATAGACTGGGGCTATGCAACAATACAGACCAACCTCTGACAGGTCTGGCTGACATCTTGAATCCCCCCTCACTACGTCATCAAAAATCATTAGCAACCCCTTCAATTTAATACCGCACCAAATATGTGCTCTTCTGTGCACAACTAATTTAAACATTATTAACCATACTTAATTACGCTGATGCGTATCCTTTTATTAACAGTTAGACTTAAGTCAACACACAATACTGTTAAGTCCTACACCCTTAAAATACCCAAGGTGAAAAAGGACGTAACAACTTTATATTTAATGTTCAACAAAAAGAAACGCAACATTATTGCAGTGGTAATGGACACCAAATTTCAAACTTGTACCAAAATTTTATTTTAGGGTATTAATGTTTCAATCTTGGCATGAAGAAACTTTCAGACTTTAACAATGAAATGATGTTCATTAAATTTGGTTTGGACGTTTATTCTTTGTGACTGAGGCCTTCATTTCAGTAAGGTGTATGGTCTCCTCTGGCCTCTATCAGAGAACGACATCTCCTTGACATGGATCCGATTAGCTGTTGGATCTGTTGTTGTGGGATGGCTGCCCACTCTTCCCGCAGTGCAAGAGACAACGGTCGGAGATTAGCTGGAGCCACGTCTCGCTGGCGGAGTCGTCTGTCGAGTTCATCCCATAAGTGTTCTATGGGGTTCATGTCTGATGATATGGCTGGCCACGGAATGGTCTGGACGTTGTTGTCAGCAAGGAACTGGGTGGTGAGTTGTGCCACATGAGGTCGAATGTTTTCCTGCTGAAAAATCGACCCTCGTGCAGTCAGAAGTGGAAGGATGTGAGGACGAAGAATTTCAGTGATGTATCGTTGGGCATTCAGGCATCCTTCAATTTGCACCAGGTCACTTCTTCCCATGAAGTTGATCGCCCCCCACATCAGTACACCTCCACCACCATTTTCCTGACTATTTACGTTTGCTGAGGTGTGTGTAATTGCTACGGAGAGTTAATCTAGTACTACATGACATTTGCGTCTGTTGTATCCTGTTATCTACATTGTCACACACTTGTCAGCTACCTGTAAGCCTGACACATGCTGATTGCCTTCATCAGCGAAAGTTAATAATAACATTTAATCTTCTTCCTTAAGCCACCCTTATGCAGCATTAACAGTGGTGGTTTCCAGTGATTCGGTGTATCATATCAACTGCAGAAGGAGTTTACTATACAAGTTCAACATGTCAAATTAAGGTTTGCAGAGTTTCCAGTTCTTGTTTCCTGTACAAGTTTCAAGCAGATGTCATACAGTATCAAGAACCTGAGAGTGAGAAGTGATGAGTGCCAGTACATTTCAACGGTGGATTTTTTCTTTCTTCGGAGTGTGTGATACTTCATGTACATCATTGTTGCTGTTACGGAGGCCGGGATTTTTTCCTTTTGCAAGATAAGTGGTTTGTTTGTTTGTAAACTGTACCACTGTTCGGTGTAACATTGAGCCTTCCTCAGAGCATAATCTATTTATTCTTTCACATGTTCTATATTATATGTTTCATGTTTATGTGGGAGGTTGGAGTGGTGACTTATGAAGGGAACATCCCAGTTTACCCAGGGCCTTCATAAGCGTTCTTTAGGATTTAGATTGTGAGTTTCAATTGAGCGGTAATTCCGGTTCAAGGCTAAAAACCTTGCCGAAGTTCAGATCGCTACTTGTCCCTCACGACAGTAAGTGTTTAGATGTGACGAAACGTCTCAGTGTTGTTGTCATTATATTTTTCTCTGTACTTTAGTTTTTTTATTAATTTGTTTGTGAGTGTCTTTCTCTCTTTTCTATCTTTGATTTTTTACAAATTTTTCGTTTATACACTGTGTTGTCGCTTGTATTATCATACTTTTCGCAGTGTCATTGCATTTTTTGCAACATTTCTTCTTTTGTTCGCCTTGTTTAGTTGATTCTGCGAACGTTGTCATTTGTGCTTTATATCTTGTCTTTGTCACTCTTGTTTGTACTGTCTATTTTGTCATGCACTGTCAATATTATAATACATAAAATATATATATATATATATATATATATATATATATATATATATATATATATATATATATATATATATATATATATGTATATATATATATATATATATATATATATATATATATAGGTAGTTAATTACATTATTAATAGTTAAAAGTAATTTACAAGTTCTTAAGCAAGGACTTGTCACCCACTGAGTTGGGATAAAGTGAGTTTCTCCAGGAATATATTTACATAAGTTGACTATCTTATATAACTGGACATAATGTCTAGTTTAGATTATTTCATTAAACAAGGGAAATCCCTTGGTATGACTACTGCGGAAGTAAAAGAATTCGCACTTGTCAAATATGCCAAGGCGCAGAAATTAGAAGAAAAGAAACTTGAAATGGAGGCTGCAAATAGGAGATTGCAAATGCAGGCCGAGGAGAGAAAATTTCAAATGGAAACACAGAAAATGGAGAATGAAAAACAGAAAATGGAGGCTGAAAAACAGAAATTAGAGGCTGAAGAGAGAAAAATTCAACAACTAATGGAGGCTGAAAAACAGAAATTAGAGGCTGAAGAGAGAAAAATTCAACAGCAAATGCAAATAGAGGAGAAGAAGCTGCAGATGCAAGCTGAAGAAAATATGAGACTGCATGAGGAAAAGATGTCGTCTATAGAGCTGGAGAGATTGAAGGTAATGAATGATGTTAATACTCATAATACTACAGACACACAACCTACTTCTCAGAAGACAAAGAGTCATTATTTTAAGCGCGGATTACCTCCATTTAAACCTACCTCTGACGATGTCGTATTTTACCTAAATAGATTTGAACTTACATGTGAATCTCAGAAGATAGACAAGTTGGAATATTGTGCTAGACTTATGCATCTACTTACGGGTGAAGCTATGAATGTTGTAAGTATGTTGGAAGGGCCTGACAACAATAACTATGATACTGTCAGGGCTGTTTTGTTAAGGAAATGCCAACTTGAGGAAGACGGTTATCGTCTGCACTTTAAGACTCTGCTACCGGAGACAGGGGTAGATTTTTCAGAGTTCATAGCAAATATACGTCTAACGTTTTCACGTTGGATTGAACTTTCTAAAACTGAACACACATATGAAGCCCTTATGGACTTATTGCTTCATGACAAAATCATGATGTCAGTTAATGAATCTTTTCTTTCCTTTCTAAATGAGTGAAAGCCTACAAACTTGAAAGATATGGAACAATACTGTCACCAATATGTCACGGCACATCCAAATGTAACTGTTAGCAAATCTCAAGTCAAAGAAGGTTTACCCGTGGCCTCAGCAATACCATATGGTCCTAAATTGCGCTGCAGATATTAAAGTGCTGAGCGCAATTTTGGTAGGAGAGATAATCGTAATTTTGGACAGAACCAAGGGAGCCCATCACATAGTGATTCTCCTTCTTCAAGGAACTGGAGACATTTATTGGTCCTCAACATTTTGGTTCCAACAATTATGGAAATTTTGGAAGGGGTAACTATACTAGAGATTATCAACCTTACAATAATTTTTCTCGGAGACAACAAAATCCATCTAATAGGAATTTTGATCAAAGGGAAAATAGTAATCGCAACTATGCTAACTGGGGTTCAAATCAGAACAATAGTTTCAATAGAGGAAATAGCAATGGTCCTGATAGAAGTAATAATCGCGATATGATGGTAGATCTCCAAATATTAGATCGCATCGCCATGCTAACTCTGCTCAACAAGAGCCCCAGGTTATTAATGATCAAGGTAACAATAATAATAGTGTCTCTAATGCTACTGCTTGCTCTGCTTTTGATTTCGAGAGAGCATCTCAGTGCCCGGAGTGCACAACTTTGTTCCAACCTACAGCTATAACTACCTTGAGTTGCGGTCATCCTCTACCCACTCTTCCTGCATTAGCTGCGCATGACGGAAGAGGGTCTCTTACTCTACATAAGGGGTTTATGAATAATAATCCAGTCTCAGTTCTCTTTGATTCTGGATGCACTACTGTTGGGATTAGACAGTCTTTAGTTCATCCATCTTGCGCAACGGGTAATATGGTGAAATGTGTGACAGTTGGTGGGACAGTTGAGACTTTTCTGACTGCCATAGTCCACATTGCCACACCGTTTTTCACTGGTTATATACACGCATGTATGCTCAGAGCGCCTATCGCCAACCTTACTGTCGGACAGATACATGGTATAAAGGTTTGTACGCCGGTACAAATTGCTGCTTGGGAACAGCAACATAATCTTACTGCCGTCACTATGCCAAAATCTTTTCACCAAGTACATTCTGCTAATTTTGTGCAATCTTGCAGTATTGATGATACGATTTTCATCATACTAATTTTAGTGCTTCTTGTAACCCACCCAGTGGGACATACCTCAGTACGTCGCAAATCTAACTTTGATTCTTCTTTAACTACTATTATAGAAGAAGATCCTTCGATTTTGTCTGACACACACACTAACTTTAGCGCTACGACTGAATCTGCATCCAGTCACGTTGATTGCAACTTCTTTACCGCAATGACTAGTGTTTTCTCTGCTACATGTACAAACTTAATTGTTAGTACATATCTATACCTTATTAGTTTCTTTACTTTTCTTACGGGGCCGGTTAGCTCAGTATCTTCATCTTTTACAACTTTTTGTCGTACTTACTGCTTTTCTTTTAAATTTCGACGTAGGTCCAAGTTTACTACTGTCTGGTTTTACACCTTTATGGTATAATTCTTGCTTTTTTTCTTACCCAGTACACAGGCTATGACTTCAGTTCAGCCTTTGAGATGTACGCATTTGTTAACTGCATTTCCTTTGTCTTGCGCAAAATCTCAGATTGTCAGCCATAATTACACTCTTACTCATCATTACACTCAACATGACGTTAGTATCATTGGTATATTCGCGACTTTTCTCTACATAAATTACATGCTGCTATTTTTCTCTGATACTTTTATGACCCTGTTTAATTCATGATCCTGTGTTCGTCTGTGCTACTTTCTCTGTTACCATTTCTTGTGTAATGGAGGAAGGTTAGATTAACATCGTACAGGGGTCGGAAGTTTACACGGCCACATTTGATAGGTTAAAATTAAAATTGGCTATTGTATTTCATAAAATCCTACCTTTACCAAACAGAGATTTTCATTTGTGTTTTTTTCACAGCAACGGCTTTTCCATGAGAGTTAGAGCTGCTATATTGATTGACTAGGCTGTTACTCTACAATCTGTGGTATTTATCGCAAGATTTGCTGTTCCTGTGAAACCAGTCGGCAGTTTGTTGCCACACTAGATGCTTTTGTACCTTCGTGCTCACAGGATGTTTCAAGATCACTGGAGTTTGTCCTTTATATGTAACTTCTTTAGGACAGAAGATAATATTAGTATAGTATAGTATATTAGAGAGTACTGTATTAGGATATGATATAACTTCTTTAAGATAGTATGTTCGTTCATCTTTATGCACCATTTCATTACCATATTATTTTTATATGACTGTGTTCTGATAATGCACCATCTCATTCCCATATTGTTCTTATACTACTGTGTTTTGATAAATGATGAATGTATGACAATTGTAATGATGCTACTATTTTTACTTAACTTATCATTACAATACATTTCGGTATTGTACATTTTTGTTGAAAAAAGAAAATGAAGACAAGAAAAAAGGTATTTTTTGTTCTGTCACTGTGATGTATTTTTTCTTTGCCCAGCGCTTGATTGTGCGCTAGGGGTAACTATGTATAGCGGTATTAGTACATTGAGAAAGTGTTTTTTCTAAGGTTGTGATGTATTTTTCTTTACCCGGCGTGTGATTGTGCATCAGGAATAGCTATGTATAACGGTATTGTTATCTTTGATATTTATATGGGTTCATCATTTGTACCCCATGGGTTTATTAACTTACTTATCTGGCATATTGTGTTTTTTTTTTTAAATTGTAACTAGCTGTTTCTTCTAGGTTTTTCTATGCCGTAGACATGCATTGTTTTTTCTTTTTATTTTCTCTAATGTATGTTCTTTTGTAATGATAAGTGTTTATTGATACGATGCATTGTTTGATCTTATGGTTATCATGTCATATCATTGTTTTCTTGTCATATTTCTATTTCATTGCTTTCTTTCATTGCTGCTCATTCTTCTTGTACTTCATCTGGTCTTTTCACTTTTCACTTATGATGTCATACTGTGTCCATACTTGATATACTTCATCTTTGTTTGGATTTCATTATCTCGGGATACTTTATTTCGTACTTTTCACGTACTTCCATTACTATGTTATTGATTTATATGACTTAACATAGTGTAAATTTTGTGTGTAGATACTAGTATTGCATCGACCTCATTATTTTGTCCAACGTATTTTTTCAAAGAAAAAAAAAAATGATGTTATTTTTTTTTCCCGGGGGTCGGTGTAGTCTGTTAAGTCATATTTTTATTAAGGGGAGTTAGGTGTTTAAGACTTGTATGTACGGGTCGGATTTTTGTACACGCTAGTAAACACGCTCTGTGTGATGAGAGATTTTTCTTAGTTGGGGGCTGTATGCTCAGTAATGTTTGAACACAGCTCTACTGACTAGTTGTTAGTTTGTTTTTAAAAATATGATAAGGAATCTGGTCGAATGTTCTATGAAATAGTTTTGAGGGGGGAAAGGCGGATGAATTCTGCTCACATCTCAAGCTGCGAGTTCACGCTTGAATGAATTGTACTGAGCTGTTTTGAGCAGCTGATTTTTCATGACAGTACGCTTCTGGCAGAGCTCTGAAATGGACGTTTACCATTTCGTCAGTGTGTTCCAGAATATGTATTTTTTGTGATAGGAATATTTGATAATTGATATTGATTCTAAGCCAGGGATATTACGGCTTACTTACTAATGTACGTTATTGTAGATTGAGAGATATTGACGGGAATGTTCTTTGCCCCGGTATTTGCTATTCTAAGCCTTGGATATAATGGCTTGGTAATGTACTGTTTGTCGGCGTCTGTGGCCTAATGGATATGAACGCAGTTTCATAATCCAGATATACCAGGTTCAAAACCTGCTGCAGGCGGTTTGGTAGCAGATCGCTTTGTGTGGATTTTTAACAATGGTATAAGCGCCGTACCGTTCAGAAAGCAATGGCAAACTACTGAATGAAAAAATTGCCTAGAAAAATCACAAACAGCCAATAAAAGCTGGGGTTGATTGCCACGTCCTGTAAAGGATAAGCAACTAACTTTTTTTTTTAATGTACTGTTTACTGAAGTGAATTGCTGTACGAGTATATTGAGAGTTGCTGATGTTATAAGAATCATGATGTTATTCCTCTAATGGATATTTGCTCCTATGGATATTATTGCACTGAGAGTTGCTGATGTTATAAGAATCATGATGTTATCCCTCTAATGGATATTTGATCCTGTGGATTATACTGATGACTATTAGATGCTTTGTGCTACAACTCGTTTGCCACGTATTTTATACTTGTAGTAACCTATGATAGTGTGCTGTTTTCTGATGTCCACGTTGCTGTGTAGTCAATAAACTGTGTCAAACGTTTTCCACTAGTTACAGTTTCCTGACTATTTACGTTTGCTGAGGTGTGTGTGATTGCTACGGAGAGTTAATCTAGTACTACATGACATTCACGTATGTTGTATGCTGTTATCTACATTGTCACACACTTGTCGGCTACCTGTAAGCCCGACACATGCTGATTGCCTTCATCAGCGAAAGTTAATAATAACTTTAATCGTCTTCCTGGAACCACACATCAGCCTTAACAGTTACCTGCCTGAGTAAATGCTGCTCCACAAACATCACACTTGTAAGGCTTCTTTACTGTATTCTTTTATGATGTTGTAGGTGGCTTGTCCGAGTAAATGCTGCACTACAAAAGTCACACTTGTAAGTCTTCTCTCCTGTATGTATTCTTTTATGACTTTTTAGACTACTGCTCCTAGTAAATGCTGCACCACAAACATCACACTTGTAAGGCTTATCTCCTGTATGTATTATTTTATGACTTTGTAGATTACTGTTCAGAGTACATTCTGCCCCATAAACATCACACTTGTAAGGCTTCTCTCCTGTATGTATTCTTTTATGACTTTGTGGACTACCACTCATTAAATGCTGCTCCACAAACATTACACTTGTAAGGCTTCTTTCCTGTACGTATTCTTTTATGACTTTGTTAACTACTGTTCGGAATAAATGCTGCACAATAAACATCACACTTTTAAGGCTTCTCTCCTGTATGTATTATTTTATGACTTTGTAGGTGTCTTGTCTGAGTAAATGCTGCACCACAAACATCACACTTGTAAGGCTTCTCTCCTGTATGTATTCTTTTATGACATTGTAAGTTACCTGCCTGAGTAAATGCTGTTCCACAAATATCACACGTGTAAGGCTTCTCTCCTGTATGTATTCTATTATGTATGTGAAGACTACTGCTCTGAGCAAATGCTGCTCCACAAATATCACACTTGTAAGGCTTCTCTCCTGTATGTATTCTTTTATGACTTTGTAGATTACCGCTCTTAGTAAATGCTGCACCACAAACATCACACTTGTAAGGCTTCACTCCTGTATGTATTCTTTTATGACTTTGTAGACTACTACTCTCAGTAAATGCTGCACCACAAACATCACACTTGTAAGGCTTCTCTCCTGTATGTATTCTTTTATGTTTGTGAAGACTACTGCTCAGAGCAAATGCTGCTCCACAAATATCACACTTGTAAGGCTTCTCTCCTGTATGTATTCTTTTATGACTTTGTAGACTACCATTCTCAGTAAATGCTGCTCCACAAAAATCACACTTGTAAGGCATCTCTCCTGTATGTCTTCTTTTATGTTTTTGTAGAAAACTGCTCAGAGTAAATGCTGCACCACAAACATCACACTTGTAAGGCATCTCTCCTGTATGTCTTCTTTTATGTTTTTGTAGACTACCACTCTCAGTAAATGCTGCACCACAAACATCACACTTGTAAGGCTTCTCTCCTGTATGTATTCTTTTATGTTTGTGAAGACTACTGCTCAGAGCAAATGCTGTTCCACAAATATCACACTTGTAAGGCTTCTCTCCTGTATGTATTCTTTTATGACTTTGTAGACTACCACTCTCAGTAAATGCTGCTCCACAAACATCACACTTGTAAGGCTTCTCTCCTGTATGTCTTCTTTTATGTTTTTGTAGATTACTGCTCAGAGTAAATGCTGCACCACAAACATCACATTTGAAAGGATTCTCTCTTGTATGTATTCTTTTATGACTTTGTAGGTTACATGCCTTAGTAAATGCTGCTCCACAAACATCACACTTGTAAGGCTTTTTTCCTGTATGTATTCTTTTATGACATTGTAGGTGGCTTGTCCGAGTAAATGCTGCACCACAAAAGTCACAATTGTAAGGCTTCTCTCCTGTATGTATTCTTTTATGACTTTGTAGACTACCACTCACAGTAAATGCTGCACCACAAACATCACACTTGTAAGGCTTCTCTCCTGTATGTATTCTTTTATGACTTTGTAGGTTAACTATCTGAGTAAATGCTCGACCACAAACATCACACTTGAAAGGCTTCTCTCCTGTATGTATTATTTTATGACTTTGTAGGTGACTGGTCTGAGTAAACGCTGCTCCACAAACATCACACTTGTAAGGCTTCTCTCCTGTATGTATTCTTTTATGACTGTGTAGGTTACCTGCCTGAGTAAATGCTGTTCCACAGATATCACACTTGTAAGGCTTCTCTCCTGTATGTATTCTTTTATGTATTTGTACACTACTGCTCAGAGCAAATGCTGCACCACAAACATCACACTTGAAAGGCTTCTCTCCTGTATGTATTCTTTTATGACTTTGTAGACTACCACTCTCAGTAAATGCTGCACCACAAACATCAAACTTGTAACGCTTCTCTCCTGTATGTATTCTTTTATGTTGCTGTAGGTTATCTGTCACAGAAAATGATGCGCCATTAATGTCACACTTGTAGGACTCGTTTTTTTCTATTTTCTTTTGAGACTGAGTGCTTGAATCACTGCAAGCAGCAACAGATCTGCCAGTCACACAAAGCTGAACATTTATCTCACTGGCAAAAAATGGTTTACTACAATTTATGTTACAGACTTGATTTTTACAAACTGATGTAATACTGTGTAGGTTGTCAAACATTGTAGCTGTCCTTTCCTGACTGTTGATGAGGTTCACTGATGCTTCATTACAAGTGAGTCTCAGGTTGATGCTATATTCTCTTGCTACATCAGTAGAAGTGGCATCTCCAATCTTATTAACTGCTTCATTCATGTTATCAAGACTGTATTGTGGTAACATATTCTGAAGTTCACTGCATTTATTATCAAACTCCCAGCGTCCATCTCTGTGTACTGTTGTCATATGCTTATCCAGGACATCGAGTTGGAAGAAATGAGTGTTGCACAGGTGACAAGAATAAACACCTGTAATAATAAAAATAATGAGCAAAGACAAATAATGAATTGCATGTCTTATATGTTTAGTTAAAGTTTGTTAGCAAAATATAGTAAACCATAATTTCCTGATAATTCAACTAAACTCAACCCATAACCCATCATGGGTCGTAGGGGTGCCATGGTGGAAGCATCAGCAGACATGGTCCTCCACTGCTCTCTATTCTCAGCAATGCGTACAAGTGTGGAAAAACTGTGTCCTGCCCATTCTTTGATGTTATCAGCCCAGGATTTTCTTTGCCTTCCTCTTCTCCGTTTACCTTCGACTGTTCCCTGGAGGATCGTTTTCGAAAGGGAGTCATGACGAGTTACATGCCCAAACCAGGCAAGCTTTCGACGTTTCACTATTGACAAAAGTGGTTCTTGGTGGCCTGCATAGGTGTTTATCTTCTCTCTAACATAGACATTTGTTTTGTGCTCTTTATAGCAAATGCGCAAAATTCTTCTATAACATTTATGCTCGAAAGCCTGAATCCTTTGCTCCTGATAATTATGTGATTGTAATTCAGGATCGACATCATTGCAATCCAGGCAAACCCACTGGTGCTAAGTCTTCCTCAGCAAATGTTGAAGTGTGGAATGTTTACTGTACTGTAGCATCCTGAACTGTATACATGTAGGATGCATCCTCTCATATGTCATACCTGCTAGTCTTATGTTTGATGCCACATTGCAGCTATCTTAGCCTTGTTGATTCATCTAATGCAGTGTTGTTTTCTAACACATGATCATTAACTGCCCTCAGTATATCTCCCTTGTGCAGGACCAGTGTCTCCCCTTTGTAAATAGATTTAATTCTCTAAGAAAGGCCCACTCGCTGCTTAGTATTAAATGTTATACTGTGCAGATATTTAAATCATGTAAACTTATGTAGCCAAAATGTGAATTTAAAATAATAACATTGCTATTATATATACCTTTCTCATCTCCAAATAAGCATAATTGTTGTTGACTTTCTGGCATGTCCAAGAAGTCAGTATACTGTATCTCAGTTTTAGTACAGCTGTTGTCACAATCAGCCTGAAACAAATTTTGATCAATTCAGGCATTTATGACACATCATCATTATCACTTCTAGCTCCCTAAACAGCCTAGGTCTTCAACAACTGTATGCCAACTCCTCTTGTTGTATACTATCAGCTCAAGGTGTCTCCAAGACTGACTCATATCTTTGACTTTTGTATCCGGTTCTCTGTTATGTGTGTTTTTGAGTCATCCAAAACCTCTTTTTACCCTGGACATTTCAGAATGCTATAAACTAGAGCTATATAATTGAATGGCCGTGACAATGGAGTTGACGATTGATATTTTTGTGTTGGACTTGATTTCTCTTAATAAGTGTAGCCAGCAGGTGGGCTTGAACATCAACCTAAAAAAGACAGAGGTCATGACGCTCAATGTGAGCAACCCTGAGCCCATATCAGTAAGGAATCAGCAATTGGAACAGACAGGTGCCTTCACATACCTAGGATGCATAGTAACACCAGACGGCGGAGCAAGCAAAGACATCAACAACAGAATGAACAAAGCAAGAACAGCCTTTTTCAGTCTAAACAACATCTGGAAGTCCTCTCAGTACAGCACAAGGACAAAATTAGGATTATATCAGAGCTGTGTGCTTTTTGTGCTTCTCTATGGCGTGGAGAGCTGGAGAGTTACAGAGAAGGAAATGTCGAAATTGTCCTCTTTTCACTCAAGATGCCTAAGAAAAATTCTCCGAATCTTTTGGCCGAATACCATCACCAACCAAGATCTGCTTACTCGGAGCAAGCAAGAGGACATGCACACCATCATAGCTGGCAGACGCTGGAGCTGGGTTGGCCATGTCCTCAGAAGAGACCCCGATGCCATCGCAAGAACAGCTATGCTATGGACCCCTGAAGGAAAACGAAAGAGAGGCCGACCAAAAACAACTTGGCGGAGGACTGTGGAGGCTGAGATACAAAGAATGAACCAGAGTTGGGGTACTGTATGATGAATGGCCGCCGACCGAGCAAAGTGGAATCAATTTGTTGTTGCCCTACAAGATGCCACAAGGCATAATGGCCACTGACTGCTTTGATGGTCGGCGGCTAAGGATCAAAGAAGATTTGATTTCTCTTTGTATTTATGACTTTTTTAATACACAGTTTTTAAATGTTTGGGAGATAACATTTTTCTGCAATCATTTTCTCATTATTGCCATCACTCATGAACACATACAAAGACACATTCACAAGCACATACACAAATGAACACATACACTTATTTATACATGCACAGACACATTCTCATGTACTATTTTATAAAAACACATATACACAAATATACAGAGCACATAATTATTGTCTACATGAAATAAGACCCTATATGGGCACAGTGAACTTTCAAACACAAAAAAAACATTTGAATTGTTTGTGTCAAAAATAAATAAAACATTGAAATAACACACAAGCATGTCTAATAAGGCCTCTTGTAGTTTCTGGGGTCTATGAAACTCAGGACAATAATTTGTTTACTACATAGAGGTTACTTTCACTATTGCTTCCATCTGGCAGGAAATAGTAGTGGACTTGAAAGCTGCTTTTGCTGTGCTGTTTTTGCAAGCAATAACATTGGAGAATTTTTCAAAACAACTGTAGGAGTTCGCCAGGGATGTATCCTGTCACCAGTGCTCTTTAACATTTATCTAGAACATATTATGCAGGAGGCTCTCTACGATTATAAATCAACCATATCGATTGGAGGCCGACCTCTGTGTAATCTACGTTTTGCTGATGATATTGATCTGATAGCTGGAACAGAATCAGAACTTCAAGACCTTACCTCTAGACTGGAGAAAGTAACAAGAACATATGGGATGGAAATTAATATAGAAAAAAGCAAGATATTGGTGAATAGCCATAAGAAACATGTTCCGACCAACATTACGTTAAATGGGCAAACGTTAGAAGAAGTTAACACCTTTAAATATCTCGGGTCCACTATATGTAGTGATGGAAGATCAAATAAAGAAATCAAGACAAGACTTGAGATGGCCTCAGCTGCCATGACAAGGTTGAATGTGATCTGGAAAAGTAACATCAGTTTTCCTGTGAAGATCAAATTATACAAATCACTTGTATTCTCTATTCTCTTGTATGGGTGTGAGGGCTGGACACTCACTGCAGATACGGAGCGAAGGATTCAGGCTTTCGAGCATAAATGTTATAGAAGAATTTTGCGCATTTGCTATAAAGAGCACAAAACAAATGTCTATGTTAGAGAGAAGATAAACACCTATGCAGGCCATCAAGAACCACTTTTGTCAATAGTGAAACGTCGAAAGCTTGCCTGGTTTGGGCATGTAACTCATCATGACTCCCTTTCGAAAACGATCCTCCAGGGAACAGTCGAAGGTAAACGGAGAAGAGGAAGGCAAAGAAAATCCTGGGCTGATAACATCAAAGAATGGGCAGGACACGGTTTCTCCACACTTGTACGCATTGCTGAGAATAGAGAGCAGTGGAGGACCCTGTCTGCTGATGCTTCCACCATGGCACCCCTACGACCCATGACGGGTTATGGGTTGAGATGAGATGATGATGAAAGCTGCAACCAAGGTGAAGTGGGTTCAATTCTCTGTACCAAACAACAGAAGGCTGATGCTCGGGAGTCATGACCCATGTGGGCTCGCCTCCCTAAGACTGTAAAGGAGATTAAAGGGCTGAAACACTTGATCGATAGGGGAACTCTTCTGATGATCAGATTGCCTCTTGTTGTATTGCTCTGTATAGTTTCCTATCATATCAGGCTTCTTGTATTTTCTGGGATCTCTAATGGGACAAAGAAATATTGCTCCTTCAGGATGTTGTACAAGGCACTTTTATAAGGCTGATCATGAGGCTGGCAACATCATTGTGTCAAACAAATAGCTACAGACACCATCACAGTAAGAGCTTGCGAATGTTTAGTGTAAGCTTCCTGTAGTAGTGGATCTATTCTCCGTAAGGGGTGACCAGGACAATGGTGACATATAAGATTTTTGACCTGTTTGATATAGTTTGTCTAAACAATGGTATGTATATACAACATATAAGGTTAATAAACTGTCTGATATAGTTTCTCTAAACAATGGTACATACAACATATAAGGTTAATTAATTGTCTGATATAATTTGTCTAAACAATGGTACATACAACATTGTTATGATTAAAATTCATAACATGTCTGTTGATATCAAAATGGTTCGACAAATATTCATATTTGTTTATGACTGGTAGTCCTTGGTAACAAGAAGTTACATCATTGCCTTTGGGCTCAGTAGCAGACGCCAAAGTTGGTACCCCAAAAAGTTAGCGATTGTCTGCTAGGGTCTTGGGTGTGTGTTTTTGAGGCAGGTGGACGTGTGTTTCTGAGCTCCAGAGAATTATAGTAATTCACGACATATTCTTATGATGTTCGACCACTAGATCATCCATACACCTCCGTGTGATGATACTAGTTTATGTATGAAAGGAATTCTGATATCTGTGAAGAACGTGAGTAAAAAAAAAAGATGTGTAAAACTGTTGAGGACAGTGTTTTAGCTACAGACAATACTGAGCTATCCTGATAACTGGATATCTATATAATGCCAATGATATAATGGTTTTCCAGCTGATATTTGTGGAGCAACGTTTTGTGAGAATAAACTGTGTATTGATTTGTCTAACCTGGCCTTTGTAGTGACATTAATAGTTGGTGGTGAAGGGCTGTGTGCGTGGTCTACTAATATACCCCTATGTGGACTTGGCCTGAGTAATCAAGACATTTACTCATCATATAATAATAATATAAAGACCCGCAACACCTAAAATGGGAGCCTCAAGCCGGGATCTGGAATCAAGAGTATAATAATAATGTCAAGATAAGATTTTCAAGTCGTTGGACTTCATTTTCTGGAAAAAGTCAGAAATTTTCAAAATGGCAGTGTGTGTTATCTGCTGACCTGTGTGAGAACGAAAGAACATTAATTGCTGTACTTATTTTCAACTATCGACTTCAAAAGGTGAAGTGTTGAAGGGAAAAGACTTTCCTAATAAATTTACATTGTCAACTTCAAGTTTTATGCCCGATGATGGCCTACTTTCAAGATTTTTTCGCCAAGTATATTAATTAAGAAGACGACTGACAAGAGTGCAGTTCTGTTTGAGTGGTGAAATCTAAACCTAACCTGGTCCAAACAGAGTGTTTTCTTCATGCCTTGGGAAGGAGGTGTAAAAACCAGGAGGATCTTTGTTACTGGCATTCAGATAAGTACATTTAAGGTTACATACAGTGAGTGATGCTGAGAATTTTGTTTGCCAGAGTTCTTTTTTTTTTTCTATGTTCTATGCATTTTCGTGCATATATTTTTTAGTAATTAGTGGGTGGTTGGAGGGACTCGTGAATTTTTTCAATACCTCATTTGTATGGACGAGAAAATTCATGGGCATTCTTTAGTTTTATGCATCTGTTTGGTTCAACTTAAGGGGCCGATGTACATTGCTGAGTGTTACTGCCTTAATTGAATTAACCAGGTCCAATATCTGTCTAGTTGTGAAGGTCCTGTTATTTGGCAAGTTTGTTATTGTTGTAAAGTTAATTGTAATATTTATTCCATTTTCTTCATTATTGTTTGTTATATTGTTCATCTAACCTTGCTATCCTTCATTTATTAGATGTCATATATGTTGTGAATTCGTACTTGTCTTGTCATAAGTGTGATAGAGCTGAATTTTATTAATTTGTTCTATAAATCATACAGTTCTGCCTTGTTTCTTCAGTAGTATTATCTTTATTTGGCTCTTGTCACTGTATTCAGTCATCTTGTTTGTATCCATTGTTTTGCTCCTATAATAATATCTTTTATTACACACAGTTGGTTGATTTTGAGTGGTGAAATAATTGTTGCTAATTTTACTCACATATTCATTATATAATATTTGCATTATTGTTCAGCTATTGGAAAGCACAATAATAGTGAATAATGGATACCCTGGAATACTTTATTAAGATTGGAAAAGAATTTGGAATGGAGGTGAAGCTTTGAGGACTTATGCAGACAATGAACTCAGAAATCAAAGAAAATTAGATAGAGAGGAGAAAACTGAAGAACTGGCGGAGAAGAAGAAAGAATTAGCTGAAAAAAGGAGACAAGATGAGTTGGCTCTTGAAGAAAAAAAATTGGCCTATGCTCAGGCTGAATTAAAAGCACAACAAGCTCAGGCTGAATTAAAAGCACAACAAGCTTAGGCTGAAATAAAAGCACAACAAGAGCTTAGAATGGCAGAACTTGAGTTGGAGAATTGAAACTTCAAAAACCACAGGTTAATCCAGTGAATGGTTAAGCTGGAAAAAAAGACCATGCTTCCACTTTTAAGCTCAATTTGCCAAACTTTAACTCAAATATAGACGATATTTCACGCTTCTTAAATAGGTATGAAACTTATTGCCAAGAGTTTAAAATTGATAGAGCTACATGGCCTAGTAGGGTCATGACTTTATAAGCGGTTGAAGCTTTTACTGCAGTGTGCACAATGGATGATCAGACTAGAAATGACTATGAGGCTGTAAAAGCCTTGTTGCTAAAGAAGTATCAATTGGATGAAAATGGCTATAGGCTGAAGTTTAAATCATTGTTACCAGATTCAGCTAAAGATTTTACTGAACTTGTCTCATCTATTAAACTTTACTTTTCTAGATGGGTTGATTTAGCAAAAATTGAACCAATTTTTGAGGGGTTGGCTGATTTGATTCTTAGAGACAAGGTATTGTCTTCAATCAGTGGTGACTTTTTATCATTCCTACAGGAGAGAAAACCTGAAACATTATCTGCTATGGAAAATTTAGGTTGTCAATATCAAATTGCACATCTGGGAAGGAACCTTAGCAAAAATACCTTAAGGATTCCTCGCCAGTCACATTTGCTAGGACTGTGATGTATAATTCACCTAGACAGAGATCCAATAGTATGAATAGAAACTATCAAGTAAATAGAGATCATAACAATGGCAATTACAGAGGGAGATATAATTGTAACAAACAATCACAACAGCCTCAAAGAAATTATAACTCATATGATGATGGATATTTTCATCCACAATCATCATTCAGGCCTAATGAATATCAGAACAGAGGAGGATATAAATCCAGATCAGGCAGAGGACAAAGGTCATTTTATAGAAACAATGACAATTCTTTTAATAACAGAGGTTCTCAACAGAACAATAACTTTAGACAGTCAAGGAACCCTGAACGTTCAAATGCTGTTGTACATGTTAGTGACAATAATCCAGTTCAGAATAATAATAGTGTCTCTCATGCTAATGCATGTGGTGTAGATTTATCTAACTGTACTAATTGTTCTGAATGTAATTCTTTGTTTCAGCTAGAGGGAGTCCCTAGGCTCCTGTCTAGACATCCGTTACCAGTTATGTCCTCGTATGATGGAACAGGTTCACTGGTCTTTTAAAAAGGTTTTGTTAACCAACTTGTGTCACTTCTCATGGACACAGGATGCACGACGATTGGTGTGCGCAGGTCATTGGTAGATCAATTGGATTACACAAGCAGGGAGGTTAAATGCATTACATTTGGTGGCACAGTGGAATACTATCCAACTGCGGAAGTGTTTTTGGATACCCTTACTTTACAGGAAAAACTCTTGTGTGCCTGTTGAATAATTCTATTGCAGGAATTACCTTGGGAAATATTCCTGGCCTTCATGAGTGCACTCAAATTCTGTCACAACCAGAGCTCAGGCTTGTGCTGAGATGCATAATCTGAACCAAATCAATAACGTGGTAGATGACGTGATGAATGATGAGAGTGAGGAGATGGTGACTGATAAAGAGAATAATGTTGAAGAGGAGGAAAAAGATGATAATCTACAGGTGGAACTTATTGATAAGGATTCATTCATTCGGAGAAAGAATGATGATGATTCCTTAAAGAAATTTTTCAGGTTGCAAAATCAGATGATGTGGTGATTGGAGATAATTCTAAACATTGGTACACTTTAAACAATAGTATTTTAATTAGAAATTTTCAAGATTCTACATCTGTAAGAAAACAGATCATGGTACCAGCTTGTTTTCGATGATTCGTTTTACGACATGCTCACGATATTAATTGTGCAGGTCATTTGGGGATTGCTAGAACAAAACAGAGAGTTTTGTCTCATTTTTTTGGCCGGGTGTGACAAAAGATGTCAAAACTTTTTGTGAAACATGCAAAGTTTGCCAAGACGTGGCAACAAAAAGACCCAAACATAATGCGCCTATCCAGGCATCAGATTTATCATTGCATCCTTTTGCAAAGATGGCTATTAAACTTATTGGTCCATTAAAGGTCACATCAGCTAGATGTCACCGATATGTGCTGAATTGCATTGATATGTGCACACGCTGGCCAGAGGCTATTCCTCTTAAAACCATATCAACAGTGGATGTAGCTGATGTGCTATTTTTAATTATTAGTAGATTGGGTTTTCCCAAAAACATTTTATCAGCCAGGAGAACTCGATTCGTCTCTGACGTAATGAAACAAATGATGAAAGAGTTCAATATTGACCGTTCTTAGCTCAATCTATCTCACAGACTCAAATGGTAAAATTGAGAGGCTCAATTGTTCTTTGAAGCAGATGTTGGGTAAGGTCACTACTAAATACCAGCAAGATTAGGATAGAGTATTACCTGCAATATTGTTTGCATATAGGGAAATTCCCAACGAACATACCGGGTTCATGCCATTTGAGTTAGTCTTTGGTGCTAAACCTAGAGGACCTATGTCCATTTTAAAACCATTATTGGTTGGAGCTGATGTGAATGAAGATGTTCAAACCTCTTACCAATATGTTGTCAATTTGAGGAAAAAAATTATCGACACATGCCAAATAGAAAAATTAAAGGCTCATATGTTTGTGAATCAAAACAGATAACTACACCAATTATGGCCAGGTGATGAGGCTTATGAGTTACTACCAAATAAAGACAGTAAATTACTGGTGTCATGGAGAGGACCTTATACAACTATTTATAAATTGTCAGATGTTGACTATTTATTGTCTATTAATGGAAAGGAATTTGGAAGTCTTCCCAGTACAGCACAAACACCAAATTAAGACTGTATGAGAGCTGCGTACTTTCTGTGCTTCTCTATGGTGCGGAATGTTGGAGAGTAACAGAGAAGGAAATGTCGAAACTGTCCTCCTTCCACACAATCTGCCTAAGGAAAATTCTCCGAATCTTTTGGCCAAACACCATCAGCAACCAAGAACTACTTATTCGGAGTAACCAGGAGGACATGCACACCATCATAGCTGGCAGACGCTGGAGTTGGGTTGGCCATGTCCTCAGAAGGGACCCTGATACCATCGCAAGAACAGCTATGCTATGGACCCCCGAGGGAAAGCGAAAGAGAGGCCGACCAAAAACAACTTGGCGGAGAACTGTGGAAGCTGAGATGCAAAGAATGAACCACAGTTGGGGCACTGTACGAAGGATGGCCGCCGACCGAGCAAAGTGGAATCAATTTGTTGCTGCCCTACAAGACGCCACCAGGCGTGATGGCCGCTGACTGCTTTGACGGTTGGCGGTTATGGATCAAAGAAGAAGAAGAAGAAGAATGGAAAGGAAACAACTTTTCATATCAACATGTTACAGCAATTTCATGCTCGTCCTCGGCATCTTAAACCAGTCTTTGAAGCTATCGATGAGTCTGTTGATCATCGCTCCTACTTAGCGGTAATACAGGAAGAATTGTCTGACTTACCTGATGGTACTGAACCACTTTTATCTTTACCAAATTTACCTCTTTTAACTACTGAGAGTTGGAAAGATATTTCTATTGCGCCAACTCTTGCTTCTCATCAGAAGAAGCAGATTTCTCAATTATGGCAATCTTTTCCTGATGTGCTCACGGATGTTCCTGGGCATACAGATATCATTCAACATGATATCTTGCTTACCGATTTCAGACCTATCAAACTGAAACCATATCCTATACCTTTTCATTTGCAATCACAGGTACAGGAAGAAATAAAGGAGATGATAAAGTTACAAATAATTGCTCCATCACATTCACCATATAATTTTCCTATGTTCTTAGTTAGGAAGAAAGACAAATTTATTCGGATTTGCATAGATTTCAGGTGCTTAAATGCTGTGATGTTCCAAGATGCAGAACCATTACCTTTGTTAGATTCTCTTCTGGACAGATTAGCTACAGCTACTTTCTTTACTAAATTTGACTTGTCAAAAGGCTATTGGCAGGTGCCATTATCAGACAAAGCTAAACTGTATACAGCTTTCGCTACACCTCTAGGATTGTTTCAATTTAATTTTGTCGTTTGGTCTCGTTAACGCTCCTGCTACCTTTGTTCGCATGATGCGCAAACTTTTTTCTGACCGTGAGGATTTAATCACTTATATTGATGATATTTGTCTGTTTCATCAATCTCGGGAAGAATATGTTCTTGGAATTCAGTCCTGGTTGAATACCTTGCGTCTTCACAATCTTACTGCTAGACCTTCTAAAACAAGAATAGGATTCACATAAATTTCTTTTCTTGGTCATAAGGAAGGAGGTGGTTTTCTTAAACCTAAATATTCAACTATTTCAAAAATCTTGATATTCCTAGAACTAAGAAACAGGTTCGCAGTCTGTCAGGCTTAGTGAGTTTCTATAGAAAATTATTGCCTAATTTTTTGGATATTAACTCAGTTCTGTCTTTGTTGTTAAAGAAGAACTCGCCAAACAAAATTGTCTGGTCCCATGCTTGTGATGTTGCTTTAAATGTATTGAAAATCTGTTTTTCTAAATCACCAATTTTGAGATTACCTGACGCTTTATTTCCTTTCACCCTCAGAGTAGATGCCTCTGGAACAGGAATCGGTGGAACGCTAATGCAAGAGTTTGAAGGCTGCATGCATCCAATACTATATATAAGTAGGAAATTGACGCCTACTGAGCAAAAGTACCCCATTGTGGAGAGGGAGTTGTTGGCGATTGTGTTTTGCTTCGCCAAACTCCAACATTACATGATGGAAGCATGATTCACCTTGGAAACCATTCAAAACGCATTGTCCTATCTCAAGACAGCAAGAATCCAAAATGAGAAAGCGGCCAGGGCATTGCTTGCACTTCAGCCCTATGATTATGAAATTAGAGCTATCAAAGAAAGCCAGAATATTATGGCTGATTTCCTGTCTCGTTGCATCAAGGACCTTATATCACCAATCAACTCTATAAATACAGGTGACTCACAATGTTCAAGCTAACCTATGAAATGACTTCATGATATGCTGATCTGTGAAATATTACAGTGATGATGATGTGTTGTTTTGACATCACTACATTTGAACAATAAGTCCAAGAATGGAGAATACTACAACATTCTGTAAGCTATCAATGCTGAAGACTAATCTACATATTCGCATTTTGAAAGAAAAATTTTACAGTAACTTATGTAACAACGCTGATATGATTAATTGGTTCACACACACATGATATTGATGAATTCTGCAATGCTTAAGATGGTGTGATATCTCGTTGAACTCAGCACATTACGTACATATATTATACCTTAATGACAGTGCTCATATTTGTTCTATAAACTTACAAACACACATTGTGTGAAATGTTGAAAATGATGTCATTTCAGGATATTTCATACAGACATGTATTGGCATTTTCAATGGGAACACCCACGTCCAGAAATGAAGGGACACAACTCGAGAGTTACTCGCTTAATCAAGGGAAAAAACAAGGAAATTTCCTGTCTGATGATTTTTCGATTTGCAATTGCTTTGGATGTTAACATTTGGATTCGTACGAACATACTATCGCATGGAGGACTGTTAAGTCATATTTTGAGTCAGAGTTAAGGATTTTTATGTACGGGGCTGTTTTTTCTAGTAAGCACGTTTAAAGTAATGAGTAGATTTTTTTTATTTGGGTACTTTGTGTACGATTATTTTGGAACATAGCTCAACTGAGTCTGTGTTAGTTTAAAAAAAAAAATAAAGAAACTATTCGAATGTTCTTAGTAGTAGTTTGGAAGGAGAAACGGATGAGCTGAGCTCAGATGTCAAGCAGTTAGTTTGCGCATGAGCGACTTTACTGAGCTGTACTGAGAAACTATAATCTCAGTAAGTGTGTATCTGGCAGGGCTTCAAGACGATTGTTTTGTCTCGTTAGTGTGACCAGAGTATATTATTGAAGGGAAGAGTTTTTTCAAAGATTTATTATTCTAATGCCATGGATTACGTTGGCTCATTTGATGTACCTAGTATTGCAATGTATGCAATCCTTTTCCTGATGGATGTTCTTTCATATGGATATTAATGTACTTAGTATTGCAATGTATGCAATTCCTTTTCTGTTGGATTTGTACTTACACGATCTATTATTCTAATGCCATGTATTACATTGGCTCATTGATGTACCTAGTATTGCAATGTATGCAATTCCTTTCTTGATGGATTTGTACTTACACGATCTATTATTCTAATGCCATGGATTACGTTGGGTCATTGATGTACCTAGTATTGCAATGTATGCAATCCTTTTTCTGTTAAACTATGTACATACACGATCTTTTATGAGTTGCTAATGTCCTGCAACCTATTCGCCATGGATTTTTGTATGCTGTAGTAACCTGTGACAATGTACCGTCTGTGATGTTGATGTTGCTGTGTACAATAAACTGTGTATAAGTTAAAACTAGTTGGACTATTCCTGACCCAACATTACTGTGGTGTGGGTGATTACAGAATGTAAACAAACCTAACATACCCATGACATTCGCCTATATATATACATATTTACACACCTGTCGGCCACCTGTAGCCCGACTAAGGCTGATCGTATTCATCAGCAATTGTATTAACTTTGTCTAACCGTGACACCCACCACAAACATTCAACGCCAACAGAAGTGTCTACAAAGAAAACTTACTTTAACATAAGTGGTGAGCCAGTATTATGGGGTACGATACAAGAACAGAAGTTTAACAGCATTCCCCAGAAGGATATCAACTAACAGAATTTTTTGTGAGGTCAAGTCAAGATTTACAGTGTTGCCAGGTCTAGTTTTCGTGTACAAGTTTTTCAGGTAGATGTCATGCAGTACGTGTCAAGGACCAGAGAAGCTAGGATACCCTGTACCTATTGACATTGGACTTCTACATACAGTGTGACACCCGATGCCCATCGTTGTTGTTGGCGCGAAGGCCGGGGATTCTTTACAGATAAGTGGTTTTATGTATGTGCACTGTGCCACTGTATGTGTTAACGAGCCTTTCTGGATAACGTGTATTATTTGTTCTGTTTAATGTTCTATGTTCCATGTTTATGCGGGTTTGGTTGGGTGGTGACTTATGATAGGAAACATCCCAGTTCATCCAGGGCCTACATAAGCATTCTTTAGGGACACTCTTGCGGATTTCCCGCAGTGGAAATTCCAGCAAATTTTTTGCTGAAGCATTTCAGTCCACTGTGTTTGGCAATCTGTGACACCATTGTTTAGGTGTGCCAAACTGTTTCATTGTCGTTGTCGTAGTATTTTTTTTTCTGTGCCTTAGTTTCTTGATTAATTTGTCTGTGATTGTCTTCCTCTATCTTGCTATCATTACTTTATATACAAATTTTTTGTTTATACACTGTGCTATTGCTTGTCTTGTCACTCCTTTCACAGTGTCATTGCATTCTTTGCAATATGTTTTCTTTAGTTTTGCTTTCTTGTTTATTTGATTCTGCAAACGTGGTCATTTGTTCTTTATAACTTGCCTTCGTCACTCTTGTTTGCATTGTCTACTTTTGTTATGCTCGGATAATATTATAATGCATACTTTAATAATTAATTAATAACATTGTTAATAGTTAGGAAGTAATTGTGCAAGTTCTATGGACAGAAACTTTTAGCATTTCTTAGGGATAAATAAATATTAAATTATTTGAGAAAAAAATATTTCTAAGGTAGTAAGATTGCTCATATACATTTGTCATAATGGCATCTTTGGATTACTTCATTAAACAAGGGAAATCCCTTGGTATGACTACTGAGGAAGTAAAACAATTCACACTTGTCGAATATGACACGGCTCAGAAGCTAGAAAAAAAAAATTGGAAATGGAAGAGAGAAAACTTCAAATGCAAGCTGAAGAAAACCTTAGACTGCATGAGCAAAAGTTGTTATCTATGGAGCTTGAGAAAATGAAGGTAATGAATGTGTTAATCCACAAAATGCTATGGACACTCAAACAACTTCTCATAGGACAAATACTAATTCCTATAAGATCAGATTGCCTCATTTTAAACCTATCTCCAAAGATGTCTTATTCTATTTGAATATATTTGAACTCACATGTGAGTCTCATAAGATAGATAAGTCAGAATATTGTACACGACTTATGGAACTACTTTCAGGTCAAGCTATGACAGCTGTAAGTATGTTGGAGGGGCCTGACAAAAATAACTATGATACTGTCAGAGCTGTGTTATTAAAAAAATACCAACTTGATGAAGACGGCTATCGTCTCCGCTTTAAATCTCTATTGCCAGAGACTGGAAAAGATTTTTCTGAATTTAAAGCAAATATACGTCTTATGTTCTCATGTTGGGTTGAGATCTCAAAAACTGAACACACATATGAAGCCCTCATGGACTTATTGCTTCGTGATAAAGTCATGTCGTCAGTTAACACTTCTTTCCTTTCCTTTCTGCATGAGCGAAAGCCTACAAACTTCAACGATATGGAACAATATTGTCGCCAATACGTAACGGCACACCCAAATGTAATTGTTGGCCACTCTCAAGTCAGAGAAGGTTTGCCCGAGGCTTCGGCATTACCATATGGTTCTAATTTTCACCGTAGATCACAAACTGTTGATCGCAATTTTGGTAAGGGAGATTATCGTGATTTTAGACAGTACCAAGGGGGTCCATCACGTAGTAATTCTCCTTCTCCAAGAAACTGGAGACAATTTATTGGACCTCAACATTTTGGTTCCAACAATTCTGGAAATTATGGAAGGGATAATTACACTGGGATTATCAACCTTACAGTAATTTTTCTTGAAGGCAACAAAATTCATCTACTAGATATTTTGAGCCAAGAGGAAATAATAATCGCAACAATGCTAACTGGGGTTCAAATCAGAACAATGGTCCCAATAGAGATAATAGTTGTGATCGATCTCGATATGGTGGTAGATCTCAAAATGATAGATAGCATCGCCATGCTAACTCTGCTGAACAGGAGCCTCAGGTTGTTGTTAATCACTGTAACAATAATAATAATGTCTATAATGCTACTGCTTGTTCTGCTTTCGATTTCAATCAAGCATCTCAGTGCCCTGAGTGCACAACTTTATTCCAAACTACAGCGGTGACTACCTTGAGTTGTGGTCATCCTCTCCCGACTATTTCGGCCTTGTCTGCACATGACGGATCAGGATCTTTAACACTACACAAGGGATTTGTGAATTGTAATCCCGTCTCAGTACTCTTTGATTCTGGATGCACAACTGTTGGGATTAGACAGTCTCTAGTTCATCCATCTTGCGCAACAGGTAATATGGTGAAATGTGTGATATTCGGTGGGACAGTTGAGACTTTTCCGACTGCCATAGTTCACATTTGCACACCGTTTTTCACTGGTTATATACACGCATGTATGCTCTGAGCACCGATCGCCGACCTTACCGTCAGACAGATACATGGTATAAAGGTGTGTACGCCAGAACAAATTACTTCTTGGGAACGGCAACATCACCTTACCAATACAACCTTAATGACTATGCAAAAATCTTATCACCAGGTACATTCTGCTAACATGATACATTCTGCTAATTTCGTGCAATCTTGCAGTATTGATGATACTATTGTTCATCATGCTAATTTTGGTGCTCGTTTTAGCCCAATTCGACATACCTCAGTACGTCGTTACTCTAACTTTGACTCTTCTTTAAGTACTATTATAGAAGATGATCCTTCGGTTTTGTCTGACACACACACTAACTTTATAGCTACGACTGAATCTACATCCAGTCACGTTGATTGCAACTTCTTTTCTGCTATAACTAGTGCTTTCTTTGCTACATGTACGGACTTGGTTCTTAGTACATATCTATACCTTGTGAGTTTCTTTACCTTTCTTATCGAGCCAGTTAGCTCAGTATCTTCTTGTTTTATGACTTTTTGTCGTACTTACTGCTTTCGTTTTAAACTTCGACGTAGGTCCAAGTTTACTACTGTCTGCTTTTACATCTTTATTGTATATTTCTTGCTTTTTTCTTTGCCTAGTACACAGGCTATGACTTCGCTTCAGCCGTTGTCAACTGCATTTCCTTTGTCTTGTGCAAAATCTCAGATTGTCAGCCATCATTACACTCTTAGTCATCATTACACTCAACATGACGTTGGTATCATGTGTATATTCACGACTTTTCTGTACATCATTACATGTTGCTATTTTTCTCAGACACTTTTATCGCCCTATACAATTGATAATTTCAATTATTCTGTGCTACTTTCACTGTTACCCTTTCTCGTTTATCGGTGGAAGGATCGATTAACATCATACAGTGGTCTGAAGTTTGCATGGCCACATTCGGTAGGTTAAATTTAAAGTTGACTTTTTTTCTCTTATAATATCCTACCGTTACCAAACAGAAATTTTCATTTGATTATTCGCAGGAACGGTTTCTCGATGGGAATCGGAGCTATTTTTTATCATGATTATACAGTTACTCAACAACCTGTTCTACATGTCGCCTTGCGCCAGTTTGACTGTACCACTCAAGCCATTCGGAATTCTGACTCCGCAGTGGATGATTTTTCGCTCACAAGACTTTCCAAGGCTGCTGGAGCTTTCACATTGTGTTATTTGATTTTCATGTGACATGTTATTAGAATAGTATTCATATACGACAGTGTGTTGATGAACTATGAATGAGTGACAATAGTATTGACTATAGTATTTAAACTTCACGTATCATTACGATTCATTTCGGTGGTGAACATTTACCAAGTTTGTGTTTTTTTCCTGACATTGTTATTTATTTTTCATTACCTAGCACTTAGTTGTGCACCAGTAGTAACTGCTTATACGTGTTATTAGTTTCGATTTCATAAATAAGCTCATTATTAGTACTGAATAAGTTAATTAACTTGTTTCTCTTGCATATTAAGCTTTATTTTAGATTGTAGCTTTATTTTGTTTTTGGTTTATATGCATTGCCTTTTTGTTCCATGCTGTTTTGTTATAATTGTATTTTTTTTTTACACACAATGCATTGTTTAATTTCAATTGTTACCATGATGTATCATTGCTTTCTTTCACGACACACATTTCATTGCTTTCTTTCACTACACACATTTCATTGCTGGTCATTCTTTATTTCATTTCATCTCCTCTATTCATTTTCCACTTATTGGTTCATAGTTAGTCTATACTTCATATACTTCATCTTTGTTTGAATTTGATTCTCTTTGCATACTTCACCTTCATACTCTACACATACTTCCATCCCTCTATTGTCGGTTTATTGATATGACTTAACATAGTGTAATTCTGTGTTGTAGATATTAGAATTTGATCGACCTCACATTGTTGTTCGATGTAATTTTCAAAAAAAAAAAAATGATGATATCATTCTTTTTCCCCAGGGGTCGGTGTAATCTGTTAAGTCATATTTTGAGACAAGAGTTAAGTGTTAAGGATTTTTATGTACGGGGCTGTTTTTTTCTAGTAAGCACGTTTAAAGTAATGAGTAGATTTTTTTTATTTGGGTACTTTGTGTACAATTATTTTGGAACCTAGCTCAACTGAGTCTGTGTTAGTTTTTTTTTTAAAATAAAGAAACTATTTATATGAAATAAGCACAAGTACAGTGGAAGCTATAGAGCAGAAGGTCAACAAGTTCATGAGAAAGTGGCTATGGGTACCACCAGTGTAGCAAAGTTGATTTTGCTGGGGAGGTTATGATGGTATCCTAAAAGAATGAAAAGGTGTCTGCTATAACTGTGTGAGGTCAAGCAAATGTAGGCCTCTGACTCTATAGATGATGATGATGAATTATGTGCAGAGAACCTAACGCTACCTCCCTAGGTCTCACACGGTCAATCTGCTGGCTCTAGTGTATGGTGTACCTAGTGTCTAGGGGAGAAATGAATGATGGTACACAACAATCAAACACTTTAAGTTTCTATTAAAGAAGTTAATAACTAGCAGTTAAGTTTTTCTTTGAACAATTATTTACAATTTATTTTGCCTGTCCATTCATAGCTTGTGGACAGGTCTTTGAAAATAAGGACAAGATAGTTTACAGAATAGAACAATTAAAAATGTTGGGACAATCTGCCCAATAACTAAAAGTTATTATGTAGTTATAAATGTCCTTCCTGTATGAAATATTAAATTAGTTCACTTTAGTTATCTACCGGGAGAGTCACTGTATATGAGGGCTGTAGTTCATCCTACCCCGATAAAATTCCTGTGTAATATTTTGAAACATAAGAAAATGTCAGAGATGCCCCAGATGTTTTACTCTTCACCTGGGAGTCCTTGTTGTAAGATAATTCAATGGGTAGTTGCAGAAATTTCAAGTTCAACACTCGCCAAAGCTCCTACTGGATATTCGACAGCAATAAGTCTGGTTGGAGACTGGTTGGGAGAAGAAAGAAGACATCAGATTAAGCTGGGAGAACAGGTCCTGGAGCAGGTCGACCACTTTAAATACCTCAGAGCTATTATAGACCGAAAGGGAGGCATCAAAGAAGAGTTGGCCACTCGAAAAGCAGCAGCTGGGAGACTTTTTCAGGCCATAAATCGAGGATTCCTCAGCAAGAGAGAGGTTGGTAAGAAAACGAAGATGGTTGTATACCGCTCCACCTATGTTCCAGTCTTGACATATGGATGCGAGTCATGGGCAATGACTACAACCCATAAAAGCCAGATCCAAACCTCAGAAATGAGGTATCTGAGGAAGGTGGTTGAAGTAACAAGAAGAGACATGGTACGCAACCAGACGATACATCAAGGCCTAAAATGCCACCCCCTACAGACCCAAGTAGAACAGTCCCAACTAAGATGGTTTGGCCATGTCTGCAGAATGGGAGAAGATCGGCTACCACGACAAGCATGGGAAACAAAGAGCCAAGGATCCAGACCCCAAGGATGACCCAGAGTCCGCTGGGAGGACAACATTAGACAATCTTTGAAGGACCGAGGACGAGAATGGAACCAGGCCAGGAGGAAGACAGCCGATAGAACAGTCTGGCGCTCTCTCTTCCAAACCTCTACACCTCACGGTAGAAGGGGAACGACTAAGTAAGTAAGTAAGGAGACTGGTTGGCGTTTATAAGCACTCAGCAGGTTTCCTGTCACCAGCCGGCAACAGGAACATAGACCCTCTGCAACAAAAGGACACCCTGGCCTTTTATCTCTGATCATTTATTCTAACACTTAATTTCCTACGTGGGTATGGGGTCAGCCTCGCGTGCCTTACAAATGCACTCGCCCCAAATTGTACAGAACTCCCACCTGGTTGTGACCACACCTCAAGTCCTTATAGTAGATACGCCACTGTACGTTCACATACTTTTCCTCCATACAATAATGTGGAGTAACCACATTTCCTGTGATATGATCTTCTCTTCTTTTCTTTTCACTTATATTTGCTTCAGGCATGTTAAACAGTGTTCATTGAACACAGAGGCTTACTAATCTATTTTAATACAATAATATGTCAACATAATTATAAAAACATACATCAGTCAGATACCGTTTAATGTGAGGACTCAACAATGTCTGCTTCCGACAATGTCTGCTTCCGACATGTCCTTCACTTTTTCCCCAATAGCAGTATCTAACTTTGTAGTTGGACCAAACATATTAAATTTCATAAAATATCCTTACCACAATCAAGAAATATATAAACAAATGACGCTGATTTGGTGAAGAAATGGCCTCAGCTTCCTCCGAACTGCACAGACTGTGAATTTATTCTTTATTTAAGTTTAAAATTAACACAGCTGTTTTTCAGCGTATCTGTATACAAATATTAGTTCAACTGGCAATGAATAATCAAAGCCTTTTGCTAATATCTACCAGCCTAGCCAATCGTAACGTTCTACTACTTGAATTCAAATGCAGTTTGAATGAAAAACCCAAAATAATTTTGAATAACTGGTGGTCGATTGGCCCGTCTGCTCTAGTCATGCCCAATACAAAAGATATCATGTTTAGGATTACATTTCTCCTACCGTTCCCCTTTCCCATTCATACTCTGTTCACCTCAAGCGAATTTGAATGTACCTCCCTGCCTCTTTTTCCAGCTCGCGTCCCCCTAACGTTACCAAAAAAACATGAGCAGGAACGCCAGTGTGTTTGGTCGTGTGTTCTTAGATATTAGTATTTCTTCAATAACTTCTCTAATACAGGGACTATCATATTATTTAAAGTACATTCTTACTCAGCTAACTCTACGTCATACTATCATATAATTCTTATGGGGAACTTCATAATGGTTTAAAATTTCCAATTTTTGTCATCGTCGATCGTCAAATAAAATTTTACACAAGTCCGCCATCTGTCCTCTCCTTCATCTTGCGAGCATGTATTTTTCAAATAACTACTTGTTTTAGTTACATCAGAAATGCTACCACTAGGAGGAAATAAAATTGTCTGCGTGGTGATGCCTTGGCTGGCTTTTTCGCAGTGTGTATATATGCGTTGCAGACTGTGTCATCGAAGCGGGGTGTAGACGGGGCGGGTTTAAGAATTTGCATTACTAGTTAGCATTGTATCGTGTAATACTACCAAAAAATGTAAGGATTACTACTGATTTTGCTACAAAGTTGACAGAAAGTGTTACTTCAGATAGCTATATTGCGGCATGCTTCCGCCAATAGTTAATTGTAAGGCTAGACTACAAAGTGTAATCAGCAGATTGGGCAAAAGTTAAATATTAGTAGTGTTTGTCGAAAACGAAACTAAAGCGTGTCAGACTTTTCCCGTGAAATCGTTCTATAGGCTTAGCACTGTGTAGACGGGGCGGGTTTAAGAATTTGCGTTACTAGTTAGCATTGTATCGTGTAATACTACCAAAAAATGTAAGGATTACTACTGATTTTGCTACAAAGTTGACAGAAAGTGTTACTTCAGATAGCTATATTGCGGCATGCTTCCGCCAATAGTTAATTGTAAGGCTAGACTACAAAGTGTAATCAGCAGATTGGGCAAAAGTTAAATATTAGTAGTGTTTGTCGAAAACGAAACTAAAGCGTGTCAGACTTTTTACGTGAAATCGTTCTATAGGCTTAGCACTGTGCAAAAAGCAGCGCTGCTGGCTTCGAAGAGGCCAACCGTCAGACACGTGGGCAAATTTCTTTATTATCGTTTTATGCCTAAATCTTACTGAATTGAGCGTTTATTCTCGCATATTTTGCTACGGCAAGGGCGATACATGTGGCGCCATAACAAAGTGCTAAATGAGCTTGCTGCAACAATAGATCTGGCAAGGATGAAGGCAAATAGCAAACCCAGGCCGAGCACCGCAAATACATACTTTCTGAGGGCAGGAAAGTCAGCACACCCCAAACCGAGTAAACCTGGTAGCAGTTTACCATCTCTTCTTGACTGTGCAAACGACTGGGAGATGGCGGTAGACCTACCTGGGCAAGGGACATATCCAGAGAGTATCAGAAAATCGCGAAGACGGCCGGATATAGTGCTTCATTCTTCAGCAACGCTTCAGGTCATACTGATTGAACTGACCGTGCCATTTGAATCCAGATTAGATGAGCAACATTCGTTCAAAGCGGCAAAGTATAGCGATCTGGCCGCAGATCTGAGACACGATGGGTTCACTGCAAGGGTCATGGCTGTTGAAGTGGGTGCAAGAGGGCTTGTGGCTGCATCAGTGTATGATCTATTGAAACTGTTGGGGCTGAGGGGACAGTCGAGAACAAGGGCACTGAAGAGGATTAGTGTAACTGCCGAAAAGGCATCAGGCTGGCTGTGGAACAACCGCAATGGGCAGTAGAAATCGTGACAATAAACGCTGCAGTACAGAAAACACCAGGAATTTTTAGCTGAGTTTGTTGGTGTACTAGTGAACGGGCTGTGACTGTGGGGCAACAGGCGTTGTATATTGTGGTGTCTGCCCATGCACACCACATGTTGGATTTATTGAGTTTGAGTCAGTGCTGATAAATGCAGCACTATTTGGAATATTGAAAATGAAGCGCACCGAAAAAGGAGAAAAGGGATGTTTATAATGTGTATGGCCAAGGTGTTAAGAAAAAACCTTGAGCTTTGTGGCCGCTGTGTTTTCTTGTAAGTTCCATTGGGAACATATTGCGAAGTGTTCACCTTTCTAAATGGATGTGGTTTGTACAAGAGGAGGAATACTCTTGGCATATGATTAATACTGTATTGATGAGGTTTGGTAATTAAGGATTAATCTTGACGAACGCTTCTGTATGCTACAAGGAATATACGTTATTAAAGGATGTTGAGTTCGTTAAAAAGGAAGACTGTTTTAGTTCGTCATTGGTGATTGGGTCAGTTAAAGAACCCACATGTATGTTGTTGAGTATGGAATAAAACTATAATCGTTGGGTCACCCTGGACGTAACAGAATAACGAGCATTATTATGAAACAACAGCAGGAGTAATCAAATATACATTAACATAATCAACATATACTTGAACTGTGGGCAGGGGTAGCAATTTATCTGAAATAATAAAAACGAACCCACAATTTATTCAAACAGCGCCCCACCACAGATATGGGAGGCTGTCGTCCGTTGGATTTGAAGGACATTTGAAGGTTGCTCAAGTTATTGGCAGACAGAGTCCTTTGTTGGGACAATATCGGGAAGTTTGATCAATCTATCGCTGTTCAACAATGAACATTTTATGCAGAGACAGCTGTTGGAATGCAACTTTGTGCAGACATGAAATTTACAATATTCGTATACTAGGTCATGCCCAGACCTGGTACCTTACTTGAGGATCAGAAAAAAACATTATATCCATGACGAAATCGTTCACGCTTATTTACCATGAGAGGGATGCTATACCAATCTGACGAATATCTTCACGGGAGAAATATGAATCTGGGAATCTGGGATTTTACGAGGAGGTCGTTTCGCTGGACTCATACACGATAATTATATCACGTCTAAGTGAGTTGTGCAGGTGATATAGTTATATATATATTCACATTGTGACTACACCAATCAGACACACTATTCCATAGTGTGATGGTCTAAGTAAGGCAGAGGAGAACATAGATATTAATTTATTGTTTAGAAAAGTTATAATTTGTGGTATACTATGGCGACTCTTGACTATTTTATTAAACAAGGCAAAGCACTGAGTATGGAAGGTGATATTTTAAAAAATTTTGCTTTGACTGCATATGAAAAAGCAGAGGCAAAAGAAGAAAGAGAAAGAAATGAGAAAAAAGAAATAGAAGAAAGGGAATTTTCTATGGCGCAAGAAAAAGCAAATAAGGAAGAAAGAATTCGTATGGCAGAAATCGCTGTGGAACGAGAGAAAATGGAACATGAAAAGGCAATTCGTTTAGCTGAAATTGCTGCCGAGGAGGCAAAATTTGAAAGGGAGAAAGCTTTTGAGGTTGAGAAACTTCGTTTTCAACAACATCATGTTTCCCATGATTCTGATAGTAATGGTTCATCGAAGAAGGCAATCACAACCCCTAATTTTAATTTAAGACTACCACCCTTTTCTCCTCCTCACGACGATATAAGTTTTTATTTATTAAGATTTCAGGAAAGAGTCTCTTGCTTAAATATTGATAAAGATTCGTGGTCTGGTGTTTTTTCGGGTCTCCTCACAGGTGATGCAGTTGGGGTCTATCTGGGTATAGACCAAGATAAAAGACATGATTTTCAGGTCGTAAAGGCAGCATTTATACGCAGATATGGTCTGGATCAGGAAGGCTATAGACAAAAGTTTCGATCCATGTTGCCGGTAGAGGGTAAAAATTTTGAGGATTTTGTTTCCTCCATAAAACTATGTCTCCAAAGATGGGTTGAACAGGCTTCTATCCCTAAAACTTTTGAAGGATTATGTGATCTCTTATTAAGAGATAAAATTGTTTCTTCGGTAAACCAGGATATTGTATCATTCTTACTACAAGAACGTAATCCGACTAGTATCGAGGAAATGGAAAAATTAGGTCAACAATTTTCCGTTGCTCATCCAAACTTGTCATTGAGCAGAGCAAAAGTCTTGGACTCATCTACTGCGTGTGCTGCGACGCACGGGAGATCGCGCACTCGTAGTTTAGATAGACGATATAATCATAGAGAAAATAATCACACATCCTATAGGGGTAAATATAATTTTTACCATAATCGCTCACCTTCACGGGGTAGAGACAGGCATAATTTCAACAATTATAACAATAACCAATGGTATCGAAATAACCAGTATTCACACAACAAATATACTGACAATCATAATTTGTCACCGCGGGGTGGCCATTATGACAGGGACAACAATGGACATTCTCATTCAGACAATTTTTCAGATCGCAGAAGATCTCACTTCGTTAGAAGTCATAATAGAGCACGCTCACAAGCCAATGCTTGTCAGACGGTAGATAGAAATGTCAGTAATGATATTCATTCAACCAATAATCACGCCAATGCGTGTAACGTTGATTTAGAAAATTCTAATAATTGTACAGAATGTAAGATGTTATTTCAACCTGGAGCTACACCACGGCTTAAATGTGGACATGTCTTACCAGTGTTGTCATCTTATGACGGTGTTGGTACTCTCACTTTACATAATGGGTTTTTGTTTAACACTCCAATTAAAATTTTAAGGGACACGGGTTGCACAACTGTCGGGATAAGAAGGTCGTTAATCCCTCCGTCGTGTTTCACTGGAACGTCAGTGAAATGCATAACTTTCGGAGGCACGGTAGAGGTATATCCCATGGCCGACGTAACAATTACCACGCCATTCTTTACTGGGAAAGTTCGTGTATGTGTTCTCAACCAGCCTTGCTGTGACTTGATTTTGGGAAACATAAAGGGTATAAAAGAATGTTCTACTGATAAAATTTCTGCATGGGAAAGAGAATATCTTTCTTTATCCAATGCTGTGACTACTAGAGCACAGTTGGTTGCAAAAGCAAATGAACTTAATGATAGCAATAATATCCCACACATGACAACAAGTCATTACATAGATAAAAATGCATTCATTAACCAACAAAAAGATGACTCTTCTTTGGGACGTTTATTCACTTTAGCTACGGCTAAAACTATTACACAGACAAATAATGCCAGACATTGGTATCAATTTCATGACAATATTTTGATACGTTGTTTTGACAATTATTCTTCAGTACTCAGACAAATTGTAGTACCTACGTCATTTCGATCACTAGTTTTATCTAATGCACATGATGTTCCTTTTGCGGGTCATATGAGGATTGCCCGCACAGCTTATAGATTGATGGCACATTTTTTTGGCCAGGGGTTCATAAGGACGTCGCAACGTTTTGTAAATCATGCACTGTTTGTCAGGGAGTTGCACGGAAGGGTGCGCATCAGTTTGCACCCCTACAGACCACAGATATCTCTGTGCGTCCTTTTTATAAGATGGCTGTCGACATAATCGGGCCTCTTCCGGTGTTATCATCCAGAGGATTCCGCTTCATCTTAACGTGTATCGATCTATGCACCAGATGGCCTGAAGCCATACCTGTTAAGTCCATAACAACAATGTCGGTGACTGATGCATTATTATCGATATTTTCACGTATCGGATTTCCTGAAGAGCTTCTGTCAGATCATGGCACGCAATTCACTTCAGGTATGTTCTCGGAAATTTGTGATGTGCTTCACATCCGTCATACATTGAGTGCCAGATTAAATCCGCAATCAAACGGAGTTGTAGAACGCTGGAATTCTACATTAAAACAGATGTTGGGCAAAGTAACAACAATGTTTCCCCATGATTGGGACCGGTTGATACCAGCGGTTCTCTTTGCGTATAGAGAAGTTCCTAATCGTCAAACCGGATTCTCACCATTTCAATTAGTTTTCGGGGCTAATCCAAGAGGACCAATGTCTATCTTACATGATTTGGTGATAACAAATGATGATAATACGATTACGAAATCTAGTCACCAATATGTCACAGATCTACGCCAATGCATTGTGGACGCATGTGAAATCGCGACTGAAGCATCAGAATTAGCAAAATATAAGACTCGGTCGCGTATTAATCGTGATAGAAGATTAACATCATTATCGATTAACGATGAAGTTTTTGTTCTCTTGCCACTTAAAGGTGATCATTTGTTGGTTACGTGGCAAGGTCCTTTTAAAGTTGTGGGTAAGAAAACCGACGTAGATTACATCATCGACATTAGGGGTAAAAGAAAAACATTCCACACTAACATGTTACAACCGTACATTTCTCGACCTCTTCCACTCAAACATATTTGGGAATCTATCACAAATCAATCTCCGCATCTGGCATCTATTGCTTTAGTTGATGAAGTAGCAACTAGTTTCGCGGATGTACCGCTTGATTTTCCTGTGGTACCTATCCAAGCCTCTGAAACTTGGAAGGATGTAATCATTTGTAACGATTTACCTTCAGATCAGAAGAATCAGATTCTCAATCTATTGAAATCTTTTGAAGATGTATTATCTGATCTGCCTGGACGAACTAACATTATGTCTCACGAAATAAAATTATCGGATCCCCCTCCTATTAAGTTACGACCGTATGCAATTCCTTTGCATATCAGAGAGCAGGTTGACAGCGAGGTCGACAATATGTTGAAAATGGGGATAATCTCTCCATCAGATTCTCCATTTTGTTTTCCGATGGTGGCAGTACGGAAGAAAGACAAATCCATTCGTATATGCATTGATTTCCATCGACTAAATAAAGTCACGATATCAGATTCTGAACCAATGCCTGTGCTGGAGGACTTGCTACCTCATTTAGCTTCTGCTACTTTCTTTAGCAAATTCGATTTATCAAAAGGGTATTGGCAGATCCCTTTGACCGAAGAATGTAAACCATTGACGGCATTTGCAACAGCGAAGGGTTTGTTCCAATACAATGTCATGTGTTTTGGGCTCAAAAATGCACCTGCAACTTTTGTACGGATGATGCGTCGAGTATTTGGGAACCGTTCTGACCTAATATCTTATATAGATGATATTTGCATGTTTCATGACACATGGGAAGAGCATGTAGATGGTATACAATCTTTACTCCTGACACTAAGAATACACAATCTCACAGCCCGTCCATCCAAAATAGAAATTGGATTCAATGAAATTTCATTTCTAGGACACAAAATTGGCAGACATGTAATACAGCCTGATGAATCTAATTTAAAACGCATACTTGATCTTACAATTCCAACTACAAAGAAGCAAGTACGGAGTCTATTAGGATTGGTGAATTTTTACCACAAGTTTATTCCAAGGTTCTCGTCTTTGACTGCTGTCTTATCTGATCTAACTAAAAGAGGTATGCCTAGCAAAGTAGTTTGGACAGAACAATGTAACCAGGCATTACAAAACATTAAGACTCATTTTTCACAGTATCCTATATTAAGACTGCCAGATTTAAAAAGATCATTTACTGTTGTAACAGATGCTTCGCTCCATGCAATAGGCGGGTGTTTGGGACAAAGTTTTGATGGCAAGTTTCATCCGATTTACTACTTGAGTAGGAAACTGTCGGAAGCCGAATCTAAATACTCTATTTTCGACAGAGAACTTTTGGGTATAGTATGGACTTTGAATAAACTTCAAAAGTATGTGGTAGGTACGCATTTTACTATAATGACAGATCAGAGAGCGTTAACATATCTCCAAACCTGTAAATCACCAAGTGCAAGACTTACGAGATTCGCATTGCAGTTGCAAGCGTATGACTTTGATATCGTCCATATAGAAGGACATAATAATGTAATCGCTGATACTCTGTCGAGAGTAATACATTGAAATACGTAACTGTCCTGGGTACAGGAAGTGACAACAAACATTATTTATGTTCATAATCAATTGATAGGTAGATTATATAGCGATATTTTCGTAGCATTAATATGTTGCTCACAAGTTGTTGCCACATATTTTAACTGCATTTCACTCATCGTGATATCATTTCACTCATTGCTTGAATTTGATTTTCCTTTTTATCATTATAGTTAAGAATAGTTAATGATGGCCTGGAAACCTGCAGTTTCCAGTAGCGCGCAAGGGGGGTAATATGTGGTGTCTGCCCATGCACACCACATGTTGGATTTATTGAGTTTGAGTCAGTGCTGATAAATGCGGCACTATTTGGAATATTGAAAATGAAGCGCACCGAAAAAGGAGAAAAGGGATGTTTATAATGTGTATGGCCAAGGTGTTAAGAAAAAACCTTGAGCTTTGTGGCCGCTGTGTTTTCTTGTAAGTTCCATTGGGAACATATTGCGAAGTGTTCACCTTTCTAAATGGATGTGGTTTGTACAAGAGGAGGAATACTCTTGTACAAACCACATCCATTTAGAAAGGTGAACACTTCGCAATATGTTCCCAATGGAACTTACAAGAAAACACAGCGGCCACAAAGCTCAAGGTTTTTTCTTAACACCTTGGCCATACACATTATAAACATCTCTTTTCTGTCATTTTCCGGTGCGCTTCATTTTCAATATTCCAAATAGTGCCGCATTTATCAGCACTGACTCAAACTCAATAAATCCAACATGTGGTGTGCATGGGCAGACACCACATATATTATAGGGGTGTCATGGTCAGAATTTCAGTGGCGAACGCGCAGTAGCTAGACTCGTCGGCTTCGTGATGGTGTCTCAGTGTGTGCGACGGAACGGAATAATTGGCGAACGCGCAGTGGCTAGACTCGTCGGCTTCGCGATGGTGTCTCAGTGTGTGTGAGTGAAAAAATGGAATAATTTGTCTTCTCTTTGTTACGTTCACAATTGCCTGCATGGCCGGCGGAGCTGTGGATTAAAGTTGCTACCATAAGTGAAATGGGTTCATTTTCGATACAAAACAGGAGGCTGAGACGCTTTGGAGTCATGACCCAAGTGGGCCCGTCCCCCTTAGATTGTAAAGGAGTATATCGGGCCGAAACACTTGTCGGACGGGGGACTTCTCCTGATGATCAGATTGCTTCCTGTTGTATCGCTCTGTAAAGAGTTTCCTATCATCATATCTAAATAATGGTACATACAACCATCAGGATGTTGTACAAGGCACTATTATAAGGCCTCTCATAGTGTCTGGGATCTCTGATGAGACTAAGAAATATTGCTCCCTCCAGATGCTGTACAAGGCCCTATTATAAGGCCTCTTGTAGTTTCTGGGATCTCTGATGAGCCAAAGAAATATATATTTTATAAGGTTTATCATGAGGCTGGCAACATCATCATGTCAAACAAATAGCTGCAGATACCATCATAGTAACAGCTTGTGAATGTTTAGTGTAAGCTTCCTGTAGTAGTGGTTCTATCCTCCATAAGGGGTGACCAGGACAATGGTGACATTTAAGGTTTTTGACATTTTGATATACTTTGTCTAAATAATGGAACATACAACATATAAGGTTAATAAACTGTCTGATATATACTGAAGCACATTAAAAATGCACCACCTGTATAATCCAGGAACAGAGTGTGAAATGTAAATATAAGTGTTTACACGTTTACATATTTGGAATCTTTATTCATTTTCCTATGAATCCATGCTGGTCATTAATTTGTACATTTGATTGTTATGAAATTCATTGCATTCTGTGCAGGCAAGGGAGAAAACCAAAAATGCAACAAATAAAAAAATTCATTCACACTATCCTCAGTATCTGGTACGTCCACCGTGTGCTTGCAAACAAGCTTGGCAGCGGCTCCGCATGGAACGCACAAGTCTCTGAAGGAAATTCCGGGGAATCAAGTCCCATTCACGTGTAAGAGCAGCTTCGAGCTGTTGCAGATTAGCTGGAGAACCGTGCCTGTAGACTCTGCATCCAAGCTCGTCCCACAGATGGTCTATAGGGAACATGTCTGGTGATAGGCAGGCCAATCAATTGTCACAATGTTCTTCTGCTGTAGATATTGCTGCGTAATGCATGCGGTGTGCGCACGTGCATTATCCTGCTGGAGAAGCTGCAAGTCTGGATAATTTGTGAACGCAGGAGCAACCAATGCATCCAGAACCTCATCTCGATACGTCACAGCATTAACATTTCCACGTAAAACGTGAAGAGGCAAGCGATGGTGAAATCTGAATCCTCCCCAAATGTGAGTACTGCCACCTCCAAATCGGTTGTGCTGACGAACACAGCAATCTGCAAAGCGCTCTCCACACCGTCGCCAAATCCGCATACGTCCATCAGCAAAGGATATGTTGAATCTGCTCTCGTCTGTGAATAGGACAGCATTCCACTGCAGTCTAGTCCATCTGACATGTTGCTCTGCCCATTGCAGGCGCTGCTGATGATGTCTGTGAGTCAAGTTTGGCCCAACATAAGGTCGTCTTGCAGTAAGGCCTGTATCTCTGAGTCGTCGTATGACTGTCATTCGAGAGAGTTGCCCACGTCTACCCACTATTGCTCTTGCTGTTTGACTTGCCGGGAGAGAACGATTCCTTAGGTGACTCAGCACAATATGATGATCTTGCGCAGGGGTAGTAACTCATGGTTGGCCACTCCGAAGTCTATCCCGGGCACTGCCAGTGGTTCCGTAACGTTCATTGAGACGTACAATAGTGCTGTGGTGGCAATTCATCCTTTTGGCAATGGCCCGCAAGCTCATTCCGGTCTACAACATACCAATGGCTCGTTGGCGGTCGTTTTCAGATAGTCGTGGCATTTCAAGCACATGTACTGGGTGTTTTGTCTCAACGGCCTTTTTATACTGAGTATACTGCCACAATGCGTACACATTTTCAGGGTCATAGCTGTTGGGAATCGTGTTGCACGTGTAACTTTCATTGTTTTCATGTAGTATGTACACAAACCCGTGGATTGAATCATGCACTTTCCATTCCAGCAGCCATTCACTCTCTACCTCATGACAAACACGGGAAAAATCCATTCCCACACTTTTTTTTTCCAGCTTCTCGGCATCAGTATATATAATAGTGGTGCGTTTTTAATGTGCTTCAGTATAGTTTGTCTAAACAATGGTACTTATAACACATCAGGTTAATTAACTGTCTGATATAGTTTGTCTAAACAATGGAACATACAACATATAAGGTAAATTAACTGCATGATATAATTTGTCTACACAATGGTGCATACAACATGTAAGGTTAATCAACTGTCTGATATAGTTTGTCTAAACAATGTTACATACAATATATAAGGTCAATTAACAGTCTGATATAATTTGTTTAAACAATGGTACATAAAACTTAAAAGATTAATTAACTGTCTGATATAGTTTGTCTAAACAACAGTGCATACAACATATATGGTTAATTAACTTTCTGGTATAGTTTGTCTAAACAATATTACATACAACATATAAGGTTAATTAACGGACTGATATAATTTGTCTAAACAATGGTACATACAACATACATGGTAAATTAACTGTCTGATATAATCTGCCTCAACAATGGTACGTACAACATAAAAGGCTAATTAACTGGTTAATATAGTTTGTCTAAACAATGTTACATACAACATAGAATGCTAATTAACAGGCTGGTATAGTTGGTCTAAACAATGGTACATACAACATCCCACCTCAGTATTAGCATCATGATTCTGGAAGCTTCCATTACATTCCTGCTTACATTCATCAGAATCTGGATGTTGATTACAGTACATGATACATCTTACCTTTGACATACATTCTGACTGATTCTTTTAATGCAGTTTGACAAGCAGTTATTATAAAGTACAGAATGTTTGAAAAAATGTATATAATTTATAGTTGTGTAAACTCAGTAAAAATAATTCTTAACAAGTGGTTGTTGCTGTTGATGAACAAGGGTTGCTGATCTTGTCACTCTTTTGCAGCCAATGCCAATATTAAGAATTTTTATGTGTTCTGAGGCTGCTAAATGATACTGATTAAAGTGTTTGTGATTGGTGGATAATAAACAATATACCCTTTATCTCACATAGAAGCATAGGCCTTCAACAAAAACATGCCAAGTTCTCGTGTCACATAGGCCTTCAATATACACATGCCAAGTTCTCCTGTCACATAAGCCTTCAACAAACACATGCCTAGTCCGCCTGTCACGTAGACCTTCAACAAACACATGCCAAGTTATCCTGTCACATAGGCTTTCAACAAACACATGCCAAGTCCTCCTGTCACACAGGCTTTCAACAAACACATGCCAAGTCCTCCCATCACATAGGACTTCAACAAACACATGCCAAGTCCTCCTGTCACATAGGCTTTCAACAAACACATGCCAAGTCCTCCTGTCACATAGGCCTTCAACAAACACATGCCAAGTCCTCCTGTCACATGGGACTTCAACAAACACATGCCAAGTCCTCCTGTCACACTGGCCTTCAACAAACACATGCCAAGTCCTCCTGTTACATAGGCCTTCAACAAACACTTGCCAAGTCCTCCTGTCACATAGACCTTCAACAAACACATGCCAAGTCCTCCTGTCAAGTGTCAACAGCTCAAGTTCTTTCCATTTTTTCTTCATCAGTTTCATTTATCTCCAGCTCTCTTCTCATGTTTTTTAGTCTACCTCTGCAACTCTTTCTATGGAGATTTCAGAACAAGGACCCCCTTGTAAGGCTATCAATAGGTTTCCTCAATGTGTGTTGTATCCATCACCAGCATCTTTTTCTCATATCCTGTTCTACTGGAACGTGTCTGGTTCTTGTCATCAGTTCCTCATTTGTGACTTTGTAATACAATTTCAAACCTTATATTCTATGCAAGCACCCATTTATGAAAGTCTGTAACTTTTCTTACTGTTCTTTATCTTTCAGAGCCATACAATAGGACTGACTTGACAGAGCCATACAATAGGACTGACTTGACAGAGCCATACAATAGGACTGACTTGACATTTGAGTTGAAGATTCTTATTTTCATGTCAGACTTGATTTCTGTTGACGTCCATATGTCTCCACATGCAATGAAAGCTCTACTTACTTTTAGTTTTCTTATTTTGATATTTATGTCTGTCCCTCTAACTTTGTCTGTATTGCTGCCAAGATATGTGTATGATTCTACCATCTTTTAGTGGTGTTTCTTCATGTTCAACCTTGTTATCATTTCTTGCATTTATTCTCATTATCTTTGTCTTTTCCCAAAGTGTATTTTCAGACCAACTTGTGAATCCTTATTGAGTATTATCATTTTATCTTGCAACTGATTATGGTTATGATACAGATGAGCCAAGTCATCTGCAAAATCTAGATTTGTTTAGTCAGATTACACTGGACTGCATTTTTGTTGTGTGATGTCGATGTTTTTATAACCTCATTTTATTGCTAGTAAGTAAAAAAAATTAAGGCAAGAGGCATCCCTTTCGCACTCCTGTTCTTATCAAAAATGGTTCTGTAAGTTGTCCTTCATGAAGAACTCTGCATCTGATGTCTTCATGAGTCTTATGTATTAAGTAAATGATTTTCATAGGAACTCTATAATGCTCCTTCACTTTCCAAAGTGATTCTCTCTCTACACTGTCAAATGCCATTTAATAGTGTACAAATTCAATGTATAGAAGTGAATTCCATTCCAGACTTTGTTCAACTATTATTCTCAATGTGGCTATCAGGTCTGTACAGGATCTGCTCTGCCAAAATCCTACTTGATCATCCCTCAAGTGTTTGTCTATGGTTTAAAACTTTTCCTGATCAAAAAGTACTGGAAGATGAGACAGGTCTTATTTCAGAGATGGCATTTGCCCACAATGTTGCCCTGATAGCTAGAATCAGATCACATCTTCACTCCAACTTGCAAGTCAGGAAGGAAGAGCTAGAGAAGAGAGGGATGGTCATCAGCAGCTCCAAAACAAAAACCAATGTGATATCACGAGAGGAAGAAGACATCAGATTAAGCTGGGAGAATAGGTCCTGGAGTGAGTACACCAGTTTAAATACCTCACATTTATTACAGACTGGAAAGGAGGCATCAAAGAAGAGTTAGCTACCCAAAGAGCAGCAGCTGGGAGACTTTTTCAGGCCATAAATCAAAGATTTTTCAAAGTTAGCAAGAAAACTGAAATAGCTGTATACCGCTCCCCCTATATTTCTGTCTTGACATATGGATACAGTTCATGGGCAATGACTACAGCAAATAAAAGCCAGCTCCAAACTTCAAAAATAAGGTATCTGAGGAAGGTGGTTGAAGTAACAAGAACAGATATGGTCAGCAACCAGACGATATGGCAATACCTCAAAACCCAGCCACAGCAGACTAAAGTAGAACAGTCCCAACTACGATGGTCTGGACATGTCTGCAGAATGGAAGATGATAAGCTATCATGGCAATTATGAGAAATTGAGATCCAGACCTCCAGGATGACCCAGCATCCACTGGGAAGACAACATTAGACAATCTCTGAAGAACCAAGGACTAGATTGGAACCAGGCAATAAGGAAGACAGCAGATAGGATAGTATGGTGCTCCCTCCACCAAACCTCTACACCTCATTGTAGAAGAGGGATGACTAAGTAAGTATTTTTCCTGGCACTGACAATAACATTATTCCACTATAATGTGTGCATTCTTGTAAATTTCCTTTCTTAGGTAACTTTACTAGATAACCTTCCTTCCATTCTGCTGGTATTTCTTCTCTTGGCGGTAAGTTCCCCTATGCTGCAAGCTGCTCCTGACATGAACAAAGCACTCTGTGTTGGTCGGGCAATTCTTATCTTTGATGAGGCTATTTGCTTGCTTATATCTCCCTCTTAGCTTTATTGTGTTGTTGTACAGGTTCCTCGTATTTCCGTTGGCAACAGCTTCCTCTGTTTCCTTTGCCAAGTCTTCAATATACTTCCTCTTGTCTCTTTTGATGTTTCTTCTTACTTCTTTGTTTTCTTCTAGGTACACTTCATGAGCCTTGGCTTTGGAGCTTCTGGATTTATCTGCTTTCTTATTTTTCCTGTCTTCTATCTTGTTTATGGTTTCTGTTGTTATCCATGGTTTGTGCTGATGTTCTCTTTTTCCCAGTACCTCTTCACATGTCTCATCTCATATATTTTTTACTTGTTGCCAGTGGTCTTCTGTATCTGCTTCACCATCCACTTGTTGGAGTAATTGGTATGTGTTGGACACGTGCGATTGAAACTTTGTCTCTTATTTCTTGATTTCTAAGATATTCTACATTATACACAATTTGTTGAGTTTTATTTTTGTTTTTTGAACAAAGGATGAAGCAACAGAAGATGGTGATCTGATACAACATCTGCTTCTCTATATACCTTTACACCAAGTAATCATCATTAGAAAGTGCAGTTTATGTCTTTTCCTTTGTGTTTACCTAATTCTTAAATTCATCTTTGTGTTCTTAATAGAATTTAAAAGTCACGACAGTGCTTGATATAGTCCTTTAAACTGTCTTTTGATTTGTCTACAAAATGAACGTGAATTTTATCTGGTGGTTACCGAGGATGCATTTTCTCCTTGCTCGCCCCTGGCGCTAAGAATCCTCGGTACGCCACTGCCCTAAACATGTAAAATTTGCTGCTAGGGATTTTCTGTCTGGACTAAAGGTAGACAACAAACAAAAGAAATTGAAAAAAAAGAAGAAAAAACCACACACGTGTGGATATAAGGTACAAACACAAACAAATTATGATGTTTGTGGTGGAGGTGTATAAATTACACTTATTATGTTACATATTTGTTGAAAGTGGTAACATACTGAGCACAGGTTACATTTATGTTAAAAAGTTGTAAAAGCATTACTGAGTAAATTTCCCCCAGCAGGATATACAGATGTGGAACTGCTCCTCATACTCTCTCTCCCTGTAGGAACATGACCATCTTCCTCACTTTCACTTTCTATCTTCACAGTGTGTCCCTGAAAACAAAATATTGAACATATTCAAGTTTGAAACAAACCACTTCAGTCTTAAACATTTCTCCAGTTTCACAACTACATGATTCATTTTTATGTATTTAAATTATTTTCTATTCTCAACTGTTTATGCCTCTGTCCCTGGTGAAGGTGTTATATAACATTTACATATACTACACTGTTACAGAAAAAAAAAAACACAAAGAACCTAGCAATAAGTAACAAAATATTTAAATGGAAATTTTTTTTTTACAGATTTCTCAGTTTAACTCACTTTGGCTCAATAAAAATTTTATCAAGAATTAAAAAGAATATTCACTTTGAAATCTGTACTGACGTCCTGTTTTATTTTTTGATCCAGGAATGGGATCTTCTTTCACAACTACATTCATTTTTTATGTATTAAATATTTCACTCAAATTTAAAAATAATAATGTTGAAAAACATAACAACCTGAAAATATAAGGAAGAGTGATACATGTTAAATGGTAGTATGTCCAATGTCACATTCTACAGTCTTTGCTATACTGATTTTCTTCTGAATGATTCAGAGCTGTCAAATGCACGCAAAATGTGTAGACGATTATTTTTAAAAATTGTACCTTCTACCTATAATCTATCTATACTTGTGCTTTATACACTACACTAAGGCATTTGAGACAGTAAAACATGAGAACATTATAAAAAATGCTAGAAAGCATCAACATCGATGGTAAGGACCTGAGAATTATAAACAACATGTACTGGTAACAAACATCAGCTATGACAATAAGTAGCTACATAGGAAGGTTTTAGCAGATTAAAAACGAGTGTTATACATGTTTGATGATAGTATGTCTGTGATGGCATTTTAGGCAGTTTGTGCCATACTGATTTATTTGAGTGATTCAGAGATTTTCTAATGTATACTAAATGTGTAAGATCATGTTTGGAAAATGTAACTTTTTCCATTTAATAGCTAGAATCTAAGTTTCATATAATATAAACATCTGGGAATTTTTGCAAAAGTTTTTTTTTTTTTTTAAGTACTGTTCTTGACATCAGATATACAGACAAGTTACAAATTTTGCCAGAAATTTCTACATTTTAGTAAATTCTATCACAGAATAATGAAATAAATGAAGGTAATTTGATATAAATTTTCCCATTTAGCCACTTTATTTTATTTTGTCAGCCATAGATCTCCTTTTGTTCCTTACCTTTTATCTTCTTGTGAGGTACAGTGTAGTCACATTGTATGTTAGAAATGCATTAATGAGGACCTCACATAATTGATAACTAGTGGTCTCACAGGAATAAATGTAAAGTAGTGGGTGTGTTCTCACAAGAATACATGTAGGGGGTGTATTCTCACAGGAATAAATGCAAAGTAGGGGGTGTGTTCTCACAGGAATAAATGCAAAGTAGGGGGTGTGGTCTAACATGAATAAGTGTAGATGGTGTGTTCTCACAGGAATAAATGTAAAGTAGAGGGTGTGTTCTCACAGAAATACATGTAGGGTGTGTGTTCTCACAGGAATTTTGTTGTTGTTGTACCCCCGCTAATACTCAAGGCGAAATCTCAGGTTATTATGTCTAACCTGAGACTGATTTTACGTGAGTATCCCTTTTTTCTTGCACAGAGACAGGTGTCACTCACCATTCAGGCAGATACTCGCTGATTTCTGAGGTACCCATTAGAGCTGGGTCGGCCCAGGAGCCGTCAGTCCCTGGTCGACGACCCTCCTTCAAATGTACACGCCTGGACTCGAGTTAATCCAGTACAAATCCTGGTCGACGAAAAATCTTCAAATGTTCTCACCCGGACTCAAGTTAATCCAGTACAAATCCCGGTCAACGAAAAATCTTCAAATGTCCTCGCCCGGATTTGATCCTGGGTCACCCGGTTGCTGGTGTGGTAACCACTACGCTAGCACAGCTCCTCACAGGAATAAATGCAAAGTAGGGGGTGTGTTCTCACATGAATAAATGCAGATGGTGTTTTCCCAGGAATAAATGTAAAGTAGAGAGTGTGTTCTCACAGGAATAAATGTAAAGTAGAGAGTGTGTTCTCACAGGAATACATGTAGGGTGTGTGTTCTCACAGGAATAAATGTAAAGTAGAGAGTGTGTTCTCACAAGAATACATGTAGGGTGTGTGTTTTCACAGGAATAAATGTAAAGTAGGGGGTGTGTTCTCACAGGAATAAATGTAAAGTAGGGGGTGTGTTCTCACGGGAATAAATGTAAAGTAGGGGTGTGTTCTCACAGGAATACATGTAGGGTGTGTGTGCTCACAGGAACACATGTAGGGTGTGTAATCTCACAGCAATAAATGTACAATAGGGGGTGTGTTCTCACAGGAATAAATGTAAAGTAGGGGGTGTGTTCTCAAAGGAATAAATGTAAAGTAGGGGGTGTGTTCTCACAGCAATAAATGTAAAGTAGGGGGGTGTGTTCTCAAAGGAATAAATGTAAAGTAATGAAGGCATAACACAAAATGCATTTCAGTTTTCTCAAAAGGTGTGACTTAGGGGCTTGACCTGTCAACCCCACTGAAATGATATTGTGTTTTATTTACTGATGAAATTAAACATTACATGTGTCAGTGCATCAGTTATTATGCCAAACTCAAATGTATTCAGAATAATCCTTCGAAACAATATGTAATGTATGCTCAATGGACCAAAGTCACATGCCCTGAACTGGACAACTTTACTGTTGTGCTAATACATATTTGGGATTCAGAAGAAACCATTCATTTGTGACTACTGGTCTACATCTGCAGAATTGTATACATCTTGGTTTAGTCACATGTTATCAAGAAATAGAAATGAAGCATTATATCATATTATGCTTCATGTCTCTGATGGCATTCACAAAGAAAAGAAAAGACTGAACCATTTATGAACATTTTGTTACAAACATTTCAGAATGTCTTTCACTCATTCCAAAATCTCAGTTTGGATGAAACGGGCATAGGGTACAAAAGCCGATGGCAATACAAGCAACATAATCCACAAAAACCAAACAGATATCATAGAAAAGTCTTTGATTTATGTGAATCAGCAACTGGATATATGAACTGGATATGTGAAACATGTTCACATATTTTGTTTCAGATATATCATGATCCTGAAGTGGATTCAAACGGTGGGCAAGCTGTAAAGATTTTTCAGACCCTAATACAGCCTTTTGATACAGGTCATCATTTTTTAAAGGCAGGAATTACACCTCAAGAGAACTCACTGATGTCTTACTGGAGAAGAAGCAATATTACACTGGCACTCCTAACATTATCTTAAGAAATTTCCCCTTGACACTGAAGACTCTGCACCTTAGCACTGAAGACTCTGCACCTTAGTTATCTTGAATACAGATGGTACATGACACAAACAAGCAAGATGTGTACAGACTTTAGAGATAAAAATGCTAAGAAATCAGTTTTCCTTGTGTTTTCTCGGGCCTAAGTAGAGACCATAATCACATGGAAGAACATTGTAAAGCTGAAAATTAGAGATGAATACAACAATTCAATGAATGTTGTATGACCTCCTAGACTAAAGAGTTGGCTGTTATGATGTACATAAAATTTTTTTAAATATGTGGAAAAGATTTTCCCCTGCTTGCTTGAAGTAGAGGAGGTCAATGCTTCAATGTTATAATGTTTTCACCATGCCGCAGTTCAAGAGAAATCTGATTCACCAACTAACTGAATATTCTTCTGCTGTTGTGAGTACACTAAGTATTCAAGAAAATGTAGCTACTGATATTGTTGGACCTCAAGTATTTATGACTACTATGAAAGCATATGATTAGTGGCAACATTTTTCTGGGAAACATAAAATAGAAATTGGTATATGTAAATAATATTAGTTTTTTTTTAGTTTCATCTTTAGCTTTTACAGAAATATTTGGCTTTGGAAAAAGAATCATACAAATTATATCTGTAAAGTGATTGTGACAAGACAGGGTTGATTCAGGGTTCATAGCAAATTTCTTCAAGCATTTTCCAGGGTTTTTCCAGCCTTTTCCAGGTCCAAGCACATGATTTTCAAGGATGGGAAACTCTAATATTTTCCTCATCTAATTTTCTTAGATATAATTATCACTTTGCTGACCAGCAATCCGGAGCATTACTGTCTCCCATTAAAAAGTGTGTTTGCAGATTTCTTTAAAAACAACTGGTTTTTTTTTTAAATTCATAAAAAATTGAAAAACAGACATAGGCCTTTGAAATTTTCAAAGCACCATTATGAATGGTTGCCACATCAGAAAAAACATATTTAATGCAAACTGGTCACATGATCATGGCGGCCATCTTGAATGTGTGTGGCTATTTTTAGAAATGTCAGGATTCAATGTCAGTGCAATGAAATGTTAGGGACATGAATGGCAATTAATAAAATAAGCTTGATCAATCAGATTGACGTATTGATTTAACGATTAACCACATTTTTCAACACAAAAGGCTAACAAAAATTGTGAATAAAATGCAAAAAAATAAATGTAATATTTGTGTTTGTCTTTTTTGAATGTATTCTGCATCTGTGGCATCTGACAATGAATGTTTCTGAATGTTCGAGTAGTTAAGTACCTCTAGGAGTCTGAGCTGCTTCCTTCATTAACTGGGGTTGAAGTTGCAGCTGTAGGCCTCTGCAAGAGTCTTTGTCTGGATCGTTGATAATCCTCGACTGTGTGGTATAACTTGAAGCAGGGTATCAGGCATAGAGGTACATTGCAATCTGGGCAGTACATGCAAGTCTGGCTTCTGTTCGCTGCAGCCTTACACACTTTACAGTCTGATTTGTACCTTGCCCTTTCATATTTATCAATGAAGTGGTGCTCAGTAAGTCATGCTGTTGTGACCTGTGGTTTTGAAAAGTGTCACATTGTGTCGAAGAATAGCAGGTTCAATAAGAGTCAGACTGACATCCTGATCTTTGCTTTGATCTTTTTTGTAGAGTTGGCAGTGTTGTAGGTTATGTGCCCACTGACCAGGGCAGTTTCAACTAAGAAATGATAGAAAAATAGGATCTGTGTGGGTAAGGGTAGCTTGCACCTAGTTGGCCAAAGTGGTCGACACATCCCATACTTTTTCTGTATTTTTCTGCAAGCACTGGCTTCTGAATTGTTCTGCCCTAAAGAATTTGTCTTTCTAACTGTCTTGTTTATATTATCATTAGAGTGAACAGTAGATATAAGGTTAAATCTTTTTGTATCATGCCAGGTGACTGTCGGCATGCCTTATCTTCTGTCGCACAAAACACAGGATGATTTGCCGTTTTCAATTTGAGTTGCTTTTTCTTCAGTGCTTCAGGAAAATGCTTCCTATTTTCAGCTACTGTTCCAAATGCACCAATCTGAATTTCTGTCAGGTCTTGAAATAAAGCTGAAGGCTGAATAAAAACTACCACAGAAGAGAATATGTGTCTGAGGGAGTAGTGTTAGATGGTTTTGATGTTTCTGAGTGTAAAACTGCTCCTTGGGGTTGTTCTTTTCTGTAAAAAAAAAAAATTGGAACACACAAATAACTTATGAGTAGGCCTAAGCTATGTATACTTACTAAGTCAAAGTTCTAAACGCATACATAATATAGTCAAACAATATTTAACTAGAACAAAAGCTAATATACACTTGTATAGTAATTAGGAGGGTGAAGGTATGATAATATTCGTATAATACTTATAAGTGAAAATCTATAAATATCTAACTGGAAACAGCAGGCCTTTACACCCCCCACATCTTTACTATTTTTGTTGGGTTTTGTTTTGTTTTATCTTGTTTCTGTTTGTTTAGATTTTTTTTTTTAAATAACATAGGCGTATGCACAAAATTGGTAATTTTCATTTATCCTAATTAGTGATTTGACAGATGTGATGCCACTTTCATGTATCGGCGGTTATTCATGTTATCTGGAATTGAGAATAGGTAGGCCTATCCTAATTATAACCCTTCAGAGGTAGAACGGGATATGTCTCTTATCATAAATATAATAAAAAAAAAGCATTCAAAATATATTTATTTCCCAAAAATGTGGTGAAATGAACAGTGGGACATGGGTCGGATAACAGTGTAGGCTATAGGATATGGAATCGCCATCAATTTCTATTCCTGACCATCTTAAACTGTGTCAAAGATATTCCCATAAGCAGATGTAAACCAAGAAATTTCATTCAAACACTATAATTTTGGCCATGGTTAAAAATAAAACTGTAAATAGGCCTACATTGTAAATTACAGATGCAAGTACAGTAGGCCTATCTATAAACTGGACTTATTTAAATGTTTTATAAATGAGATAACTGAATTTATTACTTACCTCAGTTGAAATGAATGATTTAATACAACTTGAATGCACAGAGACAAGTTTTTTTTTTTTTTTTTTTTATTATTATTATTTTTTTTTTTTTTTGCCTTCTTCTGGCGAGGCGCGTTCTTTTCAATCTATGTGGTTACATCAGAGTGCATTTACCATCCAAAAAAAAAAAAAAAAAGTCAACTCTGTTGACTGCTACCCGATCAGCGTTGATAGATACTAAGTCCTGAAAAAGGACCAACATTATCTATCTGCTAGCATAAAGCCCTAAAAAGGACTCGCTAGCTACGCCAACGCCCGAGCTAGTGAGTATTGGTGTTTTTTCCCAGTAGTATTTGAGTAACAACAGACTTGAGCGCTAAAAATAAAACTGTGCGTTCACATCATTAACGCACAGCGCCGACAACACAAACCGCCGAAAAAGTCTGGAAATGGATTTAGTGCGCATAGGGAAGTAAAAATTCTACGGTTACTGAAGTTTAACAAAAAATACCATCAATAACCGAAAAATGGATGCCAAGCATCAAACTTTCGATTTCGTATTTTTTTCCAGGTCCGATGCAGGAAATTCAAGGCTTTTAGCAGAGTATAACAGCGTGTTGCCATTGAGATCCATGACTCCTTGTCCCTTTTTCTTTGTTTCGGTAATAGCCAGGATTTCTAATTTTGCTTTCCTCATCTCTTCCACCAGCTCCTCTTCTTTCCCATTTATACTTCTTGTGTTCCAAGTTCCATAAGTCGTAGTCCGTTCCAGTTCGTCGCCTTTAGAATCAGTCCGGTTTTCTCTCTTATATTGCTCGTAATCATAGTTTAAAGCAAACAGGTGATTGGCCTGTTGTGCCTTTGCATGGTGGAGGGGCTGCCTCCTTACGGCCTCCATGCAGGCCGCCCTCCTCCTTTTTCATCCGGGCTTGGGACCTGCATAGGCGGAGTTTATGTGGCTATTTGTGGATAATAATTACCACATTCCTATTGTAGGTGAAATGAATTTGTTTTCAGATGTATGTGTGAAAATGCATGTCTACTGTGGAACATTTTATAAAATCAAATAATACAAAATAATATGTACACACATATATGGTATGAGGTTATAGTATCCCCTTGCCTGACACGTTAGCTCTGTAAAGTGCAGTAACTTGAAGACAGATTGAATAAGCCCTGATAATGATTGTTGGTAGTCATGAAAAGAATTGTTATTAGTCCTGAAAAGGACTCAGTCATGGTAGTTATATTTCGGGTTCCAACCTTCAACAATCATGCCAAGTAATCAATTAATATGCATGATACTTTCATCACATATAGATTAAACAAATCCTGAAATAAAGTTGTAATTACTGTATTATTTTACACAGTAACTTTACATACCCTCGCAGGATCTAATTAAGATCAGTAAAGACTGGCTTTTGTGGAGTAACAGAACTGCCTGGCTGCAAATAACAAGATATTGGCCTTTACATGTTTCTCTCTCTCTAGCCGTTGTCCTTCTGTCTTGGATTTCTTAATGCATGGAAACTTATTCCTGTAAAATTCTTTACAACTACTTACTCCCTCCAGATTTCCTTGTACCTACCCATAAATAAAGATATTCCCATCAAAAGGAGGCCATTCACATCCTTGTCTGTTATTATATGCTCCTTCCTGATCTCTTAATTCCAACTATGTTTCTGACGATTTATTCTTACAATCGCCAAAGTCGTTCTATCTGTCCGTGGGAAACCCCTTTTCTGATTGGCTGCCCTAGATTCAATCATAACCCTCCACTCCCAAAGGAACATAGGCCTTCAACAAACACATGCCAAGTCCTCCTGTCATGTGCCATCATCTCAAGCTCTCTCCCCGTTCTCCTCCTCACTTTCACCTCCGTCTCCAGCTCTCCTCTCCATGCGCCCCCTGGTCCATCTCTGCCCCTCCCCCCCGGGGACCCCAGAACAAGGACTGCCCTGCAACGCTATCAACAGGTTTCCTCAGCGCGTGTCCCATCCATTGCCATTGTCCTCCTTTCCTCTCCCGTTCCACCGGCACCTGTCCAGCTCCCGTCATCAGCCCCACGTTGGCAACCCCGTCACACCACTTCAATCCCTCCATTCCACGCAAGCACCCACCCATGAAAGTCTGTAGCTTTCCGGTTGCTGTCTCCGCTGCTCTCCATGTCTCAGAGCCATACAACAGGACTGACCTCACACCTGAGCCGAAGATTCCCACTTTCGTGCTGGATCCGATCTCTCCCGATCTCCATACCCTTCCCAATGCAACGAAAGCCCCTCTTGCACCCTGCATTCTCATCTTGATATCGCCGTCTGTCCCTCCAACTCTGTCCACATTACTGCCAAGACACATGTACGACTCCACATCCTGCACTGGTGTCTCCCCAAGCCCAACCCTGTTATCATTACCTGCATTCATTCTCATTATTTTTGTCCCCTCCCTGTGTACCCTCAGACCCAACTGCTGTGACCTCCCATCGAGTGCCCCCAATCTGCCCTGCATCTGATTACAGTTATGGGACAGAAGAGCCAAGTCATCAGCAAAATCCAGATCATCCAACTGCTCAGTCAGAGTCCACTGGACTCCATTTCTGTTGTGTGCCGTCGATGATCCCATAACCCAGTCCACTGCCAGCAAGAAAAGAAATGGAGACAAGAGGCATCCCAGCTGCACTCCTGCCCCCATCCCAAATGGCTCCTTAAGCTACCCCTCATGAAGAACTCTGCATGTCATGTCCTCACATGTTTTCCTTATTAAACCAATGATCCCCAGGTGAACTCCACAACGCCCCATCAACCTCCAAAGTGACTCCCCGTTCACACTGTCAAATGCCTCCTCGCAGTCCACAAATCCGATGTACAGTGGCGAACTCCATTCTAGACCCCGCTCAACCACTATTCTCAAAGTGGCCATCCGGTCTGCACATGATCTGTCCCGTCGAAAACACGCTTGTCCACCTCTCAGTTGCCTGTCCATGGACTCCCCCAATCTCTCAAGGACAATTCTGTTCAATACCCTTCCTGGCACTGATAGCAACACCATTCCTCTATAACCCGTGCACTCCCGTAAATCTCCCCTCCCAGGCAACCCAACCAGATATCCCTCCCTCCACTCTGCTGGCATCTCTTCCCCTTCCCAGACCCCACCAAGCAATTTATATAACATCTCTGCAGCCGTGTCGACATCCGCCCCGATGGCCTCCACTGGAATGCCATCAGATCCAGCCGCTCCCCCATCCCCTAGAAGCCCCATGGCTTTCTCCACCTCTTCCCTCGCCGGTCTTTCACTGCCAATTTGCAGCTCCTCCTCCGCTGGCTGGACGTCCAGGGGGCCCTGTGGAGCTGGTCCACCGAGAAGGTCACCAAAATATTCTGTCCACCTCTTCATTTGCTCCTGTATATTGCTGAGCAGTTTCCCATTCTTGTCTCCCATGAGGCAACCTATTTGCCTGCACCTCCCTGTTAGCTTCCCTGTGCTGCTATACAGTTCTCTCACATTTCCCCCAGCTGCAGCATCCTCTGCCTCTCTTGCCAACTCCTCAATATACTTCCTCTTGTCTACTTCTCTTGTCTCTTTTGATACTTCTTTTTACTTCTTTGTTTGCTTCTGTGTACACCTCTTGAGACCCGGCTTTGGAACCTCTGGCTTTGCTTGTGTTTAAATCTGCTTTCTTGTTTTTTTCTGTCTCTTATCTTATTGATAGTTTCTGTTGCTATCCATGGCCTTTGTTGTCTCTCCCTTTTCCCCAGTATTTCTTCACGTCTCATTCCATACAGTTTTGAACTGCTGCCAATAGTCTTCTGTATTCTCTACATCTTCCAGCTGTTGGAGCACTTCGAATTTGTTGGATACTGTGACCGCAAATTTGTCTCTTGTTTCTTGATTTCTTAGATGTCCTACATTAAATTGTTGTCTATAATTTTGCATTGTTGCCTATCTCTTGAGTTTCATTTTTACTTTGGCTATCAGAAGGTGGTGATCTGATGCCACATCTGCTCCTCTATATACCTTTACATCCTGCAATGATGATCTAAACTTCTTGTTTATGCATATATGATCAATCTGATTTTCTGTTCTATGGTCTGGTGATATCCATGTTGTCTTGTGTATTCTCTTATGTGGAAACATGCTTCCTCCTATAGCCAGTTGATTTGAAGCACAGAAGTTTGAGAATAGTTCCCCATTTTCATTCATTATTCCTAGCCCATGTTTTCCCATGACTTCTTCAAATCCGGTATTGACTGTACCTATCTTTGCATTCATGTCACCCATCAAAATTGTGATGTCTCTTCTTTTTACTTTATCCATAATTTCCTGTAGTCTAGTATAAAATGCTTCTTTCACTGACTCTTCTTTGTCATTAGTTGGTGCATAACATTGGATGACATTTACATGTATTTTTTTTTTAGCTGTTTTAAAAGTGGCTGTTATTATTCTGGGTCCAACAGCTTCCCATTCAATGAGTGCTTTCTGTGCTTCTTTAGATAACATAAGAGCTACCCCTTCACTGTGGTGTGAACTTTCGTCTTCATGTCCTGAGGACAGCACCAATTCACCTGTGATGAGTTTCTTCCTGTCTATCCCCTTCCACTTTGTTTCACACATTCCCAGAACCTCGATTTTATATTCCCTCATTTCTGCTGCTACTTGTGCCACTTTCCCTTGTTCGTTTAATGTCCGAACATTCCAGGTGCCAAATCTGGAAGTTCTCCTAGAAGAAAGAAGGTTAGTCAGCAACACAGACTCCTTTCGGCTTTCTCTGTGTTGCATCATACGCCTCCCTGCGAGAGGACCTTCCCCTGTCTTGGATGGCTGTGTTTTATTTACCTTATTTGACTTGTCCATATTTGTTGAAGTTTTTTGTGGTTTAAATTTTTTACAGGATGGGGTAAACAGCCCCATGCCAAACCCTCCTTAGTCGCTTTCTATGACATGCATGGAAGGGAACAGTGTTACTATTCTTTGCTCCCCTTTCGGGCCCCGGTAAAACACAGATACACACAGGAAAATACCCCTGCATTCATTTTTTTTGGGCTTGCTTGTATACTGGTGTCCCAATTTCCGGTCTTCGTACATTTAACTAGGCAATTGCGTAACATGTGACATGTTTCAATGTTTTGTTTACAGATGAGGTCAAAGTGAGAAATGAACAAAGCACAGTATACAAAATAACTAAATTCATCAGCGGAAAACGAGGTGCAAACAATATTACATTAGTAAGAGATAAGCAAGGAAATCTCATCACGACAGTAGAGGGACAGGAAACAAGATGGGCAGAGCACTTCAGAGAAACTCTGAACAAGGAACCACCAGAGACACAACTGAATGTTCCTGAGGCTGAAAACGATCTAGCTGTAAATACAGACATTCCACGAAAAGAAGAAATCATCACAGCAATCAAAGGGTTAAAGAACGGAAAAGCTCCTGACCATGATAACTTAAATGCAGAGCTATTTAAGACAGACCCTGAGCTAGCCAGCAGAACTATTAGAACCACTATTTGCACAAGTCTGGAAAACGGGAACAACACCATCAGAGTGGAACAAAGGAATAATTGTCAAATTGCCCAAGAAGGGAGATCTTGCAGACTGCAATAATTGGAGAGGAATCACTCTTCTCTCAGTTCCCAGTAAAATACTAGGCAGGATAATTATACAGAGAATTTCAAAAGCAGTAGACCACAAGCTGAGGAAGGAACAAGAAGGATTTAGAAAGAACAGAAGATGTGTAGATCATATATTCACTCTTTCTTCTTCTTCTTCTTCGTTCGTCCTGAAAAGGACGTTGGTTGTGTTGTGTCCATTTACAGCGAAGCTGCGATATTTGCGCCTTTCGGCTGATACATCAGACTTCAGCACGGCATTTTTGGGACCGGGTTAGCCTTCCCTCTTCGATCCCTACTCACTCAGCCAGACTGCAGTGATGCAGCCTGTTACCAGGACCACCACGTAGAGGTGGAGTAGGGTCTTGGTCAGCTATGGTTTGCTGACCCTGACGCAAGCAGTCTAGCTATGGGTCGCTAACTGCATTTCTCACTGTTGACGCATCTTAGGTCCCTTATATATATATATTCACATTATAGAGGAACATTATAGAGCAGTGCTCAGAATGGCAAAGACAGCTGTACATTAATTTCGTTGATTTTGAAAAGGCTTTTGACAGCATACATAGGGACAGTTTATGGAAAATACTGAGGGCTTATGGAATTCCAAGCTGCATAGTGTCAATCATAAAAAAGCCTTTATGCCAACTTTACGTGTAGTGTTGGGCAGAGCAACCTAACCTTTGAGGTGAAGACAGGAGTATGACAGGGATGCCCCTTATCAACCACCCTATTTTTAACAGTCATAGACTGGATGATGTGCCAGACAACAGAGGGCAGTCCAAGAGGAATAAGATGGACTACATTTTCTACATTGGAAGATCTGGAATATGCAGATGACATTGCACTACTATCACATTCACATCAACACATCCAGGAAAAAACGGATAGACTTAATAAGTTTAGCCAGCAGGTGGGCTTGAACATCAATTTAAAGAAGTCAGAGGTCATGACGCTCAATGTGAGCAACCCTGAGCCCATATCAGTAAGGAATCAGCAATTGGTACAGACAGACACCTTCACATACCTAGGATGCATAGTAACACCAGACGGCGGGGCAGGCAAAGCCATCAACATCAGAATGAATAAGGCAAGAACAGCCTTTTTTAACCTAAACAACATCTGGAAGTCCTCTCAATACAGCACAAGCACAAAATTAAGATTATATCAGAGCTGTGTGCTTTCTGTGCTTCTCTATGGTGCGGAATGCTGGAGAGTTACAGAGAAGGAAATGTCGAAATTGTCCTCTTTTCACATAACATGCCTAAGAAAAATTCACAGAATCTTTTGGCCGAATACCATCACCAACCAAGATCTGCATACTAGGAGCAAGCAAGAGGACATGCACACCATCATAGCTGGCAGACGCTGGAGCTGGGTTGGCCATGTCCTCAGAAGAGACCCCGATGCCATCACAAGAACAGCTATGCTTTGGACCCCTGAAGGAAAACGAAAGAGAGGCCGACCAAAAACAACCTGGCGGAGGACTGTGGAGGCTGAGATGCAAAGAATGAACCAGAGCTGGGGCACTGTACGAAGGATGGCCACCGACCGAGCAAAGTGGAATCAATTTGTTGTTGCCCTACAAGACACCACTAGGCGTGATGGCCACTGACTGCTTTGACGGTCGGTGGTTAAGGATCAAAGAAGAAGAAAGAAGAGGTCAAAGAGTTCATGTGCTAGTGCATCAATGATTATGCCAGACTCAAATGTATTCAAAATATTCCTGCAAAACAATATTCATTGTATTCTCAATGGACCGAAGTCACATGCCTAGAACTTGATAAGTTTATTGCTGTAATAATAAATATTGGGATTCAGAAAAGACCATTCATTCGCAACTATTGGTCTACATCTGCAGTATTGCATACACCTTGGTTTTGTCAGATGTTTTCAAGAAGTAGATTTGAAGCATTTATCATCTTTGGTTTATGTGATTCAGCAACTGGATATGTTGTGAACATGTTCACATATTTTGGTTCTGATACTTCATATGATGGCTTGGCCATATTCGCCGCATGGAAGATGGTCGCATCCCAAAAGATATCTTCTACGGACAATTAGCAGATGGCAAGAGAACAGTTGGGCGACCACAGCTGAGGTTCAAAGATGTGTGCAAGAGAGATATGAGGGCACTGGACATGGATCCAGCAACATGGGAGGATGAAGCTGCCGATCGCACTAAGTGGCGATGCTATTTACGGCACCACCTCAGATTGGGCGAAGAGAGGCTCACACAAGAAGCAGAGGTGAGGAGAAAACGTCGAAATGAGCACCAGAAAAATAAGCAGCTGAGGGCTGCCACCTCAGGGGCACATTCCCATAGTCAGTTATGACTGAAGGGGCTATTATTATTATTACTTCATATGATCCTGAAGGAGATGCAAACAGTGGGCAAGCTGTCAAGATTTTTCAGACCCTAATGCAGCCTTTGGGTACAGGCCACCATTTATTTTCTGACAGGTATTACATCACAAGAGAACTCATTGACTTCTTACTTGAGAAGAAGCAATACTACATTGGTACTCTGAACATTATCCGGAGAAATTTTCCATTACAGCTGAAGACTCTGCGCCTTAGTTATCTGGAATACAGATGGTATATGACACAAACTAGCACGGTGTTGTGTACAGCATTTAGAGAGATAAAGGCCAAGATATCAGTTTTCTTTGTATCTTCTCAGACCAAAGTGGAGACCATAACCACACGGAAGCACATATTAAACCAAAAATGATTGATGAACACAACAATTCAATGAATGGGTGTGATCTCCTGGATCAAAAAGTTGATTATGGTGTGCATAACAGAAAGTCTGTTGAATGGTGGAAAAAAATGTTCTTCTGGCTGCATGAAATAGTGCAGTTGAATGTTTCAGTTTTATACTGTTTTCATCGATGTGAAAAGCAATCACTGCTGCAGTTCAAAAGAAATCTGCTTCACCAACTAACTGAAGCTTCTGCTGTTTTGAGTCCAATTAGTGTCCAAGAAAATGCAGCTACTAATATTGTTAGATCTCAAGCTGCCTCAACTTCAGAGTGTCAGTGTGACACAAGGCATCTTGTATGTTATGCAAAAAGAGATAGGAACTGTGTCCACTGCAGCACACCTGCCGTCACAGCGCTCGCATTATTATTGCACTGGATGTCCATACCAGCCACATCTACACCCACAATGTTTTTATGACTACCATAAAAGCATGTCAATAGTGACAAATTCTTCTGGGAAAAGTAGAATAGAATTTGGTTGGTGTAATTATTAGTCACAGTTGTTTCATGTTTGGTTTTTACAGAACTATGTGGTGTAGGAAAAAAATCATATAAATTATATATTTGAAGTGATTGTGGTAACAATGTGTTGTGCTTCAAAATGGATGTGCACTGATATTCTGAGATTTTGTTGCTATGGTTTAAACTGGAGCTGAGTATGTAAGTACACAGTTTTATTTATCTTTTTTTACCAGTTATTTTTGATCAGGTCTAAACTTCACATGACATGACAGACACTTTTTCTACATCAAATAATTATTTACAGCATTTCACAAGATTCTTTAGTCACATTTTTATGTATAAAATAAACCACAAGTTAAATAATATGTGTATCTACTGCCTGTTTTTAAAATATAACCTGAAGAGAAAAATTGCACACATTTTGAGTGGGTTTTTTTTTACAAACATATGTGGTTTTGAGAAAAAAATAATAAAAATTACATCTGTGAAGTGATAAAAGTTTCTAGATATGTTTCAAACTAAATGTGCACTGATATTCTTAACATTTTATTGCCATTCATTAATTGGGAAACTACTGATTCAATGTAGATCCTATATTTTTACAGCTTGTTTTTAAAACAAAATTTAGGAAAAAAATACACCCATTTTAGTTGCCCGTTTTTATAAAAAATATGTTCTCTTTAAAAAATGTATATATGTGAAGTGATAATGATACAAATATGTCATTATGCTTCAAACTAAATGTGTATTGAAATTCTAAACATATTACTGTCATTGATTGAACTGGAGCTGAAATATTTAAGTGAAAGACACAATTTTATTTTAATTTTTTAAATTATTTTTTATCAGATCTGCACAATCACAAGGAATAACAGACACATTTGCATTTAAAAAAATGATTTAAAGCATTTCACAAGATTTTTCATTCAATTTCCTGTATTTTTGTATGTATACCACAAACAGCTACTGAAATAATATTTTATATCTAGGCTACTGCATATTTTTGTATGTATACCACAAGCAGCTACTGAAATAATATTTTATATCTAGGCTACTGCATATTTTTGTATGTATACCACAAGCAGCTACTGAAATAATATTTTATATCTAGGCTACTGCATATTTTTGTATGTATACCACAATCACCTACTGAAATAATATTTTATATCTAGGCTACTGCATATTTTTGTATGTATACCACAAGCAGCTACTGAAATAATATTTTCTATCTAGGCTACTGCATATTTTTGTATGTATACCACAAGCAGCTACTGAAATAATATTTTATATCTAGGCTACTGCATATTTTTGTATGTATACCACAAGCAGCTACTGAAATAATATTTTATATCTAGGCTACTGCACATTTTTGTATGTATACCACAAGCAGCTACTGAAATAATATTTTATATCTAGGCTACTGCATATTTTTGTATGTATACCACAAGCAGCTACTGAAATAATATTTTATATCTAGGCTACTGCATATTTTTGTATGTATACCACAAGCAGCTACTGAAATAATATTTTATATCTAGGCTACTGCATATTTTTGTATGTATACCACAATCACCTACTGAAATAATATTTTATATCTAGGCTACTGCATATTTTTGTATGTATACCACAAGCAGCTACTGAAATAATATTTTATATCTAGGCTACTGCATATTTTTGTATGTATACCACAAGCAGCTACTGAAATAATATTTTATATCTAGGCTACTGCATATTTTTGTATGTATACCACAAGCAGCTACTGAAATAATATTTTATATCTAGGCTACTGCATATTTTTGTATGTATACCACAATCACCTACTGAAATAATATTTTATATCTAGGCTACTGCATATTTTTGTATGTATACCACAAGCAGCTACTGAAATAATATTTTCTATCTAGGCTACTGCATATTTTTGTATGTATACCACAAGCAGCTACTGAAATAATATTTTATATCTAGGCTACTGCATATTTTTGTATGTATACCACAAGCAGCTACTGAAATAATATTTTATATCTAGGCTACTGCATATTTTTGTATGTATACCACAAGCAGCTACTGAAATAATATTTTATATCTAGGCTACTGCATATTTTTGTATGTATACCACAAGCAGCTACTGAAATAATATTTTATATCTAGGCTACTGCATATTTTTGTATGTATACCACAAGCAGCTACTGAAATAATATTTTATATCTAGGCTACTGCATATTTTTTGTATGTATACCACAATCACCTACTGAAATAATATTTTATATCTAGGCTACTGCATATTTTTGTATGTATACCACAAGCAGCTACTGAAATAATATTTTATATCTAGGCTACTGCATATTTTTGTATGTATACCACAAGCAGCTACTGAAATAATATTTTATATCTAGGCTACTGCATATTTTTTGTATGTATACCACAAGCAGCTACTGAAATAATATTTTATATCTAGGCTACTGCATATTTTTGTATGTATACCACAAGCAGCTACTGAAATAATATTTTATATCTAGGCTACTGCATATTTTTGTATGTATACCACAAGCAGCTACTGAAATAATATTTTATATCTAGGCTACTGCATATTTTTGTATGTATACCACAAGCAGCTACTGAAATAATATTTTATATCTAGGCTACTGCATATTTTTTCTGCTGTGGTAGTGCAGTGGTTAGTGCACAGGCTTCTTAGCTCGGTGGTCCATGGTTCAATTCCCAGTTGTGGGATTTGTTAGACCACGAATAGCTCCGAGATCGACCCAAACTCATAAATTGAGTACACAAGCAACTCTGGAAAGGTTTAGGCAGCCGGCATGATGCTGGCCACATCACCCCTAGTCTGTTGATGGTCAAGAAAATATGGGCCTTACATTATATTCCTAGTATGCCTCAATGCTGGCCACATCACCCCTAGTCTGTCGATGGTCAAGAAAATATGGACCTTACATTATATTCCTAGTATGCCTCAATGCTGGCCACATCACCCCTAGTCTGTCGATGGTCAAGAAAATATGGACCTTACATTATATTCCTAGTATGCCTCAATGCTGGCCACATCACCCCTAGTCTGTCGATGGTCAAGAAAATATGGGCCTTACATTATATTCCTAGTATGCCTCAATGGGCATGTAACGGTATCCTTTACCTTTTACCTCCTGTATTTAAAACATCACCTGAAGAGACATTCTGCACCAATTTTTGGTGCCTATTCTTACAGAAATATGTTGTTTTGAAGAGAAAAAAAAAAATTAAATTACATCCTTGAACCGAGTGTGATAACTAGGCTATGTGTAGATAAGTTTCTAACTAAATGTGCACTGATATTCTGAACATTTTATTGCAATTATATAGGCCTAAGTGTAAGTTCACAATTTTACATTTTTTTTTTAATTGAAGTTTTTTTCAGTCACTTCCCATGACCTACTTTTTCACACCAAATAACATTTTATAGCATTTCGCAATATTCCTCAGCCAATTTCTCACGTTTTTATGTACAACATATGCACTTACTAAACATATGCACTTACTAAAATAATGTATTTGTTGTTTTAGGTTTTGACTTCTAAGGGCGGCGAGGCATGAACTTTCAACCTAGACTAAAGTCCGTTGGTTATATCCGAGCACTATTCGCCATTCAAAAATAAGTGAACTCTGTTAACTGATGCGCTGTGTTGATGAAATATAAGCCTCTAATATGACTAACTAACATCCATCAGTTGGCTGAAATAGCGTCGAAAAGGACTGGTAGCCCGAATATGGCTGATAGACACTAAGTCAATAAAGGACTAACTCCATTTATTATGATAAAGCACTGAAAAAGGACTTGTCCTGAAAAGAACTGCTAGCTACGCCAACGCTGCCCGCACCTCCTCAGTGTTCAGCGAACTAGTTTAATAAAAGAAACAACCATTTAAATTTTCTTAAAACCGTAGGATATCGATTTTGGTAATTGGGTCAAATAAAAAATACACAATTGGGAAATATTCAACCTGAGTGCCGTCCAGTTCTTATTGTGAAGATCGTTTACTTTGTACTCGGTATCGGAGTTTACAAGAAAGTATCGCGTTGCAAACAATCGAACGATATACATTTCAACTTTTCATCTTTACAAGATTTCTAATAAACTATACAACATATAAAATATATTCAACAAATATAAAAAGACAGCATTACTGTGTACACAGATGGATCCAAGGGAGAGGATGGCAAATTGGGGATAGGAATATATATTCCAATATGGAAAATGGCAACAGAATATAGCATCACGGAAAATACATCCATTTTCACTGCAAAGATGGTGGCAATACTAAAAGCACTAGAAATATTCTCTAATAACCCTCCCAAAAAATTAACAGTTTTAACTGACTCTCTTTCAACAATTAAAGCACTTAGAAACTTGCGAGAATGTAGTAGACCTGATATAGCAGAGGAGATTTTTCTGGCTACTACATACTTATATTCCAGAGGATCTTCAGTATTAATTGCTTGGATACCTTCACATGTTGGCATAGAAGGAAATGAAAAGGCAGATAAAGAAGCCAAGAAAGGTAGATCTGATAAAAATCTAATAAATGTAGGGATGAGTAAATGTGAAATTAAGAGCTTAATTAAAGGTTTTGTTGATATTTACCGTCGTGTGTAGTAAATATTGTAAGATACAATGAGACGTGGCTGGCTGTCATACATACTCACGTTACGAAGCATAATCACGAAGGCGAACACACTGCATACATAACGACATTGTCGTGAAATATTCTAATCCACATATATAAATTAAAAGGTAAATATAAAGCCTAACAAATAAATTCTAATAAAGAAAAGAGCAATGGTAAAATAACAGTGCTGTCACAAAGAATGTACTCGAAATCCCCCTTTGTTTTATGCTTCGTCTGCAAATTGTAACGTTTCCACGTTAAATATAAGCCACTGCATAAATACAAGCGTTTCCACAACACATTAAAACGGGTATTGCATTTCTGAGAAAAACATTGAGAGGCACAATGCGTAATGACCTAAATTAATCCTAACATTAATTATACTACGTTACCCAAAACGAACGAACAGATGGACTCAAATAGAAAGAGAGAGGGAGGGCTGAAAATCAGGAACGCATGCAACACGCGTCGCGCGATACACAATTACTACTATCACGCGTGTAAGGCCACATGCACTAACTTTTTTTTTCAGACGGACAGTGATAAAATTCACTACCCTTCCCAGAGTTAGGTTTTTAAATCCTGAAAAACTCTTATTAGGAAAGATGACAATAGATGGGTTTACGTTTGAAAACATTACAGTACCCAGACAGCACATCTTCGAAACAGGAGGTAGAAGAAATTGCATATTTTGAACGCAGCCACGTAGCTCTTTTAAATTTGTATATTTGGGTTCCTTAGGGCTTGCTGACAAAGAATATGTAAAACGTTACGCAAATAGTCTAGGAATTAACATAAATAACACATAAGGAACGGAAACCCGAGGCCTGTAAACAGTAAATTAATATTAGACAAACATAAAGGTATGTTTTCAGGCACTCGTAAGAAATAAAGAAGTAGAACACTTGGACAACAGAAAAACAACAGACGTGAGTGGCTTACCCAGGGTTCGAACCCCGTACCTTCCGTACGACAACTCCGCCTAGCTATCAAGCGAATCACACTGACCCCACGGCCAGCTAGGCATCCCCTAAGTCTAGGAATTAACAAGTTATAGCCAAAATAAAATGATGGTGCTGTCAGACAACACCCAAAATCAGAATCGCTCAGTGGTAGATTTTTTTAAACCACCATTGTACGGGAAATGGGCCACAAGTTACATTTGAACTGATTGGCTGGAATGATATGTAAGGCTAAACACGATTAGTCGGACTATAAATGCTATCCTTGGTTGTTAGGGGAGACGTAGGAAGGTAAAATTTTTTCAAACACTTGTCGAAACGTGGCTCCATTGGCCAGACTCGCTGATATAATCACTTAGGAGCGTTAGTTCGAGACCACTAGTTCAAATAAGCTTGATAAAGCAACAGTGCGTTGAAGCCAGCTCATATTTTTGCTAAATAAAAGCCTGGAACATAAGCAGATGGGAATTTGTGCCAGTATTTGTGCCAGAATTCATTGCTAGTCAACGTATCTGTGTATTTCCATGAATTGTGGGACTGTGGTCTTAACGTTATTGAGCAGCACCTGGTCAGAGCTTTGCTGAATCCAGAGTCGGACAGCATACTCCTTGGTCCATTTAGCTATCAGTGAGGTGTCTCCAGAGCCCAGGGGAGAAATCGAGCAGAGGAGTCTTTTCCTGCCGCCATCACGCAAGATAAGCTGATGTGGCCAGCTGAGCTCAACATTATGTACCCCATCTTAAAATGACCTTGTAAAAATAACATTAAGAGGGGAATTTAAGTGTTTTTAATATCAGGAACTGAGAACATCTCCAATACTAGTTCCAATAAAGACAAACTATTGAAGTCATGATGACAAATACCAACAGAGCTTGAACAAAACAAAACCAGTATTACCTCATATTACTACTACACAACTGACACACATAGGATACTTTTAAAAATATATGTCACTACAAGATTCATATTAATAAATTCTGTACATATAACTTGTAATTAAAATTGAGTGTGATTCCTGGTTCCTTTGTATTTGAATCAGGACACATATATATTCATGACAGCAATGAATACATATTGTTATTTGAAAAGTTACCAGTGACTCCTTTAAGATATCCTTGTAGAGTGTTTTATGTATGTGAGTGTCACAGTGTCGTCAAGTGTAGTGGAATAAATTAAATTGTTTATCTGTCTGTTGTTGTTTTGACTTACACTTCATCATACACATACCCTAGACATATAACGTAGTCATCACACTATTCCAGAATAATTCTGACTGAGGTATACATATGTGGCAGCAAGTAAGGTTATATATAATACACTACTCATATTAGATATATATATACCTTCACAGCTGATCTCAGTCAGTACACTAAGTCCCCTATAAATATTTATAACATCTCACTTTACCACATATATTGGGGTCTCGCTCTTGGGATTTTGAATCTTTACCTATTACAAATATTGGGGGTAATTCACTTCAGGGAATATAAGAATTAAAAGGTATCCTTGGGTGGAATTAAATAAGGTTGAGCTCTCGGTGCCTGTGTTGTCCATTAGATATATATTTAGAGATTGAATTGTTAGTTAGACATTGTATAAACTTACCTGATAGACAATGGCGGACCTAGCCAAATTTCGATCTGCTGCTGTTCAGACTGCAAAAGAGTTAGGATTAGATGGGCAAGTTATGGTTGCCTATGTCACTACGGAATGTGACAAATTTATTGAACGCGAAGAAAGAAGGTTTGAAGCCGAAAGAAAGTTAGAGGCTGAAAGGGAAATTAAGAAGTTACAATTTGAGGCTGAGGCTGAGGCTAAGAGGTTGCAGATTGAGGCTGAGGCTAAGAGGTTGCAGATTGAGGCTGAGGCTAAGAGGTTGCAGATTGAGGCTGAGGCTAAGAGGTTGCAGATTGAGGCTGAGGCTAAGAAATTGGAAGCAGAAGAAAGAAGATTGACTGTAGAAAGGGAAGCAGAAGAAAGAAGATTGACTGCAGAAAGGGAAGCAGAAGAAAGAAGATTGACTGCAGAAAGGGAAGAGAAGAAATTAGCTGCAGAAAGGGAAGCAGAAGATAAAAGATTACAAAGGGAACATGAGTTACGACTAAGGGAGTTTGAGTTTCAGGGCCATGCTCCTGAAAATGGTGCCAGTCCCTTTGCCTCTGATGCCACTGCTAGCCAAGGAGCCTCAACCTCAGCTATGAATTTTCATTTAGATCATTTTGTTGAGAAAGACGATGATATAGAGAGCTACCTAAATAGGTATGAACTATTAGCTACCACGTATGGGTTAGAGAGAGAAAGGTGGAGCTTAAAGTTATCTCAGGGACTTCGTGGGGCAGCTTATGAAGTTTTTTGCAAAAATGAGCAGAGGTGATCAGGAAAATTATGACATGCTAAAGCAGGCTCTTTTGTTAAGATATGAAAAGAATGCAGAATTTTATAGGAAAAAATTTAGGAATGCTAAACTACTGTCAGGTGAAACCTATCACCAGTTCTCTGCACGAATAGAGACATGCTTGGAGAAATGGACTTCTCTGGGGAAAACCCAAGATCTTAAGGAAATGGTCCTTATAGAGCAACTAAGAGAGTCCATGGCTCCAGACCTGAGAAAGTTTCTCATGGAACAAGGTGCAGAGAGGCTGGGTGAGTTGCTAAATGTTGCTGAAAGGTATCAAGCAGCTCAAGCAGAGGTAACAGGTAATAAAAAGAAACAAGTGGATAACTTTAGGGCACCACAGAACTTTAATCAATTTGATCCTAGAGATCAAAACAAAAGTAAGCACCAATTTGATAGGCCACGGTATGAAAATAAAAATAAATTCCCACAATTCGATGAAAGGAAATATGATGAAAGAAAATCTTTCAACCAAGGAAAAAGGTGGTGTAAGAATTGTCAGATGGACAATCATGACACTGACCGTTGCAGAAGGAAACCTGTGTATATGGCAACCCTTCAGGTCAGGTCGACCTCAAGACAGGAGGAGGATATTATGTTGGATACCACTCCAGAAGAGATGAGGAAGGCACAGGCTGGGGATAAAACACTCAAGCCTTGTTTCAGAAAATTGTCAACTTGTCATACAACTCCAGGCAAGGGAGATTTTTACATGAAAAACAAGTTGATGTATAGGAAGACTGGAGCTAGATCCAAAGGTCAGGGACAGCTGGTACTTCCTAAAAGATATAGGGCAGACTTAATAAGGAGCCTTGTCATGAAATATTCTAATCCACATATATAAATTATTAGGTAAATATGAAGCCTAACAAATAAAATTAATAAAGAGAAGAGCAATGGTAAAATGACAGTGCTGTCACAAGGAATGTACTCGAAATCCCCCTTGTTTTCTGCGTCGTCTGCAAATTGTAACGCTTTCACGTTGATATAAAAGCTTACTGTATTATTACCCGCTTTCTTCAATGAAACGTGTGCTGTATTTCTTGGAAAAGCATTGAGAGGCCCTGCGTAATGACCTAAATTAATCCTAACATTAATTATATTACGTTACCAAAACGAACGAACAGATGGACAAAAGGATAGCGAGAAGGGAGAGGCAGAAAGCCGAACACTAAACACGCTTCGCGCGATACGCAAATGCTGCCATCACGCGTGTAAGTCTACATGCACTAATTTTTTTTCAGACGGACAGTGATAAAATACACTACCCTTTCCCAGAGTTAGGTTTATAAATCATAACAGACTCTTATTAGAAAAGATAACAATAGATGGGTTTACGTTTGAACACATAACAGTACCCAGACAGCACATCTTCGAAACAGGAGGTAGAAGAAATTGCATATGTTGAACGCAGCCACGTAGCTCCTTTAAATTAGTATTTTTGGGTTCCTTAGGGCTTGCTGACAAATAATATGTAAAACGTTACGCAAATAGTCCAGGAATTAATAAATTATACCCAAAATAAAATATTGGGGGTGCCTGACAGCATAAAATCATTTCTGCTCATAAGATTTTTTTTTTAACGTGTTTGAAAAAAATTTACGTTACAGAAATAGCCTACCATGTAAACTCCAAATTGATTGGAGCGCAACAAATGAAAGCCTAACCACGATTGGTCGGGCTATAAATACTATCTTGGTTGTTAGGGGAGACGGGAAAAGATAACATTTTTTCAAACACTTATCGAAACGTGGCTCATTGGCCAGTCTCGCTGATATACACACTTGGGAGCGTTAGTTCGAAACCACTTGTTTAAAATAGCTTGATAAAGCATCAGTGCGTTGAAGCCAGCATATATTTTGCTCAATAAAAGCCTGGAACATAGGCAGATGGAAATTTGTGCCAGTTTGTGCCAGAATTCATTGCTAATCAACGTATCTGTGTTATTCGTATGAATTGTGGTAAGCTTGAACCATTTAATATCTTTTAATGAAAATTGAATGTGAATTGTTGATTTATGCCTGTATATATATGTGTAGTTCAGTGGCAAACGTGAGGTAAAGCCTAAAATGCTCCAGCCTGAACAGAGGGTGTCGGAGAGAAGTAAAACGGCATGGAATGGCCAAACAGTACACTGACACCTGGATGATTGACTAGAAAGAAATAATGCTGGGAGTGCAGAGGCGTAGTAACCATTAGGAAGGGTAATACTGGAATAAAGTATTTCAGATGAAGCTGACTGTTGGCCTAACGCTCTGAACGCAATGTTTGTGATGTATTGTGATCAGTGTAAAAAGAAAATATAAATTAGTTATGAAGTAGAAGGTACATCCTTCTTGATTTCAGGGACAGTGGTCTTGATGGTACTGAGCAGCACCTAGTCAGAGCTTTGCTGAATCCAGTGTCGGACAGCATACTCCTTGGTCCTTTTAGCTATCAGTGAGGTGTCTCCTGAACCCAGAGGAGAATTCGAGCAGAGGAGTCCTTTCCTGCCGCCATCACGCCAGATAAGCGAATTGGCCAGCTGAGCTCAACATTATGTCCCCTCATCTTGAACTGACTTTTTAAAATTAACATTAAGAGGGGAATTTACTTGTCTTAAAATCAGGAACTGTGAACATCTCCAATACTGGTCCCTAAAGACAAACTATTGAAGTCATGATGACAAATACCAACAGAGCTTGAACAAAACAAAACCAGTATTACCTCATTTTACTACTACACAACTGACACACATAGAACATTTGTAATAATATATGTCACTACAATATTCATATTAAATACATTCTGTACATAACTTGTAATTTAAATTGATTGTGCTTCCTGGTTCCCTTGTAGTTGAATCAGGACACATATTCATTCATGCCAGTAATGAATACATATTGTTATTCGAAAGTTTATCAGTGACTCTTTTAAGATATCTTTGTAGAGTGTTATATGTATGTGAGTGTCACAGTGTTGTCAAGAGTAGTGGATTAAATTAAATTGTTTATCTGTCTGTTGTTGTGACTTACACTTCCCCATACTCATACCCTAGACACATAACGTAGCATCACACTATTCCAGAATAATTCTGACTGAGATAAAGAGATATGTGGTAGCAAGTAAGGTTATCTATAATACACTACTCTTAATAGATATAGATACCTTCACAGCTGATCTCAGTCAGTACACTAAGTTCCCTATAAGTATTTATAACATCCCACTTCACCACAAGCCTACATGTGAAACCAGATGGGGACCATGAGAAGATAGGTACCATCATTCAAAAGGTGGCTCACAATTATTATTGGCCCAAAGCAAGATGGGACATTGAGAATTTTGTAGAAAGGTGTAGCATAGCACATGAGGGAACACCCACAAGTGGGAACATTGATCAGGACCTGGACACGCCACGGGGCAAAATTAGGCCTGATAATAAAAAGAAAAATAGATTTGATAAAGTGGACCAAATGAAATGGGAAGCCCCTTTTCACGGACAAGCTTCACTTAACTGTTTTACAATGGCCACTATGCGGAGAGTGCAAAAAGATGTCTTACCCCAGGATAAGCCGACAATCCCTCAATCGGACTTAAACAAACTGGAGGAAGAGGATGTAGAGAGGAAATCTCTCATCAAGAATTTTAAGTGGGGAGAAAGCCCCAAAAGAAAAATTGGTAGCGGTCGTTTTGTGAATGATAATTCTGGGAAGAAAAATCATCACTATAGAGCTTCGAGTGGAAGAGACCATACCGGTGCATGGACAAATAGGTCCACAAAAATAAAGGTCCACATGTAGCTTTGTTAAGAACGTGGACTGATGAAAAGGCAGAGGAAAACATTACATCTTCATACCAATATGTGAATGAGCTGACCACTCGTTTTAAAAACTGGCTGGAAACTTGCCAATGAAAATTTGAAACAAGCCAGGAAGAAACATGCTGCCTATTATAACAGGAAGGCGAAAGACAGAAATTTGGCTGTGGGAGAGAAAGTACTGCTTCTTTTGCCCGGGAGTCAGAATAAGTTACAAATTGGATGGCAGGGTCCATATACAGTTCTAGAGAAGGTGTCTAGAACAAATTATAAGATAGATAAGAAGGGGAAAGAAAAAATCTATCATGTGAATCTCCTGAAGAAATATTTGGAAAGAGAACATCAGGAAGAGACACACTTGTTGACCTTGTCCATCGCCATGGAGATGAAAAAGGAACCACTTTCATCATTTGAATATCCATTACACCCCTGTGAGACAGCAGCACAGGTGAAAATCAGTACACATTTAACGAAAACTCAGAAAGAGAGAGTGCAACAGGTTCTAAATAATCATGCAGAGGTGTTAACAGACCGACCAGGGCATACAAACCTATTGGAATATGATATGAAACTGATAGACCCCACACCTGTCTGTATGAAACCATATTCGATTCCGTTTGCTAAGGAGAAAGCTTTGAAGGAAGAGATAGACTATCTGTTGAAGGAAGGAATTATTTCGCACAGTGAATCTTCGTATAGTTCCGGTGTTGTACTCTTAAGGAAGCCCTCTGGAGAACATAGACTCTGTATAGATTACAGGAGACTGAATGCTATTACAGAAGGACAGGTGGATCCATTGCCGGATACAAATCAGCTGTTTGCCAGACTAAATAAAGCTAAATATTTCTCAAAAGTGGATTTGAGTAAAGGACACTATGAGTTTAATAGATTGCCATTTGGATTGAAGAATGCGCCTAGTGTCTTCTCTAGAATGATGAGAAAATTGTTGGATGTAAACATTTCGGAGGAACGTAACGAATCCCTGAGTTGCCTCTTTGATTGAGGATATTCCGAATGTTTCATACAGGATAATAAGAAGATTATGGGAACCACTACGAAAACTCTGCTATCACCAGGTATATGTTATCTCCTCATAACGTACATTTTGAGGGAAATATAATGTTCTCTGGACATGTCATTGCGCAGACTCAGAGAAGAGAAATGGTGAATACGGGTTGCGAAGCAGCATTAAGACAAGCATTCACACTTGCGGCTGTTCAGTAACATAACCGAAATATATTATTGGTTGTAGAAGTCTGAGGCAGATTTCATGAGTAGTGCCTACTCTGAATGGACCCAACTACATAAAACCATGATAGCCCCACAGCAGAGTAAAGTCAAGTTGACTTACATTTATCTATGTGTATATAGAATAAAGGACTGACATGGGATGTCTGTTTTAAGAGGGGAGGTGTCGTGAAATATTCTAATCCACATATATAAATTAAAAGGTAAATATAAAGCCTAACAAATAAATTCTAATAAAGAAAAGAGCAATGGTAAAATAACAGTGCTGTCACAAAGAATGTACTCGAAATCCCCCTTTGTTTTATGCTTCGTCTGCAAATTGTAACGTTTCCACGTTAAATATAAGCCACTGCATAAATACAAGCGTTTCCACAACACATTAAAACGGGTATTGCATTTCTGAGAAAAACATTGAGAGGCACAATGCGTAATGACCTAAATTAATCCTAACATTAATTATACTACGTTACCCAAAACGAACGAACAGATGGACTCAAATAGAAAGAGAGAGGGAGGGCTGAAAATCAGGAACGCATGCAACACGCGTCGCGCGATACACAATTACTACTATCACGCGTGTAAGGCCACATGCACTAACTTTTTTTCAGACGGACAGTGATAAAATTCACTACCCTTCCCAGAGTTAGGTTTTTAAATCCTGAAAAACTCTTATTAGGAAAGATGACAATAGATGGGTTTACGTTTGAAAACATTACAGTACCCAGACAGCACATCTTCGAAACAGGAGGTAGAAGAAATTGCATATTTTGAACGCAGCCACGTAGCTCTTTTAAATTTGTATATTTGGGTTCCTTAGGGCTTGCTGACAAAGAATATGTAAAACGTTACGCAAATAGTCTAGGAATTAACAAGTTATAGCCAAAATAAAATGATGGTGCTGTCAGACAACACCCAAAATCAGAATCGCTCAGTGGTAGATTTTTTAAACCACCATTGTACGGGAAATGGGCCACAAGTTACATTTGAACTGATTGGCTGGAATGATATGTAAGGCTAAACACGATTAGTCGGACTATAAATGCTATCCTTGGTTGTTAGGGGAGACGTAGGAAGGTAAAAATTTTTCAAACACTTGTCGAAACGTGGCTCCATTGGCCAGACTCGCTGATATAATCACTTAGGAGCGTTAGTTCGAGACCACTAGTTCAAATAAGCTTGATAAAGCAACAGTGTGTTGAAGCCAGCTCATATTTTTGCTAAATAAAAGTCTGGAACATAAGCAGATGGGAATTTGTGCCAGTATTTGTGCCAGAATTCATTGCTAGTCAACGTATCTGTGTATTTCCATGAATTGTGGGACTGTGGTCTTAACGTTATTGAGCAGCACCTGGTCAGAGCTTTGCTGAATCCAGAGTCGGACAGCATACTCCTTGGTCCATTTAGCTATCAGTGAGGTGTCTCCAGAGCCCAGGGGAGAAATCGAGCAGAGGAGTCTTTTCCTGCCGCCATCACGCAAGATAAGCTGATGTGGCCAGCTGAGCTCAACATTATGTACCCCATCTTAAAATGACCTTGTAAAAATAACATTAAGAGGGGAATTTAAGTGTTTTAATATCAGGAACTGAGAACATCTCCAATACTAGTTCCAATAAAGACAAACTATTGAAGTCATGATGACAAATACCAATAGAGCTTGAACAAAACAAAACCAGTATTACCTCATATTACTACTACACAACTGACACACATAGGATACTTTTAAAAATATATGTCACTACAAGATTCATATTAATAAATTCTGTACATATAACTTGTAATTAAAATTGAGTGTGATTCCTGGTTCCTTTGTATTTGAATCAGGACACATATATATTCATGACAGCAATGAATACATATTGTTATTTGAAAAGTTACCAGTGACTCCTTTAAGATATCCTTGTAGAGTGTTTTATGTATGTGAGTGTCACAGTGTCGTCAAGTGTAGTGGAATAAATTAAATTGTTTATCTGTCTGTTGTTGTTTTGACTTACACTTCATCATACACATACCCTAGACATATAACGTAGTCATCACACTATTCCAGAATAATTCTGACTGAGGTATACATATGTGGCAGCAAGTAAGGTTATATATAATACACTACTCATATTAGATATATATACCTTCACAGCTGATCTCAGTCAGTACACTAAGTCCCCTATAAATATTTATAACATCTCACTTTACCACAGACATGTTTAATCGACCATCTTAGAAACAGGAAGTAGGAAGAAGTAGGTAAGCAGAAGAGTTCCCATAAGGGCAAGTACTTTAGTGGGAAACAAACTAAACACCGAAACGTATATACACATCACCATTCCCCCCTTCTTCATGAGTGGGCTAGATGGTAGGAGAGAATGTTCTTTGCCATCTTTCCCAGGACTAAAAGTAACTGGAGTTGAAGGATCAACTTCTGGAGGATTGGAACTGTTCACTTCACTAGTGTTCTCCATGTCTGGCAAAACAACCTGTTGCTCGGGTAGACCTGGAGAGGAGAAATCAGTTTCCATGTCCTCGGGATCAGGTGTGAGCTGGTGAGACAACTTGGGCAGATCATGAGCAGTTTTATCATGATACGTCTTCACTGATCTGTCTCTCTTGCCTCTACTTTCAATAACTCTGCTGTGAGATGCAACGGGTTTCACTGCAGAAGGTATCAGTGTACGCAGTTTCCTGTTGAACAGTATTTCTGCTGGACTTTGATCAAACCCTTGTCTCGGCGTATTACGAAGTTCAAGTAGTGCCTCGTATGCATCTGTATTATTTTGAACAGTCTTTCTCATCATACCCTTGATGAGTTTCACGGCAGATTCAGCTAATTTGTTGGCTTTATGGTGACCTGGTGCTGATTTAACATGAAGTATTCCCCATCTAGCAGTAAATGATCTGAACTGTGCAGACGTAAACTGAGTACCTTGGTCAGGTACAATAACTTTAGGGACACCATAACGAGCAAAATGAGACTTCAATTTCCTGATGACTAACTGTGCTGTCATTGTAGGTAGAAAGTCTACTTCAATGAAGTTGGAGAAGTAGTCAATTAGGACTAAATAATATTGGCCTTCTATAATAAAGATGTCAGTGCCAACTTTCTCCCAGGGTGATAAAACTCTTGAGTGTTGGTTTAAAGGTTCTTTAGTATTCCTTGCCTTCGTTTCTTGACATTCTGGACAACTGTCAGCTATCTGTCGAATCTCAGCTGTCATGCCGATCCAAAACAGACAACTTCTGGCCCGGCGCATCATGCTGTCAAATGCAAGATGAGCAGCGTGTAGCTTCTGCTTGATTTCAGGCCTCAGTGCTTTTGGGATAAGAATACGCTCTCCTTTAAGTATTATGCCTTGTTCTGTTGATCCACTGTAAAAAATATGAACAACAAAGGCTTGAATTAAAAACTTACTATAGAAATCACAATATAGACTTAACAGGTGATAAGGTTTTAAGTATAGATGCCCCAAGAGATGCCCAATAAATACTTAAAAGATATATACATAAAACAAAGGAAAACATATAAGATTAGTAACTCAGGAAAACCATCCAACTAAATAGAAATTAAGCAGCAAGAACTAACAAAGCATTAACAAAAACCTAACTACTCAAAGGACAAGGAAAGACAACAAGGAAAAAAAAAGGGCAACAACTCAAAACGAATAAATACTAATACAAATTAAAACCAAGCGTAAAGGACAATAGATATCTATAAACAATACAAATAAATAAATAAAATTGACAAATACTAATATAAACAAAAATCAGCAATTGCAAAAGACAATAGTTAATTAAATTGAATGCAAATTAGTAAATAAAATGACACTAAATACCCCAATTATAACCAACTTTCAGGTTGAACAGGGTAGACCAAGATGGAACGTAAAGAGGCAATAACGATCAGATGTTAAATGCCGATCTACACCCATCAACCCATCAAAACAACAACAACAAGTTGTCAGAGTGTCGCGAATGTCAAAATAAGGCATAAACTCAGCTGGTACATCAGACTTTCTTTTAGGCCACCCATCCAAAATGGTCGACTTCAACCTCTGGAGCACGCTGTCTTTGAGAGTTTCAGCTTTAATCTTTTCCATCATCACATCTGGTATTTCAGGTAATCTTACAGGTGCATCAGTGTTACGTCATTTTCGACGGTGAAAAAAAACACCAACCTAATGTATGTTTGGTTTAATGTTATCAAAGAGAGATAAACGTTTATTATCTTTTGGTGACAAGTTTGACTGGTGATTATCTTCTCCTGTCTTATGTTGTCCTGTCTCAGACAAGTCTTAGAGTTGATATGTCTTAGTTCTATTTATAAGATTATATACGGTGTATTTTATCACCCGTTTGGTCGGAAACGCCTAGTCTGGGTTTGACTCGATCTGGTCCATGCTCTTTGGGCATGCGCGGGGTCTTGGCGGAAAAAAGCCGGGAGACCGAGATTCAGAGAGTGCGTACCTGTGGCTTAGAACGGATGTCCCGATCCGTAGATTCCTCTCTGCCAAGTTTTCGATAGGGATTGGAAATTCTGGGAATGGCCGTTTGGCATTCTTCCGTCCCTGAGTGTTTTCTTTATGCTAGTATTGGCTGTGTTGTGTTACCTTAAGAGTGTCAGGATTCTTTAAAAAGGTAACTGAAAACGCTATTCGATCTTTTCGTCTCGTTTAGATCTTACAGGTACATTTATCGCTGATGGCGACATAGTGAGCGAAGCTCACAAGAAGTTATTATACTGCACTCCAGTATGACTTCATATCTACAAGACTAGGTCTAGTTGACCTGTTACACACATAAGCCTAGGAATCATCTTTATGGGTCCGCAATGCAGGCGGAGTATGATTTGGCAGAAAATGTATATTTAATCTCAGGAGCCTGTGTAAACTGAGAGTGACCTGATTATCGAGGCCCGCGGCCTGATTTCGTTGTCACCGTATCTATTCTTCACCAGAATGAAGTATATGGCACTTGAGGCCAGTCTGAAGTCTTTTTGCTAATTGTAGGACAATGGCATTGATTTTGTTTATATAGATGATATCGCCCGTACTACGCAATGTATTTGCTAGGGCTTACCTGACGGGGCTCAGTCAGGGATTAGAGCTATTGCATAAACAGTAAACATTGTTACAAGACATTGTTATATGTCTGGGATGTGATGTCTGAAGCTGACCTTTGTAACTGCACATATTATGTACCCGATTGTATACTATTGACTGTTTCGTCCATCATCATCGTATTATCGTACGTCACAAATAAATATTGTAAACGTCAGCAGCATTCCCTACTTCACTGACTTCTACTTGTGGTTGTGTGAGTTATGTGAAGACGTCCAAGAGCCTATACGGCCTTCGTGTTATCAGCACTGTTATCTACACACTTACACCATCAACCACATTGTCATACAAGCATTACACGTCCGAATCTGCAGGAATACTGACATTAGATATGTGTCTACTGAACTCTGGCGACACCTCACGCTAGTGACCTAGATTCCTTGCTACTACTTGGTACTGTCCAGGACAACATGACACGCTCAACGTACTACCATTCATAACACAGAAAAACAGTACGTTACATCAGTACATTTACACTGAGCAACCTTATACATCTCCAGTCTCCGTGCAATCCTACTTCTACATCAAACAGACTTTTACATCTGGTGGACCAGATTCGTGGGTTTTGTCAACAACACGGATTTTCCTGCCCACATCTGGATTTATACATCCGGAAGACAAGATTGACGTTTAGTTGTCAGCTACACAGTAGGAAATAGGTCAACGTCTGCTGATCGACGTATACAATCATGGATGATACAGAATCGCTACATGGACCACAGCTGTTGCAGAATTGCTACATGAACCACAGCTGCTACAATAGTGCTACATAGACCACAGTTGCTGACGAAGTTGTTAACACTGTGACAATCGTCGAAGGACATAAGTGTCAAAGTTCACGTCACACGTTTACGTGCAAGCTCGAGTTTTTTTTTTTTTTTTTTTTTTTTTTTTTTTTAATGTTCGCCCGCTAATACTCGAGGCGAATCTCAGGTTATTATTTTATGTCTAACCTGACATTGATTTTACGTGAGTATCCCTTTATTTCTTGTACAGAGACAGGTGTCCCTCGCCATTCAGGCAAATACTCGCCGATTTCGGAGGTACCCATTGTAGCTGGGTCGGCTCAGGAGCCGCCAGTCCCTGGTCAACGACACTCCTTCAAATGCCCTCGTCAGGTCTCGAGTTAATCCAGTCTAAATCCCGGTCGACGAAAAATCCTCAAATGCCGTCGCCCGGGTTTGATCCTGTATCACCCGGTCGCCAGAGCGGTGTTGTAACCACTACGCTAGCGCGGCTCCCGCTTGAGTTGTAAACATAGAACAGTTCAACCTGCTGTTTACTACTACAGTCTACAAACATTCTCAACTGAAGTCGAGTTTGGTTTGATAGCTTCACTTTGTGAGACTACTACACCCGTTGTCAAGTTACGGTGACCTTCAACGGTGGTACGTCTACTGGTATTTACGAATGTACTGCAATGAACTGCATCATTGTAGTTGTAGAGGAGTACGCTTGAAAGATAAGTGGCCTTGGTTTACGTGTTAAACTTAGCCTTTATTTTGTATGCAGATAAGCTTTCCTCGTTACATTTATTACATGCATTCATTTATTTACTTGTTCATTGTTTACTTGTTGAGTTAATGTGTGTATTTTTTCTTACAGTAAATATCCCACTTAACCGAGGGTACTGTAAGCGTTCTTTAGGATTGTGCATATTTCTCACAGTGGAAAGTGCAAGTGACTTTTGTTGCTAATTGTAAAGGTCAAAGGGGAGTGATACGTACTATACTGATTATACAGTGTGAATTCAGGGTTGTAGCACTTGTCGGCTTGTTTAATTGTGAGTTGTTTAAAACATTTATATGTTAAAAAAAATAGAGTGTACAGAAAGCGTGTGAGCGCTGGTCATGTGGTTATTCTGTACTGGTTTCGGCCGGCTGTGAATAGCTCACGGCTAGTCCGTGAACAGCCGGGTCCGGTGACTGTTTTTGTGCGGGAGATGTGTCATCCCGTGACAGTCTAAGTTTGGGCGGGTGACTGGAGTCAGCCCAGTATCTTGTGTGTGTTCCCAAGGGTAGTGTAAGGGAACGATATTTGGCCATTTTTCGAGGTGTACTAGTACTTGCCTATTTAAGTGTGTTTATCTGTAGATAAGATGTGATAAATCTGCAGATAAGATGTGATAAATCTGCAGATAAGATGAGATAAGAGAAGATAAGGTGTACTTTATGTTAAGGACATGTTCTGAGGCCTTGGTGTATACAGGCCGATGTTTTGGGATCATATTTACCTCCCTGATAGATTTCTATTGTGCAGGAACGGCGATAAGGTGTACTTTAGGAGATAGTTAGGCCATTGATCATATTTCCTTATGAGGAAGGGAGGAGATAGTTATCGAAGGGAGAAATCGAAAAGATTATAAGGCCAGGAGTTGTGTAGGCCAGATTACTTATAGACTACAGAGAGGACAGTCTTTTGAGTATATATAGATTTAAGGATTCATGAACAGATATCAGAGTTATTGAAGAGATTATAAGGCCAGGAGTTGTGTAGGCCAGATTACTTATAGACTACAGAGCGGACAGTCTTTTGAGTATATATAGATTTAAGCCTGGGTGGCGTTTTGTAACTGCAGTGTCAGCAGTCGTTCTGGTGGAACATTAGAACTGCTAGGATATATAGATTCAAGCCTGTATGGCGTTTTGTTAACTGCAGGGGTATGCAGTCGTTGAGGGAGTCCTATAGATGTACGCCTGTGTGGCGGGTTTTGTAACTGCAGTGTCAGCAGTCGTTCTGGTGAATTTACTGATGTAACATTAGAACTGCGATGTAAACAGGGTTTACATCATACTGAACAGCTGTAACATTCTGCGCAATTGATTATTATTGATTTTTGTGTATCCTGTTGTACCTGTGTAGTGTATCGTATCGGATTGATGTTGCTGTGTGAATAAATCATGTGCTGTCAATTGGAAATGAACACTAGTCTGATTCGTTGATCTATGCTTGACAGTACAGGGTGAGTGACTGTACCTTTCATACCACTCACTATAGACTTTATACACAGGGACAATGCAGAGCTAACCTATTTATCATCTGCTCTGTGTGGGCGCATGTACTACAATCAGTCTAATCACATCAAGAGGGATATAATTTATCACCATTGTATATACCAAGATTTCAGTCTTTATCAGTGTGATTGCAGTCTTTATCAGTGGTGGGCCAACCTTTCGGGCGTAATGACCACGAATTCGCGTTATAAGAGCATCAGACTTTATCAGTATCATGGTAAGGTTATAAGAGCAATGAATAGCCCTATGTGGGCGTGACTTGGATTTATAACGCCTTTTCTTACTTCTACATTGTTAAGAAACAAAGGCGAATCTTCTACAGTTTTTGTGTTGATCGTGACCTGTAATCGGCAACGCCTCTACAATACACAGACAGTTGTGTGTCACTCATGACCTTTAATCGGTGACACGGTGAAGCGTCTTGTGTTTACATGCCTCCATATGACATTTTCGCAACGTTTCCAGTTCTACGTTTCGGAGTGAAATTTTCAAGTAAACTTTGACATGGTTATGGCGACCTGTCCTGATTCATCATCATCAGTGATATCGGCATTATGAGAATTACAGTATGTTCCAGTTTTATATGCAAGTTCGAAATATCACGTAACTCTTTCCAACAAGAGTGACAGACAGTGTACCTTCGCGACGACAGAGGGAACAAGTGGGTAACTTGCACTGTTTCCAGTTTCCTGTGCTGTGTACGATCACATGGCATACTATTTCCAGTTTCCTGTGCTGTCTACGACAACATAGCATGCTGTGTCAAGGTGGAGTGAGAGTTGACATGGGAGTCTGCTTGTGGTGTGTCATCTGATGCCCATCGATTGTAACGGGAAAAGAAGGACGTTTTTGCTATTTGCAAGATAAGTGGTGTTCGTTGTTGTGGAAACTGTGTTTATGTATGTATGCTATCAAGTCTTCTCATATTGCTCATTATGAATTATATTAACTGGTTAATATAGGATTTAGTGCATAATCGATTGATTGCTATGTAACATAAACTTATTAGAATTATAAGTGATCTAAAAATATAGTACATTCAACGATTGAATCATCATGGATTGTGACATTAATCCAGGCGATATGAGGCCTATGTTGAGGTTTGCATTAGTAGATGGTAGGGATAATGAACGATTGAGAGGCTCACGACTTGAAGCATGGGTGTTGGACGATTTTTTGATGAATGCGTCTAGATCCTTAGAGTTGTTTGCTGAAGATAATTTTCGGTTTGATCATAATTTGATAATGGCTAAAGATTTGGTGGAGTTGATACAGCACCTTCGTGTGTTTGTGTATCAGTATAGGAAGGTTGAACACAGACAGATTGTGCAAGGTATATCTAAAATAATCCACAACGGTGTTTCTGACGTGCAAAAAAGGGAATTGAAGAATGAGAAACAAACAAGAGTAAACAAACATTATGTAATGAAACACTTACTGGCTTATTGTGTGACAATGTGATTGTTAGTCACCGACTTAAAGAAAAGTATTTTGTACCTCCCGAGAATGTTAATGAGCTTGGGAATGGCCAGAATAGTAATACTAAGGAACTTCAGATGGATTTAACACTGTTGAGTGCTAATGAAGAAAAGGATGATAAGGAGAGATTAGAAGAGTTAACGATGTACAAAAGGAAAATGACTGATATTGAGAAATTACTCATGCAGGAGAAGAGTAAGCTTTTAACATCGAATGACTTAATTAAGAAACAAACTGAAGACATCTCACTTAGAAATGCTGAGATTAGTGATCTGAGAAATAGAGTTAATGGTTTGGTGGATGTTATTTTAGGCATCAAGGGGTTGTCTACTGTCAATGTTGACAAAGGTAGACAGAATGTTTATCACCAAATAAAACAAGCAAGAAGCCAGCCCTTTACACAAGCTGAGACGAAAATCGAACATGATGGACGGAGATCACTACGTGGCAAATACAATTTCCCACGTACTACTTCTGGTAACATTACTGACTCGTGGCGTCAGGCCAGCAAAGATAATTCTGCTATAACAGTCAGTTCTATAGATTGCAAAAAAAATGGAGATAAATTTCAAGGCAGATCTAAAAAGACCAACCATTATTCTGATTATGGAAATACTGATAAACAGATAATAAGGGACAAAGCTATTAGTAAGACTTGTACCCAAAATAAAACTCAACATGTTGATAACCATAAGAATTTTGTTATCACTGGTACTGATCAATTTAGTAAGAATATTGTTACAAAGGAGAATAAAAACAGTTTTGGTGAAAGAAATAACTACAATAAAGGTTATCAGCCGTATAACGATGATTCTAGAACACAACAAAATCCATCGGTTAGATATTTTTATAGAAGTAGAAATACTAATCATAGTAATGTTGCACAACAAAAGAACAAACTTGGTTATAAACAAGGTAACAGTAAGGGTATTGTTTCAAATACTACTGCTTGTTATGCATTTTGAGTTCGAGAGAATATCTTGTTGTGTGTAAGTAGGATTTTATTTCAGCCTACTGTTGTGATGACCTTCATTTCTGTCAGGATGTCTTATCCTTCTGTGTTATCTGCTGTGTGACGAGGAAATGATGGCATCATATAGAAACCAGACGTTTTCACTGCCACACGTTTGGGTAAATGTAAGACTAATTTTCTGTTTTACTTCAATAAATCTCACAAGTTGATTGAAATAGACATTTTCATTTATATTTTCCCACAGTATTCGGCTTGTTAAGAATCTTCGCACCGAAGTTATTTTTTACTGTGAGAGGAATGTGGGTCAACCTGTGACCAGGTGTCTAGTCAAGCGCAACCCAGCCAGCCTGTTGACCCGGTGTTGTATGACATCGCCCCGTGCGGTTTTACAGAATGCTATCGAGGACCGCGGATTTGTGACCTATTTATTTTTTTTTTGTTTGTTTAGGAGTTAGTTTAAGATTGCTATAGTGTTTTTTACACTTAATTTATTTTTTGGATAATGAATTACTATATTGTATAGTAACTTACATTACATAATGTCTTAGGTATTGTGTATGTTCATATGTATGCACTGTTGTGACTCTGTCATTATTTACATGATTGTTTTGTTGATAAACATTGCATGTGTTATGATTGCAATGAAATGATGACATATCACTTTGTAGTGACTTATCTTTAATTTTTGTAATGAGATTGTGGATTTGTGATTTTTTTTTCATACGCTAGTCGGAAGACTATTCCACTTAGATCATATTATGTATGACCATAGGTGCTACGTTGTGAAGTTGAAGCAATGATAGTTAATTCATCAAACATTGATATGTTTTGCAGCGTTGATTCTTAGGAAAATTTTGGATTTGATGAGATTGCCAGCCCTATGCACAAACTCATTAGCGTCGAATATGCGTTAGTTGTTTCAGAGAGTCTTGTTATTCATTAAATTTTTTTTTCTTTTATTCTGGTGCTATGTCTAATTAATATATTACCATATACAGAGGTTATATGCAGTAACTATTGTGTTGTGAAATGTAATTTTGAAACTAAACTTGTATGTGTTATTTATGTATTTGTATTTGTAAACATATTTTGAAACATTGGTTTCTGGTATTTTTTTTTGCCATGTGTTTTTTTTCTGCTGAATTTTGTTTAAACTAGTATACGTTTATTATGAGTCTACTTAAGTATTGGAATTTTTTTTGTTAGATGTCATTCATTTGGTTAAAGATAATTTCATTTTGGTATATTAGTTACAGATCTAATCTAGAAAAAATTAAAATACTATTTTTATTTAACTTAGCTTTAAAAAAAAACTTTTTTTGTACTGTAATTTTTTTTTGGGAAATGTATTTTTCTTTGACATTGTTATATTTTTTCTGCGCCAAAGCGCTTAATTAGGTGTAATAATATATGTTGATAATAATATTTTTTTTTTTTCAGATTGTGATATTTTTATATATCGCACTTTTTTGTGTGATACCTGTGATAAATCATTTTAGTTATGAATAAGTTTTGTAATTTGACTAAATTATTTATTATGCGTTAGTTACTTGGATTGTTGTTGGGATGTATTGTTGTCGTTTTTCTATGCATTCATTATTTTGAATTCCCTTCTTCCTTTTCGAATGATTCTTCGTTTCACTCCATTTCTTTGGAAGCGGTCTATACTTGGGTTATGCTTCCATGTTTCATCTGGATGTTACTTGATACTATTTGTATACGTTTACTTCTTACACTTCTTATATTTCCATACTTTGTAATGTTTGTATTGTAATATGGATTAGTATATGTAACTATTGATGACAATGCTATGTATTTCATGCAAGGAATTGATTAGCTTAATTATTACTATTAGGTATTATGGATCTTTCTTCCTATTTCGATTTCTTTGTTGATTTTCTGTGCTGATCATGCTTCTTTTGTTTGATCTTGACTTTATTTTCTATTTATTGTGTCATGTTTGGTCTACAGTAATAATACTTAACTTTGTTTGTAAATGATTATTTCGGTGTATTTGGCAGATTATTATGGGTAATTTGTTTATTGTACACTTGCTTTATTATTTGGCGATGTATTATTTTGACCTTATCATAAAACTATTGTTGTAAGCATATATTAGAGCTTAGCTGACCCCTCATTTGTCGGTGATGTAGTTTTTTCAAAAAAATGATAAATCATTTTTTTCTCCGGACCGGGTGGTAACTGTAAAGGTCAAAGGGGAGTGATACGTACTATACTGATTATACAGTGTGAATTCAGGGTTGTAGCATTTGTCGGCTTGTTTAATTGTGAGTTGTTTAAAACATTTATATGTTAAAAAAAAATAGAGTGTACAGAAAGCGTGTGAGCGCTGGTCATGTGGTTATTCTGTACTGGTTTCGGCCAGCTGTGAATAGCTCACGGCTAGTCCGTGAACAGCCGGGTCCGGTGACTGTTTTTGTGCGGGAGATGTGTCATCCCGTGACAGTCTAAGTTTGGGCGGGTGACTGGAGTCAGCCCAGTATCTTGTGTGTGTTCCCAAGGGTAGTGTAAGGGAACGATATTTGGCCATTTTTCGAGGTGTACTAGTACTTGCCTATTTAAGTGTGTTTATCTGTAGATAAGATGTGATAAATCTGCAGATAAGATGTGATAAATCTGCAGATAAGATGAGATAAGAGAAGATAAGGTGTACTTTATGTTAAGGACATGTTCTGAGGCCTTGGTGTATACAGGCCGATGTTTTGGGATCATATTTACCTCCCTGATAGATTTCTATTGTGCAGGAACGGCGCTTGGAGATAGTTAGGCCATTGTTCCTTATGAAGGGAGAGTTATCGAAAAGATTATAAGGCCAGGAGTTGTGTAGGCCAGATTACTTATAGACTACAGAGAGGACAGTCTTTTGAGTATATATAGATTTAAGGATTCATGAACAGATATCAGAGTTATTGAAGAGATTATAAGGCCAGGAGTTGTGTAGGCCAGATTACTTATAGACTACAGAGCGGACAGTCTTTTGAGTATATATAGATTTAAGCCTGGGTGGCGTTTTGTAACTGCAGTGTCAGCAGTCGTTCTGGTGGAACATTAGAACTGCTAGGATATATAGATTCAAGCCTGTATGGCGTTTTGTTAACTGCAGGGGTATGCAGTCGTTGAGGGAGTCCTATAGATGTACGCCTGTGTGGCGGGTTTTGTAACTGCAGTGTCAGCAGTCGTTCTGGTGAATTTACTGATGTAACATTAGAACTGCGATGTAAACAGGGTTTACATCATACTGAACAGCTGTAACATTCTGCGCAATTGATTATTATTGATTTTTGTGTATCCTGTTGTACCTGTGTAGTGTATCGTATCGGATTGATGTTGCTGTGTGAATAAATCGTGTGCTGTCAATTGGAAATGAACACTAGTCTGATTCGTTGATCTATGCTTGACAGTACAGGGTGAGTGACTGTACCTTTCATACCACTCACTATAGATTTTATACACAGGGACAATGCAGAGCTAACCTATTTATCATCTGCTCTGTGTGGGCGCATGTACTACAATCAAGAGGGATATAATTTATCACCATTGTATATACCAAGATTTCAGTCTTTATCAGTGTGATTGCAGTCTTTATCACTAATTATTTTTTTTTTCTTAGCTGTGACGAGATGTGTTAGTGTTGTTTTCGTTATTTTTTTCCGTACTTTAGTTTTTGATTCGTTTCGGTTTGTATTTGTCTGCCTTCTCTTTTCTATTGTTAATTTCTTTACACCCTTTTGTTTATACACCGTGTTGCCATGGTAATTTTGTGATTTTTCGCAGTTATCATTGTGATTTTTCACAACATTTGATGTAGTTAAGCTGTATTTTCTTTTGATCTCTGCGAATGTTTTCGTTTGTTAAGATGCTTGTCTTTGTTTAGTTAACGTGATATTGTTGATATACAGTCTTCATGTATACTTGATCATGTACGTTTATTTATGTGATGCAAATTATATACTGAGCTGATTACTGTTGACTTTATAAATAAGGTATTTGTACTTAGTCTTTATAAAAGACTCATCTCCCACTGAGATTGGGATAACTTGTGTTGCTATTTCAGATATATTGACAGCACATTTGTAGACAGAATGTCTACATTAGATTTCTTCATCCAGCAAGGGTTGACCCTTGGAAAAACTGAGGAGAAATTGGAGGAATTAGCGCTTGCTCAATATGCCATATCACAAAAGGCTGAGGAGAAAAAGATTCAAGCACAGCTTGAAGAGAAAAGGATTCAAGCGCAGCTAGACAGAGAATTTGAAGAGAAAAAGATTCAAGCGCAGCTAAACAGAGAATATGAAGAGAAAAAACATCCAAGAGAACTTGAAGAGAGAAAGCATCAAAGAGAACATGAAGAAAGACTCATGGCTTTGGAGATAGAGAAACTAAAAGTGACTAATATAGGGAGTTCTCAAGCGACTTCTTCGAGCACAAAAAGTCATGATTATAAGTTCAAACTTCCTCATTTTAATCCTGCAAAAGATGACATAACGTTCTATCTAGATAGACTAGAACTTAATTGTGTAACATATAATGTAGATAAGGAAAAATATGTTAGACAACTGTTGAATTCACTTACAGGTGAACCATTAAATATTATAATGGCAATAGAAGAACATGATAGAACTAATTATGAAGTTGTCAGAGCAGCCTTATTGAAACGATATCAGCTTAAAGAAGATGATTACGTCTTCGTTTTAAGACTATGCTACCAGAATCTGGTGTAGAGTTCTCGGACTTTATAGGAAAGATACGCCTTACTTTCACTAGATGGATAGAGTTGTCTAAGACTGAACATACTTATGAGGCACTTATGGACTTGTTGCTTAGAGACAAAGTAATGTCGTATGTTAATGAGTCTTTTCTTGCCTTTATACACAAACGTAAACCTAAGGACTTGAAAGAAATGGAACAATATTGTTGCCAATATGTCACTGCTCATCCACAACAAACAATGAGCAATAGTAAGATTAAAGAAGGTTTACCCGTGGCTTCTGCGACTCCATAAAATTCTAATTTCGGAGGTAAAGTTAAAGGTACTCAGCGCAACTTCGATAAGAAAAGTAAGCGTAACTTTGGTCAGGATCAAAGTGATTCATGCCAAAGAGGCTCGTCTTCTAAGAATTGGAGGCAATCTGATAGCCCTAATAATTATGGTTCCAACAAATTTGGTAACTTTAAAAGGGGTAGCCACAATAAAAACTATCCTCGCCATAATTCTTTAGGAAGACAGCAGTATCAATCTGATAGATATTTTCAGCAAGGTGTAAATCACAATCACAATTGTGAAAACTGCGGTTCAAACCAAAATAATAATAGCAATAGGGGTAATTACCATAATTCCAAAGGAAATACTAATCGAGGTAGATGGCAGCATAATAATAACAGATCATGTCATCATACTAACTGTGCTGAACAAGAGTCACAAGTAGTTAGTAATGAACAAAACAATAGTAAACCTAGCGCTAGTGCTATTTCTTGTTCTGCCTTTGATTTTGGGAGAGCATCTCAATGCCCTCAGTGCACCACTTTATTTGAACCTACTACTATATCCACCTTGAGTTGCGGTCATCCTCTGCCCGCTCTTCCTGCCGCAGCGGCGCATGACGGGAGAGGATCTCTTATTCTACATAGGGGTCTAATGAAAGGTGATCCAGTCTCAGTCCTCTTTGATTCTGGATGTACCACTATTGGGGTTAGGCAATCTCTTGTAGATCCTGCATGTGCCACTGGAAGAGTGATCAAATGTGTAACACTTGGTGGCACAGTGGAAAAATACTCTACCGCTATCATTCGTATAGCTACTCCCTTCTTTACGGGAGAGGTCCAAGCGTGTCTGCTTCCGAATCCTATTGCGGATCTTATCGTCGGGCGTATACACAGCATTAAAGAGTGTACCCCGCAGCAGATTATTGCTTGGGAAGAACATAACTTAGAAGCTGCTAATGCAGTTGTCACGAGAGCTCAGGCTCAGAATATGCCTCAGACTACATCGGCCGAAGGTGTTGAGGTACGTGATCAAGATGATCATGATGTCATTTCACGTGACTCTTTTATCAAAAGTCAACAGGAAGACATTTCGTTAAAAAAATTCTTCGTTCTGGCAAAAAAAGGTGACCCAAATAAGAACACAAATCACAAATCTTGGATCACTATGAAGAATGGCGTACTAGTGCGTATGGTACAACACTCTGACATGTCTATACATTCACAAATTCTTGTTCCGAAAGACATGAGAGTTAGAATACTGCAACATGCTCACGACTCCCAATGCGCTGGTCATATGGGATTTTCACGTACGAAGTCGAGAGTTCTTGCGGCTTTCTTTTGGCCATTCGTCAACAGAGACATACGTCTTTATTGCCAATCGTGTAGAGTTTGTCAAGAAGTTAAATCGAAAGGCCCTCGCCATGCAGCACCTATCCAGGCTGCGGACATTCCTTTCCGTCCATTTCAGAAAATGGCGATTTATATCATTGGTCCTTTCAAAATAAAATCAGCCAGAGGACATCAATTTATTCTTACATGTGTTGACATGTGTACTCGATGGCCAGAGGCCATACCTCTGAAGAGCATTTCGACTGCCGATATTGCAGACGCTCTTTTGCTGATATTTACGCGGTTGGGATTCCTTAGGGAAATCTTGTCAGACCATAGCACCCAACTGATATCTGAGACTATGTCATAAGTGATGTCTACTCTTAATATCAAGAGATCACTGAGTAGTATTTATCATCCTATGTCTAATGGACTAGTCGAACGTCTCAATAGAACTCTCAAAAATTTACTTGGGAAAATAACTGAGGATCATCCTCAGGATTGGGACAGAGTCTTACCCGCTGCTCTCTTTGCTTATAGAGAGGTTCCTAATGAACATACCGGGTTTTCTCCTTTCGAGCTCGTCTTTGGCGCGCGCCCGCGCGGCCCAATGTCCTTGCTTCACGATTTGATAGCTGCCGATGATATTAGTGATGACAAACAATCTTCTTATGAGTATGTCATTGCTCTCAGGCAGAAAATCATTGAAGCTTGCAAATTAGCAACTTCCGCATCTGAATTTGCTAAAGCAAAGGCAAGACAGTTTGCAAATAAAAATAGATGCCTACGTCAACTTTGTCCTGGAGACAAAGCATTTGTATTACTTCCTACCAGGGAAAATAGGCTCCTTATTGGTTGGAAAGGTCCCTTTGAGATTGTATCTAAAATTTCTGATGTCGACTATGTCGTCGATATTGACGGAAAGCATAAAACTTTTCACATAAATATGCTTACAGAATTTTATGAACGTCCAGAGTACTTACAACCTATCTTTCAAGCGACGGACGACGCTACGGTCGCTCGTGGCAATTACTCATCGCTGTCTGTCATACAGGATGAGGAATCTACTTTCTCTGATGTTAATCTGCCTCTTCCGATGATTCCACTTCATTCTACGGAATCATGGAAGGATGTTGCAATTTCACATAATTTATCAACTATGGAACAGTCACAAATCTCTTCCATGTTACAAGAATTTCAGGATGTTCTCACGGACATCCCTGGACACACTACAGTCATTGAACATGACATTGTATTGACTGACCATACTCCTATCAGGGTCAGGCCTTATCCTATTCCTATCCACTTCCAAACTCAAGACGAGAAAGAGTTGGATGAAATGATAAAGTTAGGAATAATTGAACCATTTAATTCGGCATACTCGTCGTCTATGGTTATTGTCCGAAAGAAAGACAATAACATATGCACTTGCGTCGATTACCGTAAACTAAATCAAGTAACGAAGTTCGATGCAGAACCTATGCCTCTGTTGGATGAGTTACTTACTAGACTTTCCAATTCTCGTTTCTTTACAAAGCTGGACTTGTCTAAAGGATACTGGCAAGTTCCTTTAACCGAACGAGCCAAACCTTTCACTGCTTTCTCCACACCTAGGGGTCTGTTCCAATGGAACTTTATGCCTTTTGGCCTTATGAATGCCCCAGCTACATTTGTACGCATGATGCGTCGAATACTGGGATATCGGTCTGATGTGATTGCATACTTAGATGATATCTGTCTTTTTAGCAAGTCTTGGGAAGATCACTATCTGGGATTAGATGAACTGTTGTCTACTCTACGTGAGCATAATTTGACAGCTAAACCCTCTAAAGGCTATGTTGGGTTTAGTGAGATTTCTTTTCTTGGTCATCGTGTTGGTCATGGTCTCTTGAAAACAGAAGACCACAACACTTCTAAGATACTGAACATCACTATTCCTAAGACTAAAAAATAGATCCGTAGTCTCTTGGGCCTTATACAGTTCTATGGAAGATTCATTTCGAATCTTTCCTCTATTACAGCACCACTCTCAACCCTATTGAAGAAAGGGTCTCCTAATATGGTGCGTTGGTCTCAAGAATGCCAATCTTCATTGGATCAGATTAAGTCATTATTTTCGTCTCCTCCTATTTTAAGACTACCTACAGCCGATAGGACGTTTGTCCTTCGTAGTGACGCCTCAGCAATAGGGATCAGGGTGGCACTGATGCAAGAGTATTCTGAGACTCTGCATCCTGTAATGTATGTTTCGAGAAAACTGAATGTGGCAGAAAGGAATTATTCTGTTCTAGACCGAGAATTGCTAGCTATGGTCTGGGCAATTCTTAAACTCCAAAGATTCCTTCTCGGCGCGCATTTCGTAGTAGAAACCGACCAAAAAGCTCTTACAGCTATGCAGAAAAAAGATTTGAAGAGTTCGAGATCCACTCGATATGCTATTGCTCTTCAACCTTTTCATTTCACGGTACGAGCTATCCGTGGTTCGGATAATGTGATGGCAGACATATTGTCTCGATGCCCACATTAAGTTACTTAGCTCTTTGGTCTAGATCTACTATTACATATCTAAAGTTATGATCTATTCGTACAATAACTTGTTCCTATGACACTTGTTGTCACTTTGTTTGAACTCATGGTTATGTATTGATTTCTTGCTTTCTCTGTTACCGTCTTCGGTAAAACAGAGAAAGGCTTTGTTTCATATGAAATAAAGGTCGAAAAAATTAATGCGGCCACATTTATAGTTTAGATATATATTATGTGACTATGGTACATTACAACATTCTAAGAAATGTACTATTTGTATTGTTCTCAGCACTCCGGTGTGATATGTTGGAACGCCTTATATCTACGATGACTTCTATAGACGTCCTGATGTTCCTTGAGGATTTTGCTTACAAGACATCACCGAAAGAGCAGCGTCTTGGTCTTCTACGTCATCAGATATTGTTGTTAATGTTGTTAATGATTGACCATTTGAATGTATGCTTATATATGCATTATACGTCGTGAGATTTCGATGGTGGTATAATTTCTTAATGGAATTTGTCATTCACATTTATACACATTGATATGAATTTTTGTTGTAACATTACCTGCACTTTTGAATTGGTTGGTAACACCTCCCCGGATATATTCACTTTGAGAAAATAGTTCTCCTATCTAGTGAGAAATTTTCTTCTCACCAGACGCTCTACTGTGCGTCGATTGGATCTGACATTATGATATTAATTTTGGCGATCCTTTCATCGGCGCATTACTCATGCGTTATGAGCTTAATGTACTGGGCTCATAGATGTATTTTCAAAAAAAAAAGAATGTGCCATTTTTCCCCCGGGAGGTGTGGTAATGTTACCGTGATTTTTGACGGTGAGAAAAATCACCAACCTAATGTATGTTTGGTTTAAGGTGGTCAAAGAGAGATAAACGTTTATTATCTTTCGGTGACTAGTTTTACTGGTGATTATCTTCTCCTGTCTTATGTTGTCCTGTCTTAGACATGTCTTAGAGTTGACATGTCTTAATTCTATTTATAGGATCATACGGTGTATCTTTGTCACCCGTTTGGTCGGAAACGCCTGGTCTTGGTTTGCCTCGATCTGATCCATGCTCTTTGGGCATGCGCGGGGTCTTAGCGGAAACAAAAGCCGGGAGACCGAGATTGAGAGAGTGCGTACCTGTGGCTTAGAATGGATGTCCCGATCCGTAGATTCCTCTCTGCCAAGTTTTCGATAGGGATTGGAAATTCTGGGAATGGCCGTTTGGCATTCTTCCGTCCCTGAGTGTTTTCTTTATGCCAGTATTGGCTGTGTTATGTTTCCTTAAGAGTGTCAGGATTCTTTAAAAAAGTAACTGAAAACGCTATTCGATCTTTTCGTCTCGTTTAGATCTTACAGGTACATTTATCGCTGATGGCGACATAGTGAGCGAAGCTCACAAGAAGTTATTATACTGCACTCCAGTATGACTTCATATCTACAAGACTAGGTCTAGTTGACTTGTTTCTCACATAAGCCTAGGAATCATCTTTATGGATCCGCAATGCAGGCGGAGTATGATTTGGCAGAAAATGTATATTTAATCTCAGGAGCCTGTGTAAACTGAGAGTGACCTGATTATCTAGGCCCGCGTTCTGCAGCCTGATTTCGTTGTCACCATATCTATTCTTCACCAGAATGAAGTATCTGGCATGTGAGGCCAGTCTGAAGTCTTTTTGCTAATTGTAGGACAATGGCATTGACGTTGTTTATATATATGATATCGCCCGTACTACGCAATATATTTGCTAGGGCTTACCTGACGGGGCTCAGTCAGGGATTAGAGCTATTGCATAAACAGTAAACATTGTTACAAGACATTGTTATATGTTTGGGATGTGATGTCTGAAGCTGACCTTTGTAACTGCACATATTATGTACCCGATTGTATACTATTGACTGTTTCGTCCATCATCATCGTATTATCGTACGTCACAAATAAACATTGTAAACGTCAGCAGCATTCCCTACTTCACTGACTTCTACTTGTGGTTGTGTGAGTTAATGTGAAGACGTCCAAGAGCCTATACGGCCTTCGTGTTATCAGCACTGTTATCTACACACTTACACCATCAACCACATTGTCATACAAGTATTACACGTCTGAATCTGCAGGAATACTGACATTATGTATGTGTCTACTAAACCCTGGCGACACCTCACGCTAGTGACCTAGATTCCTTGCTACTACTTGGTACTGTCCAGGACAACATGACACGCTTAACGTACTACCATTCATAACACAGAAAAACAGTACGTTACATCAGTACATTTACACTGAGCAACCTTATACATCTCCAGTCTCCGTGCAATCCAACTTTACTGTCAAACAGACGTTTACACCTCCCTTTCCACAAAGCACTCCCCTAATCATATCACTTCCCTTCAACAAAGACGAGTAGTCTTCTAACAACTCCATTCACCTTTCTCAAACCATTTTTCTGCACTCACTTTCCTTTCTAAAACGCAAACCACCGTTCACATTGTGTTAGTATGTGTGTGGTTGCGTTAGTGTGTGAGTGGTTTTGTTAGTGTGCATGAGTGGTTGTATTAAAGTGAGTTTGTATGGATGTATTAATGTGTGTTTTTGTATTAATGTGTGTGAGTGTGTGGTTGTTAGTGTGTGTTTGGTTGTGTTAGAATGAGAATAGTTGTGTTAGTGTGTCTGTGTGGTTGTGTTAGTGTCTGTGGTTGTGTTAGTGTGTGTGCGTGTGTGCGTGTGTGGTTGTGTTAGTGTGTCGTTGTGTTAAAGTGTGTGTGATTGTGTTAGTGTGTGTGGTATTGTTAGTGTGAATGTGGTTGTGTTGGTGTGTGTATGTGGTTGTGTTAGTGTGTGTGGTTGTGTTAATGCCAACTTTACGTGTAGCGTTGAGCAGAGCAACCTAACCTTTGAGATGAAGTCAGGAGTGCGACAGGGATGCCCCTTATCAACAACTCTATTTTTTAACAGTCATAAACTGGGTGATGCGCCAGACAACAGAGGGCAGTCCAAGAGGAATAAGATGGACTACATTTTCTACATTGGAAGATCTGGAATATGCAGATGACATTGCACTACTAGCACATTCACATCAACACATCCAGGAAAAAACGGATAGACTTAATAAGTAGAGCCAAAAGGTGGGATTGAACATCATTCTAAAGAAGACAGAATTCATGACGCTCAATGTGAGCAACCCTGAGCCCATATCAGTAAGGAATCAGCAACTGGAACAAACAGACACCTTCACATACGTAGGATGCATAGTAACATCAGACCGCGGAACAAGCATAGACATCAATAACAGAATGAAAAAAGCAAGAAACAGCCTTTTTTAGTCTAAACAACATCTGGAAATTTGAAAGTCCTCTCAGTACAGCACAAGCACAAAATAAAGATTATATCAGAGCTATGTACTTTCTGTGCTTCTCTATGGTGCGGAATGTTGGAGAGTTACAAAGAAGGAAATGTCGAAATTGTCCTCTTTTCACACAATATGCCTAAGAAAAATTCTCCGAATCTTTTCGCAGAATTCCATCACCAACCAAGATCTGCTTACTCGGAGCAAGCAAGAGGACATGTACACCATCATAGCTGGCAGACGCTGGAGCTGGGTTGGCAAAGTCCTCAGAAGAGACCCCGATGCCATCACAAGAACAGCTATGCTATGGACCCCTGAAGGAAAACGAAAGAGAGGCCGACCAAAAACAACTTGGCGGAGGACTGTGGAGGCTGAGATGCAAAGAATGAACCAGAGTTGGAGCACTGTACGAAGGATGGCCATCGACCGAGCAAAGTGGAATCAATTTGTTGTTGCCATACAAGACGCCACCAGACGTGATAGACACTGACTGCTTTGACTGTCGGTGGCTAAGGATCAAAGAAGAAGAAAGAAAAAGTGAGAATACGATTTGTGCCTGAACTAACATAACGAGTTACGTACATCTCAAAAATGATATGCTACACTTGAGGCACACAAAATGTAATCAGCAATCATTACTGCTCCAGCAGGAGTCCCGGGGTCACCTCTGCTGTCAGGTTTCCGCACGACTAGTTAGAAACATTCACCACCATTTGCTGTAGGGGTTCATGTATATGCTCTTTTCATATTTTGAAGTTGCCAGCCTCATATATAACAACTTAACACGAAACCTGTAAAATTTACAATAGTAAATGAATTGCTTACACTTACCCCAAAATGTTGGGAATACACAATCTCCTTGCACAGATTTAGACTGTACACAGCACTGTATTAGAAACTTCGAAGTTACTTAGGTCTGGAAATGACAGTTAATTCCCATGACGGCGGGTGTTCTGCAAAATCCTCGGCCTGGGAAAACTTTCGTTAAATTCCTCTAAGATTTGGTCTAGGAAATTAGAGTTAATTCCTCTGAGAGCGGATGTTCTGCAAAATCACTGCCTTGGGAAAACATTTGTTTAATTCGTCTATGACATGTGATCAAATTCCCAAGTTTCCAGTCTTGTGTTTAGAATGCGGGTTTATTTGTAAATTTCTAAGTTGCCCAATACTCGATCTGTTACTTATAGTTGTGGAATTTCTAAGTCCAATGTATCTTTTTTTTTCTAGCTTTTAGGAGTCGCTGGTCTGACGTTTGCGCTGCAGTGTGTGTACTGGCTTTGATATCACTACATTATATTTTACAATCCTCAGTTCAAATTTCAGCTGTGTTTCCGCCTAATTTTTCAATGAGATAAATTGTATATTCCGGCCTCTCAAATCAACTAATCCAATCGAATCTCGTTTACAACTACGTGAGTAGGGGTGCTTCAAATTAAAAGCATACCCTCATGTGTTTCAAAATATTAAGTTTAATATCCACGCGTGAACTCTTCATATCGTTGCGTCAGACTTCCGTCGGCATCTTGTGCACAACTCATAAACACCATCTGTGAACTTATTTGATGTTCAGATGCTACCTTACTTACTTACTACTTAGTCGTTCCCCTTCTACCGTGAGGTGTAAAGGTTTGGAAGAGAGAGCGCCAGACTATTCTATCAGCTGTTCGTCGCCTTTAGAATCCGTCCGGTTTTCTCTCTTATATTTCGCTTAATCGTGATTTAAAGCAAACAGGTGATTGGCCTGTTGTGCCTTTGCATGGTGGAGGGGCTGCCTCCTTACGGCCTCATTGCAGGCCACCCTCTTCCTTTTTCATCCGGGCTTGGGACCGACATAGGCGGAGTTTCAGATGCTACCTATCGCCAATATTGTCTCTCCAGACAGATTATCGTGATAATCACACATAGGGGTGGTCCCGTGAAACGATAAACGCCTCTACCACCTGTGTAATCTCCTCACCTCAGATGGCTATCCCAGATAGGCAATATTGGCTTCTATAGATGTTGATCGGGCGTAACCGTCTGTGGTGAGATCCGTAATACAATTGATCAAAACTTCATTAATATTTAACTAGAGTTAAAAAGTAGGAAAAACTATTAAAAGCCCGTGGTTATTGCCCGACATCATCACCGATGCCGCGATGCCAGCTGTATGTTAAAAAGTGTTCGCGCTAAGAAAATGAAAGCCTATCCCACACCCGCCCGCGTTTTCGTCACTCCGTCTTGAAAATTTTGTAATCGACATGAAACAGTTTGCGTGCGGAATACTGGTTTCGCTTGGTAGAGCAATTTTCTAAAAAGGGGGGGGGGGGGGCGAGATTGAGAGAAGAATAAAAGAAATGCTTGTCTTGAATCTAAAAATAAACTAATGCCTTGTATTGTATCCAATGTCGCATAGTAACCGAGATTTGAAGGCTATTGCGTAGGAAAGCTGTACCTTTTATTACCCGCCACTTCGTTAGGCTAGACAATGTAACTACGATTCAAAAAATCTATTGGGAGAAGGGGAAATGGAGGTAGAACGATACTGGTAGTGAATACTTAGAGTGACTTTCGTTATACAGAATAAAGGATGGTCAGAATGATAGAATTAATATAATTACAATATATAAAATCCTCCATAGTCCTTACAATGACTTAGATGATTTGTAGAAGACAGAGTTTATGAATATTATGGTTCAGAAAAAGAAAACCCAAAATGTATGGAAAAAGACAAAAATGTTAACGACACTAAAAACTGACATAAAACTTATATAGGCTGATAGGTTATAGTCTTCTGACCAATAATATGTTTCCATATCAAAAATCGCTCAAGTAATAACTAAAATATTGTAGAAATACTAAATATTCTTGAACAGTGTGACAGACAGACTATCGGTTTTGCTCATCTATCGGTAACATTTTGGGGACGCAAGTTTAAAAAGAGGCATTAGAGTGATTCAAATCTGATTGAAAAAAGAGGTATAAGAGAGAAGCAGGAAAAATTAGATTGGCAAACATCTTTTCGTATTGGAATAGCTAAGGCAGACTGACCAATGGACTACGAGACACATAGTATGTTTGGGGTTTTGTTTTTGCTGTTCAAAAATAAATTTGGTAGTCGCCTGAATTTCATTGGCCAGCCCAAATAAATATTAGCAAAAGCTTAGAAGGCTCGTGGCCTTTTGAATAGAACTTTTCTGTATTCAAGTACGATGAGAACAGAAGTGTTGATTGTAAAATAAATAAACATATCACAGTCTGGACAGCGGCAAAGAAACTTGGGCCATATTTGCCAGTCATCGTTACTTGTGTTATATTTAATTAAATTCGTGGTAAGAATGATTTATTTATTAATATGCCTTATTAAAACTGCAAAAAGCTAGATACTGCTATTGGGAAAAGTAAAGGACATGCCGGGAGCAAAAATTATTGAGTTCTCAAATTGAACAGTATTTGAATGTTGCATATTGTTATTATTATTATTATTATATCAGAATATGTTAGCAAGCCTCTGTGTTCCATGAACACTCATCAACATGCCTAGAGTGTTTATAGTTAGGAACACAAGAGAAAATCATACAAAAGGAGATGTGTTTACTCAACCTTATTGTATTGAAGAAAACTATGTAAAATTACAGTGGCGTATCCGCCATATGGACCTGAGGTGTGGTCACAGTAAGGTGAAGTCATATGAATTAGGGGCTGGTGCACTTGTATGCACACGAGGCTGACCCCATCCCATCATGTATAAATAAGTATTCGAAGTCTCAATCAGATGTGAAAAGGCCAGGGTGTCTTTTTATTGCAGGGTTTTATTTCCTGTTACCAGCCGGTGACAGGAAACCTGATGAATATTTTTGAAGACCAAAAGTCTCCAGTGAAAGTTGTTATACTGTCGGCAATTTGCCAGGAGCTTCTGTGTGTTGACATATTCTTCGCAGAGCAGTATTTAACATTTTCATCTAAATCACAAGACTATAAGGTGATGTGCCAGTAGCTGGGCCATCTGACATTTCATATGGATAAAACGTGTTTTTCCCAAAAATTAAATTTAAAGAGAGGGGGCATGATGATAACTACAACTCCTCCTAATAATGACTTAATTTATTACGTATTAAAGACTAGTCTGTGAATGCACCTACAGGAACAATATATTAATATTATTCTAATCGGACAAAGAGTCCAATTTTAGTTAAACAGTACTTGTAAGATATATTTTCCTCATTTTCAAAGACCTGTCCAAAAGAGATTGCAGGACAGGCAGATTAAAATTGTACAAAAAAAGAATTAATGTTCAAAAATTTAACCACAGACTTATTCCTTTAATTATAGTGAGTTATAGTGTGTTCTGTTCATGTACTACCATTTTCATTTCACCCCTAGACACTAGTCACATCATACACCAGACACTCGAATTAAAATACAGCCCGTGTGAGATCTAGGGAGGTAGCGTTAGGTTCCCTGAGAATTCATCACCATCATCATCATCTATTAGATTCAGGGTCTTACATTAGCTTGACCTCACACGGATGACACAGACACAGAAATCTTTCTTTTAGTTATAACATCTTAACCTCCCCAGCAAATTACACTTGCTACATATATTGGGATGCTCGCCCGGGGATTTTTAAATTCTTATAACATTACTACATAAATTGGGGTCCTGTTCTGGGAGTTAGCATTAACATCATTTCTATTTTACCCAGGGAATCCCCATTATTAATATTACCCAAGAATTTGGGAAATTGATGAAGTGTCAGAGCCTGGAATAATTTAATTAGAGTTGTACTTATTATAGTAATAGATTTAGAACATTTTAGAATTGATCAGATGGTGGTCTTGGCAAAGTTTTGATCTGCTGCTGTGCAGACTGCCAGAGAGATAGGCATGGATGGGCCATAGCTGGTCCAGTATGTAACCTCAGAGTGTGTTGAAAGGGATGATGACCACCAAGGGGTCTATCTCAATGGAATTTCATGCCTTTTGGCCTTATGAACGCCCCTGCAACATTCGTACGCATGATGCGTCGAATCCTATCTTATCGCTCAGATGTCATTGCATATCTTGATGACATCTGTCTTTTCAGTGATACTTGGGAAGATCACTATAAGGGGTTAAATGAACTATTGTCTATCTTACGCGAGCATAACCTGACAGCAAAACCATCTAAAGCTTGTATTGGTTTTAGCGAAATATCTTTCTTAGGTCACCGTGTTGGTCATGGTTTCTTAAAAACAGAGGACCATAATACAAGTAAGATACTTAACATTTCTATTCCTAAGACTAAAAAGCAAGTGCGAAGTCTCTTAGGTCTCATACAATTTTATGGACGATTCATCCCGAATCTGTCCTCAATCATGTCACCTCTTTCTTCCTTGCTAAAGAAAGGGTCTCTTAATATAGTCTATTGGACTCAAGAATGTCAATCCTCTTTGGATAAGGTTAAAACTATGTTTTCTACTTCTCCTATTTTAGTGTTAACTACTAAAGATAAGACATTTATTCTTCGTAGTGACGCTTCATCCACAGGGATTGGAGCAGCACTAATGCAAGAGTACTCTGGAACTCTGCATCCTGTGATGTATATTTCTCGGAAACTAAATGCCGCAGAGAAGAATTACTCGGTCCTAGACCGTGAGTTATTGGCTATGGTTTGGTCAATCCTGAAACTTCAAAGATTTCTTCTTGCCGCGCATTTCATTATGGAAACTGACCAGAAAGCTCTTACGGCTATTCAGAGTAAAAATCTGAAGAGCGCAAGATCAATGTGATACGCGATTGCTCTTCAGCCTTTTCATTTTTCGGTGCGAGCTATCCGTGGTTCAGAAAATGTGATGGCAGATATCTTATCTAGATGCCCACATGATTCCACCTAACCGTTAGATCCTGATATTTTTACAGATCTAACTCTACTACACTTTTTCTATACTAAAATATGTACACATATGTAATATATCATATATATTGATTGTATCACTACTTAGCGGTTCATTGATGTATATTCACCGCTGATCTTTTGATGTGTTTTTTTCGTCTTTGATAATCATGATGTTAAGATACCTAAGATGAAATTATTGGAAAAACTATTGTAGAAATTGTGGCATTGCCAGTATTGTAGTATGCGTTGGTGACACCTCTCTGGAAATATTTATGCTTAGAGAAATACTTTCTCTGAGATCTTGAGTTATATTCTCACTTGTCGTACCATATGACGACGTAGCCTCACATTAGGCGTTACATTTGTTTGGAATGCTTATCATCTGCGCATTGTTATTCGTGCGTTGTGAGCCTGATGTATGTTGCTCCTAGATGTATTTCAAAAAAAAAGTACCATTTTTTTTCCCGGGGGGTGTGGTAATCTGTTGCACACATATTTTTGATGCACAGATTACAATAATTACGATATGACTTATTGATATGAAAAAAAGAGATTACTTTGGTTTTAGTCAAAGTTAGATCACCCATGATTTGATTTATACTTTTGATTATGTGGATGATCTCCCCTTGAATATTGATTGCGCGGATTAATACCGAATTTATGTAATTTCTCATTTGTTAGGGCCAGAATATAGATTGATCTTGTTCAATATGTTTATGGCCTAAATTTATATGTATTACTTGTCTAGTACAAGAAGATTCAGTCTTATATTGTATATCTTTGTATGTTTAGGTCGGACTATATTCTTTGTGCCGAATACTGGGGCAGGTTTTCGTTTCTCGAGACATGCGTAGAGAGTCTCGATAATGCCGCCGAATATGGCTGAGGGTGTTTCCTTGGGCTGGTCCCTTTTCAGGGTTAAAAAGTGATTTGTGCATGTTTTTCCAGGAGAAGTTTGTGTCTCTGCAAGAGTCTATTTGTCAGATATTCTCCTCATGCACTTTGTTATTAATTCGGACTCCAGGTAATGCCAGACCCTTTCTTTTGATGATCTCTACGTGGTTAGGCCTAGATGGAGTCGTATTTTCGAACATCGTTGGTCGTTGATATACCATTGAAGATGACAGGTTTCCCAACAGTGCTGATGTCTACATGTAACAACTTTAGTAATGTGGAACAGTAGGGAAACTCTAGGAAATTATTAATATTCAAACTGTGAATTAACTTTGGCTTATCATTATCCTTCTTATGAGTGAGTGAGCGAAAACTCAGGAAGGCAGCCATCTTGCTTTCTTGTCATCATTATGGATCGCTGTCCTGAGAACAGTATACCAAACTTATTATCGGACAGGGATATGGAAATCTCACTAATGTGAAAACCCCTATCGTGGTTTAACTGTATTACATAAATATTTGATATATGTCACTGGAGAACTTAGTCAAGAAAAAGGTTCGGCCAGTGGACTCTTTATATGTTTACACACCCACACCCACACCCACTGATGCGTTCAGTCAGTTAGGGGTTGTGGCAATAGTCTGCCAAAACATTGAATGATTCCTTATATTTTCCATCATATGTGAATGCTGCATGAAAGATGATCTACTGTTCAAATACCTAATGATATATATGTCAACATGTCCCATGACTATGTTCCGTGCTGTCCTGATGTGTGCGTCAATATTAAACGGTGTGAAATGCCCGCTGTAGTTCAAGTCGTCATTGCCTTGCATGAGAGTGTGTGAGAGATATTATCAAGTGGTCTGTTACAACGAACTATCACACCATTCGCGTTACTTGACACTCCCACTCAATGTCAACATGACAGGTTGATTTAATGGTGCAGAAGTATCTAAAGAAGACCTGCTTCGGTGATGACCAGTTACACGACTCTACACATAACAGATACACATTATATCACACGTTAATCAGTGGTGGCATTTCCGCTACTATCAGGTAGCTTATACCAAACTGGTTGTTTTGCTTTTAAAATTGTTTACTTTACGGAGTAGCATGTATTAGGAACTTTGTTTTTCTTTACTGTCTATACTGCAACCTAGTGCTAAACTTTTAAACCTTTGGGGTTATTAACTTGTTGGGTTCTTATCTTCTCAATGAGGGGAGTGCACAGGTATTCTGTTATTTTTCTATATATGTAATTCTGATGTATTTGATCTTTCTTGTTAGATGTTCGATGTTGTAAAGTTTAATGATAATAAACAACAAAAGTACTAAGCTTTGTGTGTTGGTCAGACCCATACCCATTTAACAATAGTTTTTTTTCACGTTTGTGTGTCTTGTTGTCACATAGCTGTGTGTGTGTGTGTGGTTAGTGTAACTTATTTTTCTCAATATAAGGAGTTGCAAGATTGTCTTATACTAAATTTTAGTCGTATACAGGGCCGGATTAAGCTAGTATGGAGCCTGTAGCATATGTTAAGAAAGGGGCCCTATATTTTAAAAAAAAAACAATAAAACAACACAAATATATTTGAACACATACATTTTTAATTTGCATAATAATTATCATTATCAAAAGTAACAACACAGTCAACATTATTGTTTAAATATTAATGTTTCTACATTTAGCATGAGCAAATTTGTTGATGATGTAGGATGTATCAATTTCACGCAGAAGTTTATGTTCAATGCTCATTAGTGTGAGATTGTTCAATCTTTTTTGAAAATGAAAAGGCGCTAAAGATGGCATAAATCACAAGATCATTGGTTTAACGCTCGTATTAAAAGATGACCAAAAAATTATGTACATATTTATTGGCGCTGGGCCCCTAAAAGCGCGGGGCCCGTAGCATATGCTACTTTTGCTACTACGTTAATCCGGCTCTGGTCGTATAGATAGGCTAGACTAGAGAAACTATTCAGTCCAGAGACAGATCTTCTCATTAACTATTCACTCGTGAAAATCTATTTTCTTATACCTTTACTTCTAACGCATTATCACCATCTCCTATACTCAGGTGGGACCATAAATAACTCTAAAACCTATCTAAACGCGACAGGCACCAAGATGGGTCCCAGCTATGCCTGCTTCTTCATGGGCTACCTGGAGTATCAGGGGTGGCAGCAGTATCCTGGACCTTTTCCATTTATGTACGAGGCGTGTTCAATGAAACCTACCGTGCTGCGCCAAGTGGACATTCGTAGGAGGACCATGATGACGTCACATCTGACGTAATAAGCACATACGAATGTACATGTGTGTAAGTGTTCATTCTCCTAATATTCATTGGTTGTGCTGCAGACCGTTAAAATAATGGCCGGTGTGATTCTGTTGCAGAGGCTAACCTATCTAGTTTTATACACTGCGATTCAATTCACCTCTCGCATCTCAATTGTCTCTGTTAATTTCCTTGACATTGTTTGACACCATCGCTTAACACCCCCCCCCCCCCTAACACTTTGGTGAACTACAAACCCACTGATGCACACAGTTACCTCTTGTATAATTCCTCTCATCCTCGAGCTTGTCGTGATTCCTTGCCTTTCTCACAACTTCTTTGTCTACGTCGGTTATGACATGACGATGACGACATTTTATGCCAAGCACATGAAATGTTGGACTTCATCCACAGAAGACGGTATCCGAAGGATGTTCTTACCTCTGCCTTAGAGCGTGTTCTCTTTATCTCACGTCCAGAGGCCCTCAGCCCCCGCCACAAAACCTCATTGGATATAGTCAAGTTAATATTGACCTATCACCCTCACAGCGCTGCTGTTAGACTGATCCTGTATAGTAACCTACCTCTCCTTCAAGCTGACCCAGTGTCACAGGAAGTGTTTAGTGAGCCACCCTTGCTGGCATATAGACGGGATAAAAATGTGAGGGACCTCGTAGTTCACAGCCGTTTGAAATCTGTCATCGATAATCATTTTGGTACCCGGCCATGTAACCGGACACGATGCAAGATATGCCAGTATGTAATCCAAAAACGCACAGCAACATTCCCTTAGGCCATGTTCCCCATCACCAAGGGCTTCACACGCGAGTCACGTAACGTCATTAATGCATCTCTATGCAAATATTATTTACATCGGGCAAACGGGCAAACGACTGGAAGACCGATTCTGCAGACACCTCTAAGCACCTCTCTGCTGAAATCCACACCTGCGGCCATTCACTTCAATGGCCCTCACCAACACGGTATGATTGGCATCCATTTGACAGCCATCAGATCCTGTTCCTCGGTCTCCAACAGTCGGTTCCGTTTGGAGCAACGCCTCATCCATCTTATGAGTTGCCTTAAATCCAATGGTTCTATCACCCAGCATTATTTTGTTTGAGGCATCTTTTTCTATCTAGCCCCAGTTCTTTATATCTTCGATCACCCTTGACTTCCTCCTTGTATGAGTGTGTGTGTGTGTATATATATATATATATATATATATATATATATATATATATATATATATATATATATATATATATATATATGTGTGTGCGTGTGTATGTGTGTGTTTGTGCGCGCGCGTGTGTATATGTTTTAACAAATATTATTTTCTTTTGGTAATGAGTTTTATTTTCAAACGTTAATTTTTTTTTTAAACTTAGTTTTTGTATAAATGTATTATATATATATATTTTCTCTTTCTACCTCTTCTCTCTCCATATCTATATTTCTATTACTTTTCACTCACTCGGTTTTCTAGTCCTTGTTTTCTATTATATTTTAATGCTTTTAATGTACGATTTACTTCCAGCACTTCCAGTTTCCGGTTCAGTAGCGGACATTTTTGTTCCAACATGTGACACAAATTAGGAACTATTTTTCTCTTATTTCAATAGATTCATGTTCTTCACTTAATTCTCACTTTCTTTCTCTTCTGTCTTTTGTTTGTCTGTCGATTACGAAGGCCTCGTGGTCGCAACGTAGGTTTTTCCTTGTCCTTTTTCTCAGTAAGACGTATTACTATTTGTGTGTTTGTTTTTTCTTACTTTTTGAAACAGGGTATAACACACACATTGATTCACACAATTTTGGTTTTGATGTGGTATATTTGGACGAAGTGGAGGGCTGAGGAATATTATGTATTTGGATATCAGAGATCTAATTTTATTACACTGTATGTACTAATTATAACCCATCAAGGGTTGAACGGGATATTTTGGTTTAAAAAGAACATTCATTTTTATGGCACTGTATTTTACTATTTAAAAAAAGTGGCAACACTGGCACTACATAGCCTTCGTCCAGGGCTGAGAAATCCATGTGTAAGTTATGAAAATTATCATTATTTATAAACAGGTACGAGGAATATGTACCTTTGCCATCTTCAAGTACTGTGCTCGCTGGCGTCGGTGACCATAGCGGTTGACAATTTATTTCGCTCGATGCTGTTAATCAATTTCGTGGTTTAAAGACATATTACTGCAGGCCTCCATGTTGGATTTGTAATTTTATTTTCATAGCTACCTCAGTGTTTGTCGAGCATTATTATTTGTTTGTCGAGCGTTATTATTTGTTTGCAAAGGTTGGCGATAGGTTCACCCTTTCTGTTACATGCAATTGTGTATTTGTTATTTGACCTATCTACAAATATGGATATCCTACGGTTTTAAGAAAATTGAAATCATTGTTTCTTCTCATATTAAGCCAGTTCGCTGAACACTGAGGAGGTGTGGGCAGCGTTGGCATAGCTGGCAGTCGTTTTCAGGACAAGTCTTTTCAGGGCTTTATCATGATAGACGGTGTTAGTCCTTTTATAGACTAAGTGTCTATCGTGCCTTAGTCGGGCTAGCAGTCCTTTTCGACGCTATTTCAGCTAGCTGATGGATGCTAGTTAGTCATTTTCCGGGCTTATATTTCATCAACACAGCGCTTCAGTTAACAGAGTTCACTTATTTCTGAATGGCGAATTGTGCTCGGATATAATCAACGCTCTTTAGTCCCGGTTGAAAGTAACATGCCTCGCCCTTAATAGGCAAAACCTTAAACAACAACTACATTATTTTAGTAAGTGCATATGTTATAGGCCTACATAAAAACGTGAGAAATTGGCTATAAAACGTTATTTTGTGTGAAAAAGTAGGCCCTATCTGTCAAGTCTTGTGAAGTGACTGAAAAAAAAACCTCACAAAACAAACAAAAAAAGTAAATTTGTGAACTTCAACACTTATATAATTGCAATAAAATGTTCAGAATATCGGTGCACATTTAGTTTGAAACTTATCTACACATTGTTATCACAGTCAGTTCAAGAATGCAATTTTATTATTTTTTTTCTTCAAAACAACATATTTCTGTTAAAAAAAAACAGGCACCAAAAATTGGTGCAGAATGTCTCTTCAGGTGATATTTTAAAAACAGGAGGTAAAAGGTAAAAGAGACCGTTACATGCCAATTGAGGCATACTAGGAATATAATGTAAGGCCCATATTTTCTTGACCATTGACAGACTAGGGGTGGTGTGGCCAGCATTGAGGCATACTAGGAATATAATGTAAGGCCCGTATTTTCTTGATTATCGACAGACTAGGGTTGGTGTGCCCAGCATTGAGGCATACTAGGAATATAATGTAAGGTTCATATTTTCTTGACCATCGACAGACTAGGGGTGATGTGGCCAGCATTGAGGCATACTAGGAATATAATGTAAGGCCCATATTTTCTTGACCATCAACAGACTAGGGATGATGTGGCCAGCATTGAGGCATACTAGAAATATGATGTAAGGCCAATATTTTCTTGACCATCAACAGACTAGGGGTGATGTGGCCAGCATCATGCTGGCTGACTTAACCTTACCAGAGTTGCTTTTGTACCCAATTCATGAGGTTGGGTCGACCGAGTCATTTGTGGTATAAAAAATCTCACCTCAACTGGGGATTGAACCATGGACCACCAAGCTAAGAAGCCTGTGCACTAACCACTGCACTACAACAGCAGAAAAAATATGCAGTAGCCTAGATATAAAATATTATTTCAGTAGCTGCTTGTGGTATACATACAAAAATATGCAGTAGCCTAGATATAAAATATTATTTCAGTAGCTGCTTGTGGTATACATACAAAAATATGCAGTAGCCTAGATATAAAATATTATTTCAGTAGCTGCTTGTGGTATACATACAAACATATAGGAAATTGAATGAAAAATCTGTTGAAATGCTTTAAATCATTTTATTTGGTATGAAAATGTGTCTGTTATTCCTTGTGATTGTGCAGATGTGATAAAAAATAATTAAAAAAATAAAATTGTGTCCTTCACTTAAATATTTCAGCTCTAGTTTAATCTATGGCAGTAAAATGTTTAGAATATCAGTGCACATTTGGTTTGAAACACATCTAGAAACTTTTATCACTAATCACTTCACAGATGTAATTTTTATGATTTCTTTTCTCCAAACCACATGTTTGTAAAAACAACCACTCAAAATAAGTTCAAATTTTTTTTTTCAGGTTATGTTTTAAAGACAAGCAGTAGGTAATCATATTATTTAACTTTGTGCTTCTTCTTCTTCTTCTTCTTCTTCCATCCTTAGCCACCAACCGGCAAAGCAGTATGTGGCCAGTACGCCTAGTGGCGTCTTAGGGCAACAACAAATTGATCAATCTATCGCTGTTTCCACCACGCCTAGTGGCGTCTTTGTGGAACAGAAACAGACCAAACAATCTATCGCTGTTTCCGTAATCAGATTGGTTGGCAAGCAGGTGATCAGCCCACTGTGCAAAGTTTTTACGGGATGGGGTAAACAGCCCCATGCCCAACCCTCCTTAGTCGCTTTTTACGACATGCGTGGTAGGGTGCAGTGTTACTATTCTTTGCTCCCCTTTCGGGCCCCGGCAACACACGGGTGATCTTTGTGCTTATGTCAGTGAATTTCCCACATTTTTTTTTTTTTTTTTTTTTTTTTTAAGAATAACTATGTGCTTAGGTTATTCTTAAAAATGTGGGAAATTCACTGACAAATCTTTTGAAGTGCTTTAAATCACTATTTGATGTAAAAAGTGTCTGCTATGTCTTGTGAAGTGTACACCTCTTTAAAAAATTGTTTAACAAATTAAATAACATTGTATAATGAAACTTAAATATTTCAGTTCCAAATTAATGTATGGCAATAAAATGTTAAGAATATCAGTACACATTTAGTTTTAAACATATCTAGAAACTTGTATCACTTCACAGAGGTAGTTTTATAATTTCTTTCTCAAAACCACATATGTTTGTAAGAACAATCACTCAAAATGTGTGCAATTTTTCTCTTCCGTATATTTAAAAACAGTAGATACTCATATTATTTACAGAGGTGTTTATTTTATACATAAGTGTGGGAAACTGACTGAAGAATTTTGTGAAATGCTGTAAATAATATTTGATGTAGAAAAAGTGTAGACCTGATAAAAAATAACTTGTAAAAAAAGATAAATAAAACTGTGTTCTTACTTATTTCAGCTCCAGTTTAATCCATAGCAGAAAAAATATCAGAATATTAATGCACATCCATTTTGAAACACAACACACTTTTACCACAATCACTTCAAATACATAATTTATATGATTTTTTCCTACACCACATATTTCTGTAAAAATCAAACATGAAACAACTGTGGCTAATATTATTTACACCAACCAAATTCTATTTTACATTTCCCGGAAGGATTTGCCACTATTCGCATGCTTTTATGGTAGTCATAAAATTATTGTGGGTATAGATGTGGCTGGTTTGGACATCCAGTGCAATAATAATGTGAGCGCTGATGACGGCAGGTGTGCTTCAGTGGACACAGTTCCTATCTCTTTTTGCATAACATACAAGATGGCTTGTGTCACACTGGTACTCTGAAGGTGAAGCAGCTTGAGATCTAACAGTATTAGTAGCTGCATTTTCTTGGACACTAAATGGGCTCAAAACAGCAGAAGCTTCAGTTGGTGAAGCAGATTTCTTTTGAACTGCAGCAGTGATTGCTTTTAACCTCAATGAAAACAGTTTAAAACTGAAGCATTCACCTGCACTATTTCAAGAGGCCAGAAGAACATTTTTTTCCACCATTTAACAAATTTTCTGTTATGCATACCATAATCAACATTTTGATCCAGGAGATCACACCCATTCATTGAATTGTTGCATTCATCTATCATTTTTGGTTTAACAATGTGCTTCCGTGTGGTTGTGGTCTCCACTTTGGCCTGAGAAGATACAAGGAAAACTGATTTCTTGGCCTTTTTGTCTCTAAATGCTGTACACAACACCATGCTTGTTTGTGTCATATACCATCTGTATTCCAGATAACTAAGGCACAGAGTCTTCAGCTGTAATGGAAAATTTCTCTGGATAATGTTCAGAGTACCAGTGTAGTATTGCTTCTTCTCCAGTAAGAAGTCAGTGAGTTCTCTTGTGGTGTATGTAATACCTGTCAGCAAATAAATGGTGACCTGTACCCAAATTAGGATTTGAAAAATCTTGACAGCTTGCCCACTGTTTACATCTACTTCAGGATCATATGAAGTATCAGAACCAAAATATGGAACATGTACACCACATATCCAGGTGCTGAATCACATAAACCAAGACTTTTATGTGATATTTGCTTGGTTTACTTGGATTATACTGCTTATATTGCCATCTGCCTTTATACCCTATAACCATTTCATTCAAACTGAGATTTTGGAATGGGTAAAAGGCACTCTGAAATTTTTGGAACATATTCTTAAAAGGTTCAATCTTTTCTTTTCCTAGTGAATTTTTACCAGAGACATGAAACATTGTATGATATAATGCTTCAAATCTACTTCATGAAAACATCTGATGAAACCATGGAGTTTAAAATTCTGCAGATGCAGACCAGTAGTCTTGAATGAATGGTCTTTTCCGAATCTCAATATTTATTAGGACAGCAATAAACTTATCAAGTTCTAGGCGTGTGACTTCGGTCCACTGAGAATACATTGAATATTGTTTTGCAGGGTTATTTTGAATGCATGTGAGTCTGGCATAATCACTGATGCACAGGCACATAAATTCTTTAACCTCATGTGTAAACAAAACATTGAAACATTTCAACGGGGTTGACAGGTCAAGCCCCTCAGTCACACCTGGTGTTCTCTTTGGACAAAATCAAAATGCATTTTGTGTCATGCCCTCATTATATTCTAACCACTCTGGGACATCTTGTGAGGATGCACCTGCCTCTAGACTTGTGGCAGTTCTCATAGCTTTAGGCTTACTGGTTGTCAGAAAGGGGTTTTTACCCCATCCTTTTCCTTTACTGACTGATAGCTTAACTCTGTTTATACTAGGCCTACCTGATGCCTGTTCAATTAGCTGATAGCCACCGCTGTCAGAATAATAACTTTCATGAATAACAAGTGGTAATCTTCAGACTTCGCACAGGTCATTAAAGATTGAGATACCATCTATTCAATAAATTAAAGATAGAAACTACTGATGAGTGTGACTTGGCACCGATAAAATGACTGCCGAACATCTGCTTCAAAGGTGCCTAACATATGAGGAACAGAGAAAACGCATATGGCCATCACCAGTACCATTCCTGGAGAAAATCTACGGAGATATCAACACTGCTATCTTTGAACTTATTCAAGTTGATATCTGAGGGTTAACGAAGAAGCAGAAGACTTTCATGAATATTCTGAAACAAAGCCTTTACAATGTCTTCATCTGAATCACTAAAACTCACTTCTAAATCGTTGTCACTAGAATTATCTTCTGTCCACTGAGAAATAAGCACTCGTGCTTGATCAGCGGATAACCGGTGTCTAGAAGAATCTCTCTCCATTTCTTTTTTTAAACAAATGATTAGCAACGTTAGCAATGGATATAAAGCACACAATTGTAACTTCACAAATTTTTCTTTTACTCACAAACTTTCACACACATGTGCCAGATGTAATGAAATGATTTAAAACCAGCTTGTTGCTAGATATTTTATAATTATCCGTTCAAATTTGACATATATCATGTGGTAAGCCCTGGGTATAATGAAAGGCCTATCTTGCGCGCCATAAGCCCGTTTGGGCAGAATGAGTTAAGTAAATGTGCATCCATTTTACAAATCAACCCTTTCTTGTCACAATCACTTCACAGATATAATTTTTTTGATTCTCTTTCCAAAACCAACTATTCCTGTAAAAGCCAAAGATGAAACTAATAAAACTAATATTATTTACATATACCAAATTCTATTTTATGTTTCCCAGAAGAATGTTGCCACTTATCATATGCGTTCATGGTAATAATAAATACTTTAGGTCTAACAATATCAGTAGCAACATTTTCTGGAATACTTAGTGTACTCAGAACAGCAGAAGCTTCAGTTAGTTGGTGAATCAGATTTCTCTTGAACTGCAGCATGGTGAAAAAATTATAACATTGAAGCATTGACCTCCTCTACTTCAAGCAAACAGAGGAAAATTTGATCCACTTATTTAAAAAAATGTTCTGTTATGTACACCATAACAGCCAACTCTTTGGTCTAGGAGGTCATGCAACATTCATTGAATTGTTGTATTCATCTATAATTTTCAGTTTTAAACTGTTCTTCCATGTGATTATGGTCTCTACTTAGGCCTGAGAAAACACACAAAAAACTGATTTCTTGGCCTTTTTATCTCTAAAGGCTGTATACAACATCTTGCTTGTTTGTGTCATGTACCATCTGTATTCAAGATAACTAAGGTGCAGAGTCTTTAGTTTCAAGGGGAAATTTCTTAAGATAATGTTAGGAGTGCCGGTGTAATTTTGCTTCTTCTCCAGTAAGAAGGCAGTGAGTTCTCTTGAGGTGTAATTCCTGCCTTTAAAAAAACTGAGATTTTGGAATGTGTAAAAGGCATTCTGAAATTTTTGTATCAAAATGTTCATAAATGGTTCAGTCTTTTCTTTACCTTGTGAATGTCATAAGAGACATGAAGCATAATATGATATGATGCTTCATTTCTATTTCTTGAAAACATGTGACTAAACCAAGGTGTATACAATTCTGCAGATGTAGACCAGTAGTCATGGATGAATGGTTTCTTCTGAATCCCAAATATTTATTAGCACAGCAGTAAAGTTATGCAGTTCAGGGCATGTGACTTTGGTCCATTGAGCATAAATTAAATATCGTTTCGAAGGATCATTCTGAATACATTTGAGTTTGGCATAATAACTGATGCACTGACACATGCAATCTTTAATTTTATCAGTAAATAAAACACTATATCATTTCAGTGGGGTTTACAGGTCAAGCCCCTAAGTCACACCTTTTGACAAAACTAAAATGCTTTTTGTGTCATGCCTTCATCTATTTCTGGGACATCTTGTGAGACTCTACTTGCCTCTCAACTTGTAGCTGTACTGTTAACTTTACTGGTTGTTTGAATTGAGTTTTTACGCTTTCCTTTCCTTTTGCTGACAGAAAGTTTAGCAGTTGTTATGCTATCTCATACCTGTTCATTCAGCTGCACAGTATCCCCATCAGAATAATCATTTTCATGAATATTCAAACATGAAGTCTTAGCAAAGTCTTCATCAGAATAACTAAAACTTACTGAAAAACTACTGTTGCTATAATTCTCTTCTGTTCACTGAGAAATAAGAAGCCATTCTTGATCAGCATATAGCCAGTGTTAAGAAGAGGAATCTATTGCCATTGCTCATAAACAAACGATTAGCAGCACTAGTAACGGATATAAAGAAGTATAAAATTTCAGCATCATAAAATTTGTTTCCCCATTCTAAAATGTTCACACACGTGTACCAATGTATTGAAACGATTTAAACCAGCTCACTGCCAGGTATTTTTACATTTTCATTTCAAAATCAGACATATATCATGCTGGTGCATGATATGACTTGCAGATAATTATAAAGGGCAAAGTGGTGTGTATTACTACTTGTGAGTTAGAATGAGTTAAAGGTGTTTGACAAAACTTGAAACTGACTTGTGGTAAGGTTAAGTCTAACTATAATGTAAGTACCAACAGCAAATCTGGGCAACATAAGAGATGCAGTCTCCTTATCCAGATTTCTATCTTTTTTTTAAAATGTATGAATAAAAATATTCAGTTTAACCTCAGTTATAATTATGATATAGGCCCTATGGGGCCTCTAAGTCCAGATAATTTCTTCAGTTTCCAAAACCTGATGTGGCTTCACTTTTTCTGTCCAATAGCTGTAAATAATGTCAATTTAAATTTTGCAAGTGTTATCGTTTGTGTGTTTTTCCATTTCCTAAAAGTTGTCTGTTCATACCTGTCACAGTGTAACAAAATAAAAAATAAACAGGGACAGGAAGGAAGTAGAGTAATGTGAAGGCTTGAAGTGTTTGAACTGATATTTTTATGTGATTTTAATTTTTCATCAACAATATGTAGCACTTGTACCTCACAAGATCTTTATTTTCCCCTGCCATGCCTCACTAATCATTATATATTTGTTTCTGTTCTTGCTATAATCTTTTATTAGTTGATTAATTTCCAGCTCTACTTTTCCATTACCTCAAGCTCTGCACTCCCTACCAAAGCTGTTGATGACTTGCTGATATTTTAATAAGTTCTCACCTTACTTACTTCACTCTTCCCCCTTGAACATATGTTTAACTGTGATCACCTGCCCTATTGTTCCCTCATAATATCCCTCTTTATTCATACTCCTTTTATGCCAGCTATGTTCCCATGCAGGAGGTGTCTTCTGTCTGTGGTTATCAGCATATAGGCTTTTTGTCATGACCATCACATATCTGGATCTAATCAATACTGATCAAAGCATGTACTTCATAGTCACAGTGGGTTTATCTCATGCACAGCCCATGATGATAAGCATCCCTTCATTTTGATTGTGTTCCCAGCCATTTCAATCAATCAATCAATACCCTTTAGCTCCCTGTGAAGCATAGGCCTTCAACAAACACATGCCAAGTCTTCATGTCCTGTGCCATCTGAGGTTCTTTCCATGTTTTCTTAATCATTTCACCTCTGTATCCAGTTCTCTTCTCCATGTGTTTTATGGACTACCTCTGCCTCTCTTTTCCTGTGGATTCCACAACAAGGACTGCCTTGTAATGCTATCAACAGGTTTCCTCAATGTGTGTCCTATCCATTGCCAGCATCTTCTTGTCAACTCTTGGTCCACTGGTTCTTATCATCAAATCCACATTTGTGACTTTGTCATGCAAGCACCCGTTTAAAAAAATCTGTAGCTTTTTGGTTGTTGTTTTTGTTGCTCTTCGTGTCTCAGAGCCATACAATAGGACTGACTTGACATTTTAGCCATTTACATTATAATATTGACAACATGAGTATTCCCAGTTCATATTCGATTACTGACATGACTAGCTAATATAGGAGAAACAATAGTCTCTGCTCCAAGAGCATAGCAGTCTTTGTAAAGCTGCCAGACCTCACCAGCACTTTTGTATGATAAGCTCAACATGGTACTTGTAAGATGGCCTATATTTGTTCTATAATTATTAAATGATTCTGTAATAAAAGGGAAAGATGACATTAATCAGCAAAATTGTCATGTTTAAAGGCTTAAAGACAAAAAAAAAAATGCTGCAATTGTTGTAAATTTATTCCTATGAGAACACACCCTCTACATTACATTCATTTCTGTGAGAACACACCCTCTATTTTACATTTATTCCTGTGAGAACACACCCTCTATTTTACATTTATTCCTATGAGAACACACACCCTACTTTACATTTATTCCTTTGAGAACACACCCCCTTCTTTACATTTATTCCTGTGAGAACACACCCTCTATTTTACATTTATTCCTGTGAGAACACACCCCCTACTTTACATTTATTCCTGTGAGAACACACCCGCTACTTTACATTTATTCCTTTGAGAACACATTCCCTACTATCCATTTATTCCTGTGAGAACACACCCTCTATTTTACATTTATTCCTGTGAGAAGACACCACTACTTTACATTCATTCCTTTGAGAACACACCCCCTACTTTACATTAATTCCTTTGAGAATACACCCCCTACTTTACATTTATTCCTGTGAGAACACACCCCTAAAGTTATTCCTGTGAGAACACACCCACTACTTTACATTTATTTCTTTGAGAACACACCACCTACTATCAATTTATTCCTGTGGGAACACACCCCCTACTGTACATTAATTCTTATGAGAACACACACCCTTCCGTCCTTAGCCAAAGACCGACCAAGCAGTCAGAGGCCATCACGCCTTGTGGCGTCTTAAGGGCAACAGCAGATTGATTTTCTCTGTTGTAGTTTCCCATCACGCCTAGCGGCGTCTTTAGGGCAACAACAAATAGATCCATCTGCCGTTGTTTCCCTACATTACATTTATTCCTGTGAGAACACACCCCTACATTTATTCCTGTGAGAACACATACCTTACATTTATTCCTGTGAGAACACACCCCTACATTTATTCCTGTGACAACACACCGCTATATTTATTCCTGTGAGAACACTTCTTCTTCTTCTTTGATCCATAACCACCAACCGTCAAAGCAGTCAGCGGCCATCTTGCCTGGTGGCGTCTTGTAGGGCAGCAACAAATTGATTCCACTTTGCTTGGTCGGTGGCCATCCTTCGTACAGTGCCCCAACTGTGGTTCATTCTTTGCATCTCAGCTTCCAGAGTTCTCCACCAAGTTGTTTTTGGTCGGCCTCTCTTTCGCTTTCCCTCGAGGGTCCATAGCATAGCTGTTCTTGTGATGGTATCAGGGTCCCTTCTGAGGATGTGGCCAACCCAACTCCAGCATCTGCCAGCTATGATGGTGTGCATGTCCTCCTGGTTACTCCGAATAAGTAGTTCTTGGTTGCTGATGGTGTTTGGCCAAAAGATTCTGAGAATTGTCCTTAGGCAGATTGTGTGGAAGGAGGACAGTTTTGATATTTCCTTCTCTGTTACTCTCCAACATTCCGCACCATAGAGAAGCACAGAAAGTACACAGCTCTCATACAGTCTTAATTTGGTGTTTGTACTGTACTGGGAAGACTTCCATATGTTGTTGAAAATAGCAAAGGCTGTTCTCACTTTATTCATTCTGTTGTTAATGTCCTTCCTAGTTCCACCGTCAGGTGTTACTATGCATCCTAGGTAAGTAAATGTGTCTGTCTGTTCTAACTTCTGATTCCTTACTGTTATTGGCTCAGGATTGCCCACATTTAGTGTCATGACCTCTGTCTTCTTCAAATTGATGTTCAGGCCAACCTGCTGGCCATACTTATTCAGTCTATCGGTTTTGTCTTGAATGTGTTGATGTGAATGAGTGAGTAGTGCAACGTCATCTGCATATTCGAGATCTTCCAGTGTAGAAAACGTTGTCCATCTAATTCCTCTTGGACTGCCCTCTGTTGTCTGGTACATCACCCAATCTATGACTGTCAAAAATGATGTTTTTGATAAGGGCATCCCTGTCATACTCCTGTTTTCACTTTGAAAGTTACATTACTCGATCCAACACTGCACGTAAAGTTAGAATAGAGGAATAGAGGCTTTTTATGATGGAAACATTGTGACTGGGAATTCCATAAGCCCTCAGAATTTTCCAAAGGCTGTCCCTGTGTAAGCTGTCGAAAGCTTTTTGAAAAAAAAAATGAAAAGGTGAGTACACATACCATATATCTATTCCTGTGACAACACACCCCAACATTTATTCCTGTGATAACACAACCCTACATTTATTCCTGTGACAACACACCCCTACATTTATTCTTGTGAAAACACACCCCTACATTTATTCCTGTGAGAACACATACCTTACATTTATTCCTGTGGCAACACTAGTTTTCCATTATATGAGGTCCTCATTAGTGCTTCTCTAACATGAAATGTGACCACACTGTACCTCACAAGGAGATAAAATGTAAGAAACATAAGAGATCTATTGCTGACAAAATAAAAGAAAGTTGCTAAATGGGAAAATTTATATCAAATGACCTTCATTTATTTCATTATTCTGTGATAGAATTTACTAAAATGTAGAAATTTCTGGCAAAATTTGTAACTTGTCTGTATATCTGATGTCAAGAACAGTACTTGGGGGAAAAAAAAAACTTTTGCAAAAATTCCCAGATGTTTATATTATATGATTCTAGCTATCAAATGGAACAAGTTACATTTTCCAAACATGATCTTACACACATTTAGTTTACATTTGAAAATCTCTGAATCACTCAAATAAATCAGTATGGCACAAACTGCCTAAAATGCCATCACAGACATACTATCATCAAACATGTATGTAACAAGTTGATCCTTTGAAAGGGCAGTAATTCGGTAACAGTGGTGGACCAGTTCAAATTGGAACGAATGGATATGACATTCGCGTATCAAGAGTTTCTCTAACTTGAGAGAGTATTTAACAGACGGAAGGATAAAATCGTTATCGATACAGTCCACATATCTGTATCATTTGATAGATTTGTTTTCGGGTTCTGACACCCGCAACAGTCGTTTTGAGAGAACTTCATGCGTGACCTGAATCTCATGTGCTTCAACCGTGACCTGGTTTGTATGCCACATGTGTGGCGCATTTGGGAAACGCCTTATTCGTGGTAACAATCAGCTTTATAGCACTGTCGGTGACGTCCTGTGTCGTGCCTGTGGAAAACAACAACGTCTGTAGTCTACATTTGCTATCAGATGTGCAGCGAAATTATCAAGCAGCGAGCCAGCAGTTTATGAGGTGATACAACGTCTGAAGGATAGCGTGTACAAGTCGAGTGTATGTGCAGTTGTACCAGTCATTTTGCAAGTATAGCTCGAGTCAAGAGCGGGTTTGCTGTGTTCCTGTTACGATCATCATGTGCTCCTATGCAGTATTCGAGCACATACCTTACTAAAGCGAGGACCTGAAGGGAAGAGAATCTAGATCCAATACCTTTCGGCGATAGACTGTTTTAGCGTCAGAATTATGTGATATTTAAAGTCTTGGCGGAAGGGAATGGAAAATTGACAGATAAGTGATTTTTTTTGTTCTGTAAAGTGTGTCATGTCACTCATGTCCTCAGGCCTTCTGAATTCTATGCATTTCTTTTTAATTCTGTTGTTGATGTTGTTTATGTCTATAGTGACATATGAGTAGAATTTAATGCATAAGTAGTTTATGGCTATTAACATGTGGTATTGACTACCATGATATGGATATGACCATATAAAGGTTCTTTGAACAGAAATTGATCTGACAGTAATTAGGAATAGTTGCAATTTATTGTATGGTTATTTAGCTGTCAGGAGTAAAAGGTTTATTGATACATATACAGTGATCTCAATAAGTAAGTCACTATGGATGATGACGAAATGGATCCTGATAATATGTGGCCTTTATTGGAGTATTTATTTCAAGAGGGTAAAAATTTTCATAGATTAAAAGGACCAGAACGGGAAGCACACGTGATGGACGGATTGTTGGTCAGTGCGTCGAGAGCACTAAGAGATTTTGCTGAGAATAGATTTCAGTCCATCCCTCATTTAAGAATGGCTAGGAATTTAGCAAAGTTGCTGCTGCTCGACCTTCGTGCATTTGTGTATAATAATATTCATGTTGAACACGACAATATATTGAAGGGTATACACAATATAATTGCTGACAATCAGGAAAAGAAGCTAGAAGATGAGGAAGTAAGAGTCAACAGACAGGAAGAAAAAAATTGCTTAAAGGGTAAAGCTGAAGAGAATGAACTTAAGGAAAAATTAGCTAAACTTACAAGTGATTTAAATAGATCAAACCTGGAACTTGCTAGAGTACAAGCAAGTTTGGATTCTTCACTATTGAAGGTTAAAGAATTGGAGGTCCAGATAAAAGTTAAGCATGTGGAGGTGGAAAACCTTACACAAGAGATCCAACGAAGAAAAGATATGTATGAAAAATTAAAAGCGGAAACCAATGAGCGAGAAGGATTATACAATGTAATGATACATGATGTATGTTTTGATAAACTTGAAGAGAAGAATACTGTATTTCCAGGGGAAGTCGATGAGCTGGTGAATAATAATAATGGTGAGAATGAAACACAGTCAATAAAGGTAAATAAAGAGCAAGATGGAAAAAAGACATTGGTAGAGTTGACCTCTGAGAAAGAGAAGGTTGCTAAGATTGAGAAATTGCTAGCAGAAGAAGGTTGCAGAGTTTTGGCTCTTAATGAGTTAAATAAGAAACTTAGTCAAGAGATCTCGCATAGAGATATTGAAATTTCAGAGGCCAGAAAACGGGTAAATGGCCTGCTTGACATCGTCTTAGATAGAAAAATTTGGTCTTCTGTCTATGTTGACAGTGATAGACAGAAAGTTGCGAAAAGTCAGCCCCATACACTTTTTGCTCATAGAGATGCCATACATGGTAAACATAGAACTTTTCGTGGGAGATACAACTTCCCTAGTGCTAGTGGTACTAGTGACTCTATTGATAATTCTTGGCGTCAGGCTAATAAAGATTCTTGTGTTTCAGCCAGTTCTATTGATTACGAAAAGAAATGTGAGAAATTGAAAGTTAAGGCTCCTAAAATCAATCAAGTGTTTACTGTTGCAGATTCTGATAAACTTGTAACAGGGAATAAACATAGTACTATATTTTCCAAGAATGAAACCCACTATGGGCAGGAAAATAAACATTCTAAGGGTTCAGTTACTTGTCAAACTCAGCACAGCCAGTTTGATGGGATTGGTAAACATATTCCCATAGGTGAAAAGAAGAACATTGATAGTAAGAGATATAATCACAAGATTAGACAGTACCAAGGGAGTTTATCAAGTGATAATTTTGATTCTCCAAGGAATGGTAAACAGTTTAGCGGATTTCAACATTTTGATCCGAAGAATTCTGTAAGTTATAGTAGAAATAACTGTAAGAAAAACTATCAATCTGGTAATGATTTTGCTACTAGAAAGCAAGTCTTGTCTAGTGGACATTTTTGTCAAAGAAGATATGTTAACAACAACAATGCTAACTTGGGTTATAGACATAACATTTGTCATAATAGAGGAATTGACAAGAATATAAAGAGAGATAATAGCTCTTCACATGTTTCTCTACATAACTTGACTCAGCAAAAGTCTAGTCATTGTTTGTAAACAAAGCAACTTTAGTAATAAATATTTTCACCAGGTAACAAATAATAAGCGCAAGTATGCTAACTTTGCTCAACATGAGCCCAGAGTCAGTTGTAATAGAGATAAGCAAGGTAACAATAACACTGGTGTTTTAAATACTATGTCTGATAATGTTGTTCAGCACGAGAAAGTGTCTCGGTGTTGTGAATGTAACATTTTGTTTCAGCCTACGGCAGTAATGTCTTCTGTGATGTCTAGAGATTATAAAAGAAGAGCTGAAGGCATCGTGAAAGGACCATTGCTTTACAAGGACCAAAGTACAGGGTAATTGTCATTGTGACTTCTACGTTTTTTCTCATTAGATTTCACCATTCATTAAAATAGAAATTTTCATTCATATATTTTGACAGAAGCGACTTTACGATAACAGTCAAGGCTCCTGTGACATATTAACTGTGAGAAAAGGAGGTCAATTTTGGGTCATTGTGTGCGTTCAAGCGTAACTTTTTCAGCGTCTCATTAAACATCGGATGTTTTACTTGCTCAGGGTCAAGAAATGTTGACAGGAAAGGGAAGCTATAGATTTACATCTGATTTTTTATTTATTAAAACAGTAAATATTTTTTGTATTTGTTACTATAATAAATGATATGTTCTTGTTTTGCAATAACATGTAATTTCGTTTGAAATATTTAATGCATTATTTGATTGCCATGATTTTGTGTTTCTATTGTTAGTTGAACTTGCAGTTGTTTGTTTTGGTTTTTTGTTGTTGTAGCAGTTTTGTTAAGACAACTTTTGTACATGTTGAGTTTGCCAGCCCTATGCACAAAACTCATTAGTTGTAATGGTGCAATAATTACTTTTAGATAATTCATGAGCACTTGAATTTTTTCTCATGTGTTTTATGTGATGTATATTTTTTGAAGAGAAAAAAAAAAAAACTTACATTTGTTAATGTGTGTCTGTTTAGAGATAGATTGTTCATACGTCCTTCATTTTCTTGAAGTCGATTTCTTTGTTAGTTTATTCATTATAGCTTTGAATTGGTTGTAAATGTAATACTATTTTTATGCAACTTAGTGATACGAAACTTTTTTGTATTTTTTTTTGAAAATGTATTTTTTCGAACGTTGTAATATTTTTTCTGCGCCAATGCTAGTCTGTATATTATGGTTAGTAATGTGTAGTGTCATTAGTTCCTTGAAATTGTTTTTTAATGTTTGATGCATTTTTCTGTATTTAGCGCGTGACTTTGAGTCAGTGCAAACCTTTTGATAGCGTTTTATTTTTGTTTGTGTGATATGATGATTTCATATTTTACTTCTTTACGAATTATACTTCGTTAGTTTGATATTGTCATTTCTAGTACGATTGTTTGTTGCTTGTTTGAGTATTATTGTATATGCTTAACTTAGTTCTGTAATAGATTAATTTTGAGATACTTAGCTTGGTTTTCTAATAGATTAATTTTAGTAATCATACGTTGGATGACTGTTATTTGCTTTACATTTACTGCTAATATTTTGTAGATATACTATTTCTGACTTATCATAAGATGAGTTTTGTAAAACATAGGTTAGAACTCCATTATCTTTTAAATTTTTTCGTTTTGGGAGTTAATTTTCAAAAAAATGATAGAATCATTTTTTTTCTCCTGGGTGTGTGGAAAACTGTAACAAGTTGATCCTTTGAAAGGGCAGTAATTCGGTAACAATGTATAACACCCTTTTTTAATCTGCTAAAACCTTCCTATGCAGCTGCTTATTGTCATAGCTGATGTTTGTTACCAGTACATGTTGTTTATAATTCTCAGATCCTTACCATTGATGTTGATGCATTATAGCATTTTTTATAATGTTCTCATGTTTTACTTTCTCAAATGCCTTAGTGTAGTGTATAAAGCACAAGTATAGATAGATTATAGGTAGAAGGTATAATTTAAAAAAATAATCGTGTACACATTTTGCATGCACTTGACAGCTCTGAATCATTCAGAAGAAAATCAGTATAGCAAAGACTGTAGAATGTGACATTGGACATACTACCATTTAACATACTCTCTTCTTTATATTTTTAGGCTGTTATGTTTTTCACCATTATTTAAAAACAAAAAATTTGAGTGAAATTTTTTGTGATATTAATATCTTAAATAATTAGCATGTAACAAATTGTCTAAGATTTTGTTATCTAAAATTTGTTTTTCTTTTCAGATTACAAAAAAAAAAAATATGGAACAGAAGATCCCATTCCTGGATCAAAAAATAAAACAGGACATCAGTACACATTTTAAAGTGAATATTCTTTTTAATTCTTGATAACAAATTTGTATACAGCCAAAGTGAGTTAAACTGAGAAATCTGTTAAAATATTGTCCATTTAAACATTTTGTTACTTATTGCTAGGTTCTTTGTGTTTTTTATTTCTGTAACAGTGTAGTATATGTATATGTAATGTAACATCTTCATCAGGGACAGGGGCATAAACAGTTGAGAATATAAAGTAATTTAAATACATAAACATGTATCATGTAGTTGTCAAACTGGTGCAATGTTTAAGACTGAAGTGGTTTGTTTCTTCTTCTTCTTCTTGCGATCGCATCTTTGATGATTACACCGTCAGACGAGTTCTCATGATGAATTCGACTGTTGTTTGAAGTTCCTCTTTAACTCCATATAGCTTTGAGTTTTGTGTTGAGTCATTGGGCCAGTATATCTTTCTTAACTGGTCATACAGAGGACAGTCCTGTAGAACATGCTCAGCAGTTTGTTCGTTTAATCCACATGTGCACAGTGGTGAAGCAGACAATCGTAGCTTGTGCATGTGTTTATTCAGTTTGTTATGCCCTGTCCTGAGTCAAAAAATAATTATCTGTCCCTGCCGGTCGAGAGTGTGATAGTCGTCTTTGGGTTGGTTCTGTTCTCTTCTGATAGTCTGGATAGCTCTCTTTTTCTCAAAGTATGTGACTTCATTATCTTCTTGTTCACATTCTCCTCCCCTTTTTTGCAAGTTTATCTGCCTTTTCATTTCCGGGTACACCACAATGAGATGGTACCCACTGAAGTATGGTTCTCTTTTTGGCAGCTACCTTGTTTAGTTCATTTCTCAGATGCGGGAGTTTACCACCCTTGAGAGCTTGCAGGACAGACAGTGCATCTGTGAGGATGACTACCTGGTGGCAGTCAGAGTTGGTGTTATAAATCATATTTGCAGCTTGCTCTAGAGCTTGAACCTCAGCTGTATAGTTGGAACAGAATTTACCAGTGGGAATGTGCCTAGTCTCATAGTGGTTGTCAGGATATGAGATAAGATACCGGCACCTCCATTCCTAACAGCATTAGTTGCTGATCCATCTGTATAGGCATGTATCCATGATTGATTGGGATAGCTTTCTTGGATCATACTCAATGTAGCAGTTCGTTTTTGCAGATCATTATACTCATATCCACTTGTGAGACCACTGACTGATGTATTAATTTGGAGGGCACTGCTGGCTTGCTCCCATGGTACAGGGTATAGGGTGGGCTTCAGTGGTGTTGTCTTCATGGATAGGTCTTCTTGATGCTGTCTTATAAGTCTTTTTCCCTGATGCACAAAGCTGCTACACTTTAGACGTCCCAATGCCAGATCATCTAGTCTTGCCTTCATTGGGTGCATTGGCATACTGTTGTACTTTTCCATCTGGATCATGGTTTTTGTGTCTCTTCTATGGGCCAATGTCTGTAATCCAGCAACCTTCTGCATCTCTGTTATTGGTGTAGTTTTCATGGCTCCTGTAATGAGCCTGATGAAGATAGTTGTCAAACTGGGGCAATGTTTAAGACTGAAGTGGTTTGTTTCAAACTTGAATATGTTCAATATTTTGTTTTCAGGGACACACTGTGAAGATAGTTGTCAAACTGGGGCAATGTTTAAGACTGAAGTGGTTTGTTTCAGACTTGAATATGTTCAATATTTTGTTTTCAGGGACACACTGTGAAGAAAGAAAGTGAAGGTGAGGAAGATGGTCATGTTCCTGCAGGGAGAGAGAGTATGAGGAGCAGTTCCACATCTGTATATCCTGCTGAAGACAATTTACTCAGTAATGCTTTTACAACTTTTTAACATAAATGTAACCTGTGCTCAATATGTTACCACTTTCAACAAATATGTAACATAATAAGTGTTATTTATACACCTCCACCACAAACAACATAATGTGTTTGTGTTTGTACTCTATATGCACACGTGTGTGGGTTTTTTTTTCAATTTCTTTTTTTTTTGGGCTACCTTTATTCCAGACAGAAAATCCCTTGCAGCAAATTTTACATGTTTAGGCAGTGGCATACCAAGGATTCTTAGCACCAGGGGCGAGCAAGGAGAAAATGCATACCCGGTAACCACTAGATAAAATTCATATTCATTTTGTAGACAAATCAAAAGACAGTTTAAAGGACTATATCAAGCACTGTCGTGACATTTAAATTCTATTAAGAACACAAATGAATTTAAGAATTAGGTAAACACAAAAGAAAAGACATAAACCGCTCTTTCTAATGATGATTACTTGGTGTAAAAAGGTGTATAGAGCAGATGTAGTATCAGATCACCATCTTCTGTTGCTTCATCATTTGTTCCAAAAACAAAAATAAAACTCAACAAATTGTGTATAATGTGGAATATCTAAGAAATCAAGAAATATGATATAGAGTGTCAATCGCACGTGTCCAGCACATACCAATTACTCCAACAACTGAATGATGAAGCAGATACAGAAACAGGAAAAACAAGAAAGTAGATAAATCCAGAAGCTCCAAAGTCAAGGCTCATGAAGTGTACCTAGAAGAAAACAAAGAAGAAACATCAAAAGAGACAAGAGGAAGTATACTGAAGACTTGGCAAGGGAAGCAGAGGAAGCTGTTGCCAATGGAAATACGAAGAACCTGTACAACAACACAATAAAGCTAAGAGGGAGATATAAGTAAGCAAATAGCCTCATCAAAGATAAGAATTGCCCGACCGACACAGAGTGCTTTGTTCGTGTCAGGAGCAGCTTGCAGCATACAGGAACTTACCACCACCACCAAGAGAAGAAATACCAGCAGAATGGAAGGAAGGTTATCTAGTAAAGTTACCTAGGAAAGGAAATTTACAAAAATGCACACATTATAGAGGAATAATGTTATAATTATAACGAAAGAGTAATGGGGAAATGCGGCAGTGGAACAGCAAAGGAGAATGGGGACAAATTAATAAGCTTCTGCAGTATTAACAACCTGGTCATTGGAGGAACACTTTTTCCTCACAAGGAAGTGCACAAGTTAACATGGGAATCACCAAACAGATTAGACAGAAACCAGATAGATCACATAATGATCAATGGCAGATGGAGACATGCACTACAAGATGTGAAAGTAAGAAGAGGCGCAGATGTGGGAAGTGATCAACACCTAGTAGTAGCAAGACTGAAAGTGAAACTCAGAGCTGCTGGACCAGTTGCAGTCAAACAGAAAAGATACAACATCACGAAACTGAAGGATCCCCTCACCAGAAAAGCTTTCGTGGTCGACGTAAAGAGAAGATATGAGATTATCAAAAGCCAGGAAAAAAAAGAGACCAATGATGTTGACCAGAGATTCAACACCATCTCAAGAATATACAAGGAAAGTAGCAAGTCATGCTTGGGATTCCAGGAAAGAAAGAGCCAAGACTGGATAAAACCAGATACGCTAAACACCATAGCGAAGAGAAAGGAAATGAAAAGAAAGAAAACAGAAGCTAAGTCTCCCAGGTTAAAGGCAATATGTAGTGAACAGTACAGTCAGCTGGACAAGGAAGTTAAACGTCAAACCCGTGCTAACAACAGGACATATCTGGATGTCCTTGCAAGACAGGCAGAAGAGGCAGCACTGAGAAATGAACAAAGCACAGTATATAAAATAACTAAAATCATCAGTGGAAAACGAGGTGCCAAAAATATTACATTAGTAAGAGATAAGCACGGAAATCTCATCACGACAGTAGAGGGACAGGAAACAAGATGGGCAGAGCATTTCAGAGAAACTCTGAATAAGGAACCACCAGAGACACAATTGAATGTTCCTGAGGCTGAAAATGATCTAGATGTTAATACAGACATCCCACAAAAAGAAGAAATCATCACAGCAATCACAGCGTTAAAGAATGGAAAAGCTCCTGGTCATGATAACTTAAATGCAGAGCTATTTAAGACAGACCCAGAGCTAGCAGCAGAACTATTAGAACCACTATTTGCACAAGTCTGGAAAACAGGGACAACACCAACAGAGTGGAACAAAGGAATAATTGTCAAATTGCCCAAGAAAGGAGATCTTGCAGACTGCAATAATTGGAGAGGAATAACTCTTCTCTCAGTTCCCAGCAAAATACTAGGCAGGATAATTATACAGAGAATCTCAAAAAGCAGTAGACCACAAACTGAGGAAAGAACAAGCAGAATTTAGAAAGAACAGAAGATGTGTAGATCATATATTTACCCTCAGGAACATAGAGCAGTGCTCAGAATGGCAAAGACAGCTGTACATTAATTTCGTTGTTTTTGAAAAGGCTTTTGACAGTATACATAGGGACAGTTTATGGAAAATACTGAGGGCTTATGAAATTCCAAGCTGCATAGTGTCAATCATAAAAAGCCTTTATGCCAACTTTACGTGTAGCATTGGGCAGAGCAACCTAACCTTTGAAGTGAAGACAGGAGTATGACAGGGATGCCCCTTATCAACCACTCTATTTTTAACAGTCATAGACTGGGTGATGTGCCAGACAACAGAGGGCAATGCAAGAGGAATAAGATGGACTATATTTTCTACATTGGAAGATATGGAATATGCAGATGATATTGCACTGCTAGCACATTTACATCAACACATCCAGGAAAAAACGGATAGACTTAATAAGTATAGCCAGCAGGTGGGCTTGAACATCAACCTAAAGAAGACATAGGTCATGATGCTCAATGTGAGCAACCCTGAGCCCATATCAGTAAGGAATCAGCAACTGGAACAGACAGATGCCTTCACATACCTAGGATGCATAGTAACACCAGACGGCGGAGCAAGCAAAGACATCAACAACAGAATGAACAAAGCAAGAACAGCATTTTTTAGTCTAAACAACATCTGGAAGTCCTCTCAGTACAACACAAGCACAACATTAGGATTATATCAGAGCTGTGTGCTTTCTGTGCTTCTCTATGGCATGGAGAGCTGGAGAGTTACAGAGAAGGAAATGTCGAAATTTTCCTCTTTTCACACAACATGCCTAAGAAAAATTCTCAGAATCTTTTGGCCGAATACCATCACCAACCAAGATCTGCTTACTCGTAGCAAGCAAGAGGACATGCACACCATCATAGCTGGCAGACGCTGGAGCTGGGTTGGCCATGTCCTCAGAAGTGACCACGATGCCATCACAAGAACAGCCATGCTATGGACCCCTGAAGGAAAACGAAAGAGAGGACGACCAAAAACAACTTGGCGGGGGACTGTGGAGGCTGAGATGCAAAGAGTGAACCAGAGTTGAGGCACTGTACAAAGGATGGCCACCGACCAAGCAAAGTGGAATCAATTTGTTGTTGCCCTACAAGACGCCACCAGGCGTGATGGCCACTGACTGCTTTGACGGTCAGCGGCTAAGGATCAAAGAAGAAAGAAGAATGTTATTGTCAGTGCCAGGAAAAATACTTACTTAGTCATCCCTCTTCTACAATGAGGTGTAGAGGTTTGGTGGAGGGAGCACCATACTATCATATCTGCTGTCTTCCTTATTGCCTGGTTCCAATCTAGTCCTTGGTTCTTCAGAGATTGTCTAATGTTGTCTTCCCAGTGGATGCTGGGTCATCCTGGAGGTCTGGATCTCAATTTCTCATAATTGCCATGATAGCTTATCATCTTCCATTCTGCAGACATGTCCAGACCATCGTAGTTGGGACTGTTCTACTTTACTCTGCAGTGGCTGGATTTTGAGGCTTTGCCATATCGTCTGGTTGCTGACCATATCTATTCTTGTTACTTCAACCACCTTCCTCAGATACCTTATTTCTGAAGTTTGGAGCTGGCTTTTATTTGTTGTAGTCATTGCCCATGAATTGCATCCATATGTCAAGACTGAAATATAGGTGGAGCGGTATACAACTATCACAGTTTTCTTGCTAACATTGAAAAATCTTTGCTTTATGATCTGAAAAAGTTTCCCAGCTGCTAACTCTTCTGTGATGCCTCCCTTCCAGTCTGTAATAACTGCGAGGTATTTAAACTAGTGTGCTCACTCCAGGACCTATTCTCCGAGCTTAATCTGATGTCTTCTTTCCTCTCGTGATATCACTTTTTTTTACAGCTGCTGATGACCATCCCTCTCTTCTCTAGCTCTTCCTTCCTGACTTGCAAGTTGGACTGAAGATGTGATCTGATTTAACTATCAGGGCAACATTGTGGGCAAATTCCATCTCTGAAATAAGACCTGTCTCATCTTCCAGTACTTTTTGATCAGGAAAAGTTTTAAACAGAATCATCATTGGGAGATTAAAATAGTCCATAGACAAACAATTGAGAGATGATCAAGTAGGTTTTTGGCAGAATAGATCCTGTACAGACCTGATAGCCACATCGAGAATAATAGTTGAACAAAGTCTGGAATGGAATTCTTTTTTATAATTTGAATTTGTGCACTATTAAATGGCATTTGACAGTGTAGACAGAGAATCACTTTTGAAAGTGAAGGGGCATTATAGAGTTCCTATGAAGATCATTTACTTAATACATAAGACTCATGAAGACATTACATGCAGAGTTCTTCATGAAGGACAACTTATAGAACCATTTTCGATTAGAACAGGAGTGTGACAGGGATGCCTTTTGCCTCTATTTCTTTACTTAGTAGCAATAAATGAGGTTATAAAAACATCGACATCACACAACACAAATGCAGTCCAGTGTAATCTGACTAAACAAATCTAGATTTTGCAGATGACTTGGCTCATCTGTCTCATAACCATAATCAGTTGCAAGATAAAATGATAATACTTAATAAGGATTCACAAGTTGGTCTGAAAATACACTTTGGGAAAAGATAAAGATAATGAGAATAAATGTAAGAAATGATAACAAGGTTGAACATGAAGAAACACCACTAAAAGACAGTAGAATCATACACATATCTTGGCAGCAATACAGACAAAGTTAGAGCGACAGACACAAATATCAAAATAAGAATACGAAAAGTAAGAAGAGCTTTCATTTGGAGACATATGGACATCAAAAGAAATCAAGTCTGACATGAAAATAAGAATCTTCAACTCAAATGTCAAGTCAGTCCTGTTGTCTGGCTCTGTCAAGTTGGCTCTGTCAAGTCAGTCCTATTGTATGGCTCTGTCAAGTCAATCCTATTGTATGGCTCTGTCAAGTCAGTCCTATTGTCTGGCTCTGTCAAGTCAGTCCTATTGTATGGCTCTGTCAAGTCAGACCTATTGTATATCTCTGTCAAGTCAGTCCTATTGAATGGCTTTGTCAAGTCAGTCCTATAGTATGGCTCTGTCAAGTCAGTCCTATTGTATGGCTCTGTCAAGTCAGTCCTATTGTATGGCTCTGTCAAGTCAGTCCTGTTGTATGGCTCTGAAAGATAAAGAACAGTAAGAAAAGTTACAGACTTTGATAAATGGGTGCTTGCGTAGAATATAAGGTTTGAAATTGTATTACAAAGTCACAAATGGGGAACTGATGACAAGAACCAGACATGTGCCAGTAGAACAGGATATGAGAAACAGATGCTGGTGATGGATACAACATACATTGAGGAAACCTATTGATAGCATTACAAGGGAGTCCTTGTTCTGAAATCCCCATAGAAAGAGTTGCAGAGGTAGACTAAAAAACATGAGGAGAAGAGAGCTGGAGACAAATTAAACTGATGAAGAAAAAATGGAAAGAACTTGACAGGAGGACTTGGCATTGTTGAAGGCCTATGTGACAGGAGGACTTGGCATGTGTTTGTTGAAGGTCTATGTGACAGGAGGACTTGGCATGTGTTTGTTGAAGGTCTATGTGACAGGAGGACTTGGCATGTGTTTGTTGAAGGCCTGTGTGACAGGAGGACTTGTCATGTGTTTGTTGAAGGTCTATGTAACAGGAGGACTTGGCATGTGTTTGTTGAAGGCCTATGTGACATGAGGACTTGGCATGTGTTTGTTGAAGGCCTATGCTCCTATGGGAGATAAAGGGTATATTGATTATTGACCACCAAGGATCAAAGAAGAAGAAGAATCACAAACACTTTAATCAGTATCATTTAGCAGCCTCAGAACACATACACATTCTTAATATTGGCATTGGCTTCAAAAGAGTGACAAGATCAGCAACCCTTGTTCATCAACAGCAACAACCTTTTGTTAAGAAGCATTTTTACTGAGTTTACACAACTATAAATTATATAAATTTTTTCAAACATTCTGTATGTTATAATAACTTATTGTCAAACTGCATTAAATATCAGTCAGAATGTATGTCATAGGTAAAATGTATCATGTACTGTAACCAAAATCCAGATTCTGATGAATGTAAGCAGGAATGTAATGGAGGCTTCCAGAATCATGATGCTAATACTGAGGTGGGATGTTGTATATACCATTGTTTAGACCAACAATACCAGCCTGTTAATTAGCCTTCTATGTTGTATGTAACATTATTTAGACAAACTATATTAGCCAGTTAATTAGCCTCATATGTTGTATGTACCGTTGTTTAGACAGACTATATCAGACAGATAATTAGCCTTTTATGTTTTATGTACCATTGTTTAGACAAATTATATCAGACAGTTAAGTAGCCTTATATGTTGTATGTTGTTGAGGTATGGCGGCTTGTGTACCCTGATTACTCCCAGAGCTATGCCAGCAGGAGTTTTACTCCTGGAAGGTCCTATCTAGCTGGACAGGTTTGTGTGGGCAGGGGTCAGACTAAAGCAGACACCCTGGTCCTCCAGGTTGGGGGTTTTAGCATAGGGCTGACACTCCTGTCTATGTAAAATGTAATGAAGTTATGGAAACAACAACGAATGAACAAACTTTTCTGTGGGACGGACATCCGGAGTCTGAGGCTCGTATGACTGTCAGTTGTTAAAGCCAAAAGGAAGCTTACATGAAAATGGATGTCTTGACTGCAAAACATGATACAAGAATAGGATTTTGGAATGTCAGGACAATGAACGAGACGGGTAAACTAAAACAGGTCACGGCAGAAATGAGAAACTATAGATTACACATTCTAGGGATAAGCGAGAGCAGATGGACAGGGGCAGGAAAAGTTAAAACAGCAATAGGAGAAACAGTACTTTACTCTGGAAGAGAGGATAGACAGCACAATGAAGGTGTAGCCATTATTCTACAGTAAGGGATAGGACATTACTGGAATGGAAATTCATCAACAACAGACTGATAAGATTAAGATTGAGAGGTAGATTCACCAATACTACAATAATACAATGCTACGCACCAACGAATGACAGCGATGAAGAGGTCAAGGATGAATTCTATCAACAACTGCAGAAAGAAATGGAAGACACACCAAGATATGATTTTATTATAGTAATGGGAGACCTCAATGCAAAAGTTGGTACACACAATACATATAATGAAAGAGTAATGGGGAAATGCAGCATGGGAACAGCAAACGAAAATCAGGATAAATTAATAATTTTCTGTAGCATTAACAACCTGGTCATTGGAGGAACACTTTTCCCACATAAGGAAATTCACAAATTAACATGGGAATCACCAAATGGTCGGGACAGAAATCAGATAGACCACATCATGATAAACAGTAGATGGAGACATGCATTACAAGATGTGAGGGTAAGAAGAGGTGCAGATGTGGGAAGTGATCACCATTTAGTAGTAGCAAAACTGAAAGTGAAACTAAGAAGGGCTGGAACAACTGTAACTACACAGAAAAGGTTTGACATCATCAAATTGAAGGACCCCCTTACCAGAAAAGCTTTTGCAGCTGACAAAGAAACAATATCAATTTGCCAAAAAACCAGGAAAAGACATTGACTGATGATATAGATCAGAAATTCAACACCATTTCAACAATATATAAGGAAAGCAGCAAATCATGCTTGGGATTCCAGGAAAGGAAGAAGCAAGACTGGATAACACCAGAAACATTAACTCTTAGTATCCAGCAAGCCCCCTGAAGTGGCGCGGGTTTAGTACCAATTTTACGGCTCGCCAGTTCAAGTGGCGCGCGATGGTAACGATAGCTAAACTAGCGCATAAAAACGCAGTTTTAGCTCACGTATAGTAAGAGTTAAACACCATAACGATGAGAAAGGAAATGAAAAGAAAGAAACAGAAGCGAAGTCCCCCAGGTTAAAGCAACTATATAGCGAACAGTACAGTCAGCTGGACAAGGAAGTTAAACACCAAACCCGAGCCAACAAAAGGAATTTCCTAGATGATCTTGCAAGACAGGCAGAAGAGGCAGCACTGAGAAATGAACAAAGCACAGTATACAAAATAACTAAATTCATCAGCGGAAAACGAGGTGCAAACAATATTACATTAGTAAGAGATAAGCAAGGAAATCTCATCACAACATCAGAGGGACAGGAAACAAGATGGGCAGAGCATTTCAGAGGAACTCTGAACAAGGAACCAACAGAGACACAATTGAATGTTCCTGAGGCTAAAAACGATTTAGATGTTAATACAGACATTCCACGAAAAGAAAAAATCATCACAGCAATCAAAGGGTTAAAGAATAGAAAAGCTCCTGGCCGTGATAACTTAAATGCAGAGCTATTTAAGACAGACCCTGAGCTAGCAGCAGAACTATTGGAACCACTGTTTGCACAGGTCTGGAAAACAGGGACAACACCAACAGAGTGGAACAAAGGAATAATTGTCAAATTGCCCAAGAAGGGAGATCTTGCAGACTGCAATAATTGGAGAGGAATCACTCTTCTCTCAGTTCCCAGCAAAATACTAGGCAGGATAATTATACAGAGAATTTCAAAAGCAGTAGACCACAAACTGAGGAAAGAACAAGCAGGATTTAGAAAGAACAGAAGATGTGTAGATCATATATTTACTCTCAGGAACATTATAGAGCAGTGCTCAGAATGGCAAAGACAGCTGTACATTAATTTTGTTGATTTTGAAAAGGCTTTTGACAGTATGCATAGGGACTTCTTCTTTTATACATAGGGACAGTTTATGAAAAATACTGAGGGCTTATGGAATTCCAAGCTGCATAGTGTCAATCATAAAAAGCCTCTATGCCAACTTTACATGTAGTGTTGGGCAGAGCAACCTAACCTTTGAGGTGAAGACAAGAGTACGACAGGAATGCCCCTTATCAACCACTCTATTTTTAACAGTCATGGACTGGGTGATGCGCCAGACAACAGAGGGCAGTCCTAGAGGAATAAGATGGACTACATTTTCTACATTGGAAGATCTGGAATATGCAGATGACATTACACTACTAACACATTCACATCAACACATCCAGGAAAAAATGGATAGACTTAATAAGTATAGCCAGCAGGTGGGCTTGAACATCAATTTAAAGAAGTCAGTAAGGAATCAGCAACTGGAACAGACAGACACCTTCACATACCTAGGATGCATAGTAACACCAGATGGCAGGGCAAGCAAAGACATCAACAGCAGAATGAACAAAGCAAGAACAGCCTTTTTTAGCCAAAACAACATCTGGAAGTCCTCTCAGTACAGCACAAGGACAACATTAAGATTATATCAGAGCTGTGTGCTTTCTGTGCTTCTCTATGGTGTGGAATGCTGGAGAGTTACAGAGAAGGAAACGTCGAAATTGTCCTCTTTTCACACAATATGCCTAAGAAAAATTCACTGAATCTTTTGGCTGAATACCATCACCAACCAAGATCTGCTTACTTGGAGCAAGCAAGAGGACATGCACACCATCATAGCTGGCAAACACTGGAGCTGGGTTGGCCATGTCCTCAGAAGAGACCCAGATGCCATCACAAGAACAGCTATGCTATGGACCCCTGAAGGAAAATGAAAGAGAGGCCGACCAAACACAACTTGCGGAGGACTGTGGAGGCTGAGATGCAAAGAATGAACCAGAGTTGGTGCAGTGTACGAAGGATGGCCACCGACCGAGCAAAGTGGAGTAAATTTGTTGTTGCTCTACAAGATGCCACTAGGCGTGATGACCACTGACTGCTTTGAGGGTCGGCGGCTAAGGATCAAAGAAGAAGAAGATATGTTGTATGTACTGTTATTTAGACAAACTATATCAGACAGTTAATTAACATTTTATGTTGTATGTACCATTGTTTTTTTTTGACAAACTATTTCAGACAATTAATTAACTGTATATGTTGTATGTCCCATTGTTTTGATAAACTATATCTGACAGTTAATTAACCTTAAATGTTGTATGTACCGTTGTTTAGACAACCTATATCAGACAGTTAATTAACCTTACATGTTGTACGTACCATTGTTTATATAAATTACATCAGACAGTTAATTAAACGTATATGTTGTATGTACTGTTGTTTAGACAAAGAGTGAGAAGTCAGTGATCGACTATGCCATTGTTAGGAGGAGCTCATTCAAATATGTCTGGGATGCTAGAGTCTGGAGGGGGCCAGAGATTGGAAGTGATCACTACCTGCTTACAATCAAAAGAATAACTGAAAGAGTTGCTCAGCCTAGGAACTGCCCAACATCACGCAAGAAACTAAGTAAATGAACGTGAGAAATGAGCATTAAGACCTACAAGCTGAGAGAGCTGGAAATTAAGACCAGATATCAGGGGCTTATTGCTGCAGAGGTGAGCAACACAGAAGAACAACCTGATGACTTGGAAACCCTCTGGCTTAAATTCAAGGACATTATAAAGACAGCTGCTGCATAAGCATGTGGTGAAGTCCGACTTGGGAACAAGAGCAAGAGGGCACCTTGGTGAACAGAGGAATTCAAAGAGAAAATAAGAGAGAAAAAAATGGCATGGAAACAATACTAAGGAGCTAAAAACGCAACAGGACAAATAGAGAAATATAGAGAATATGTGACACTCAGAACAGAAGGAAAGAACAAGTGCTAGCAGCAAAACAGAAGTCCTGGGAAGAATTTGGAGAAAAGCTAGAAAAAGATGCACTAGAAAACCAGAAATCGTTCTATAAGACCCTAAAGAACATGAAGGAAAAACAATGCCCTCTCAAATTTATAAAGGACAAGCAAGGCAAATTGCTTACTGCCCCGAAGGAAGTAATGGAAAGAATATTTCTCAGAACTCCTGGATGGTGAGCATGGTGAAGCATTAGAAATGATAACCACTAGCACAGAAGAGAAAACCAATGATGGTGAAGATGACATAAAGATGGAAGAACTGAAGGCAACACTGGAGAAAATCAAGATGGGCAAAGCAGCAGGGCATGAAGGTAAAACACCAGAAATGGTTAAGTACATGGGAGCATCAGGCGACCTATTACTCTTAAGGTTCCTACAGGCAGCGTGGTGCAACAAGACCATACCAAAGGATTGGGAGATTGCCAAAATAACACGAGTTTTCAAAAATGGTGACAATCGACAATGTGGAAACCATAAAGGCATATCCCTTCTCAGTGTCCCTGGTAAAATCTACTCTAGAATCCTAGAGCAGAGACTCCGACGCCTGGCTGAGCCACAATTGGATGAGGTCCAGTGTGGATTCCGAGCAAACTGAAGTGCTCAAGACTTAATTTTCACACTCAGACAGCTGAGTGAAAAGACCCTTGAGTATAAGAGTGAGATCCATCTTTGTTTCATAGATCTGGAAAAGACGTTTGACAGGGTCCCCTGGAGCAAACTTTTGGACTGTTTGGCAAGGAAGAATATTCCAGCACCTCTGATTCATGCTATACAGAGCTTCTACAAGTCTTGCAGAAATTATGTGTGGACATCAAACCATAAGTCAGAAGAGTCCAGGACCACCACTGGTGTAAGACAAGGTGATATTCTGTCACCTTATCTTTTCATACTCCTCATGGACGATGTCATCAAGGATGTAAGGAGAGAACAAGAAAGTATTCATTGGTGTACTGGAAAATGAGACAGGTCTGTATTTCAGAGCTGGCATTTGCTGAGGATGTTGCCCTGATTGCTAAATCAGAGGCACATCTCCAATCCAACTTGCAAGTCTGGAAGGAAGAGCTGGAGAAGAGAGGGATGGTCATAAGCAGCTCTAAAACAAAATCCATGGTGATATCACTAGAAGAAAGAAGACATCAGATTAATCTGGGAGAACAGGTCCTGGAGCAGGTTGACCACTTTAAATACCTTGGAGCTATTATAGACCGATAGGGCGGTATCAAAGAGGAGTTGGCCACTCAAAAAGCAGCAGCTGGGAGACTTTTTCAGGCCATAAATTGAGGATTCCTCAGCAAGAGAGAGGCTGGTAAGAAAACGAAGATGGCTGTATACCGCTCCACCTATGTCCTAGTCTTGACATATGGATGCGAGTCATGTGCAATGACTACAACCCACACAAGCCAGATCCAAACCTCAGAAATGAGGTATCTGAGGAAGGTGGTTGAAGTAACAAGAAGAGACATGGTCTGCAACCAGACAAAAAAACACGTCTGTTAAAGAAGATTATAATGTATTTTACATGTTGATCACACTTAGTTTTGTTAGCAGTTTAATCTGCGCAGTAACAATTCTATCTGGGGCCAAAGTGATGTATTTTTGCACCAATTTTTATTGTAAGTGAACGTGATATAAGGTTTACGTTACTAGGTTATGATGATGCAATAGGTGCTGCACTAATGTATGCAGTCCGTTAGTTCGAGGCCTTTCGTTGTAAGAATCCGTCAGAGTAAGACGTTGAAGCTATCGCTCCCAAGTTATTGAAGTTTATACAGTTCTCCTATGTGGCTTATGGATTTGCGAAGGCCGCCACAGATATTCACAAAGATGCCAAACGTAGATATTTCAAGTTTGATGATATTTTAAGCAGAGGAATTTTATGGGAGCAATCAATTATTTTAATCTCCAAATTCTGGTTTTCACTACTTGGATGGTAACCGTTATCGGCATCTCCAGTAAACAGGCCAGGTATGAGACGATGTATCACGGACTATAGGAGACTATGCATATATGTAATTCCACTTTTTGCAATGAACATGTATGCTTCGTCAGTTAAATATGCTGTTCTCTGTGGACCCAATTTACCAAGGCATTTTGAGGTCGGATTATGAATGAATTGTTCTTGCACACTCCCATGACATTTCACAAGATCTCATCAGCACGATGCTCTACATAAAGGTCAATTATGAACCAAGGAGATTAAATGAAACACACACTCTCAACTAACAAAATCCTATTCGTAACAACGTCAAGGCCTAAAATCCCACCCCAAGCAGACCCAAGTAGAACAGTCCCAACTAAGATGGTTTGGCCATGTCTGCAGAATGGGAGAAGACCAGCTACCATGACAAGCATGTGAAACAAAGGGCCATGGATTCAGACCCCCAGGACAACCCAGAGTCCACTGGGAGGACACCATTAGACAATCTTTGGAGGACCAAGGATTAGAATGGAACCAGGCCAGAAGGAAGACAGCCAATAGGATTGTCTGGCACTCTCTCTTCCAAACCTCTACACCTCATGGTAGAAGGGGAACGACTAAATAAGTAATATGTTGTATGTAACATTGTTTAGATAAATTATATTAGACAGTTAATTAATCTAATAAGTTTTATGTACCATTATTTAGACAAAAATATCAGACTGTTAATTGACCTTATATGTTGTATGTAACATTGTTTAGACAAACTATATCAGACAGTTAATTAACCTTACATGTTGTATGTACCATTGTTTAGACAAACTATATCAGGCAGTTAATTAACCTTATATGTTGTATGTACCATTATTTATAGAAATTACATCAGACAGTTGATTAACCTCATATGGTGAATGTACTATTGTTTAGGCAAACTATTTCAGACAGTTAATTAACCATGTATGTTGTATGTACCGTTGTTTAGACAAATATAACAGACAGTTAATTACCCTCTTATGTTGTATGTACCATTGTTTAGACAAACTATATCAGACAGTTAATTAACCTTATATGTTGTATATACCACTGTTTAGACAAACTATTTCAGTTCGTTAATTAACTTTATATGTTGTATGTACCATTGTTTAGACAAATTATATCAGACAGTTAATTAACCTTATATGTTGTATGTACCATTGCTTAGAGAAACTATATCAGACTGTTTATTAACCTTATATGTTGTATTTACCATTGTTTAGACAAACTATATCAAACAGGTCAAAAACCTTATGTCACCATTGTCCTGGTCACCCCTTATGGAGGATAGAACCACTACTACAGGAAGCTTACACTAAACATTCACAAGCTCTCACTGTGATGGTATCTGTAGCTATTTGTTTGACATGATGATGTTGCCAGCCTCATGATCAGCCTTATAATAGTGCCTTGTGCAACATCCTGAAGGAGCAATATTTCTTTGTCTCATTAGAGATCCCAGAAACTGCAAGATGCCTTATAATAGTGCCTTGTGCAACATCCTGAGGGAGCAATATTTCTTTGTCTCATTAGAGATCCCAGAAACTACAAGAAGCCTGATATGATAGAAACTAAACAGAGTGATACAGCAAGAGGCAATCTGATCATCAGAAGGGTTCCCCTATCGATCAAGTGTTTCGGCCCTTTAATCTCCTTTACATTCTAATAGGGCTGGGCCTACTTGGGCCATGACTACCAAGCATCAGCCTTGTGTTGTTTGGTGCAGAGAATTGAACCCACTTCACCTTGGTTGCAGCTTTCAAGTCCACTACTGTTTCCTGCCAGCGGGAGGCAATAGTGAAAGTAACCTCTATGTAGAAAACAAATTATTGTCCTGACTTTCATAGACCCCAGAAACTACAAGAGGCCTTATTAGACGTGCTTGTTTGTTATTTCAATGTTTTTTTAATTTTTGACACAAACAATTCAAATGGTTTTTTTTGTGTTTGAAAGTTCACTGTGCCCATATAGGATCTTATTTCATGTAGACAATAATTGTGTGCTCTGTATATTTGTGTAAAAGTGTGTTTATAAAATAGTACATGAGAATGTGTCCGTGCATGTATACATAAGTGTATGTGTTCATTTGTGTATGTGCATATGAATATGTGTTCATGAGTGATGGCAATGAGAAAATGATTGCAGAAATAGTTTATCTCCCATACATTTAAAAACTGTGTATTACAAGTGTCATAAATACAAAGAGAAATCAAGTCCCACACAAAAATATTGATCGTCAACTCCAGTGTCAAGGCCGTTCAATTATATAGCTCTAGTTTATGGCATTCTGAAATGTCCAGGGTAAAAAGAGGTTTTGGGAGACTCAAAAACACACATAACAGAGAACCGAATACAAAAGTCAAAGATATGAGTCAGCCATGGAGACACCTTGAGCTGATAGTATACAACAAGAGGAGTTGGCATACATTTGTTGAAGACCTAGGCTGTTTAGGGAGCTAGAAGTGATAATGATGATGTGTCATAAATGCCTGGATTGATCAAAATTTGTTTCAGACTGATTGTGACAACAGCTGTACTAAAACTGAGATACAGTATACTGACTTCTTGGACATGCCAGAAAGTCAACAACAGTTATGCTTATTTGGAGATGAGAAAGGTATATATAATAGCAATGTTATTTTAAATTCATATTTTGGCTACATAAGTTTACATAATTTAACTGATTCCGTACGCAAGATCTAATAATAGATGCAAAGGCCGAACGCTGTAGATGTAAGATCTTTTAAAAGACGCTGATTTATTTCATTGTTTCTTTCTATTCTGATATTTTATACTGCCCGGAATTTATCTCGAACGGAAGTAAACACAAAACTGGGCAAATTTCAACAAGCTTCAATGTCTTTTATTTGCGTTTGAACGGATTTTTTCACATTTATCTTCATCTTTAATCGTGTTTTGTCGTATCGCCATAATGGCCGAAAAACACACAGGATATGTTACTAATATGTGAACAGTGAACAAACTGTGTGATCAATCATAACTTTCTTACTTTTTCTGTGTTTCTAAATGGATTACCTGCACAAAGAAAGCAGTGAAACTGTATTGTGATAACAATTTATGTTACAAGCCTTACGTAAGTCGAAAATTTTTGTTCAAAATTTCAAGTTATCTTTTTTCCGTGTACATGTTATCTGTTATAACATAAACATAACATAAAATTAGCTAGAAAGGCATATGGATTTATATTGTTCATCCAATGTACTTTAATTTGATATATAATATGTTATACTTAACTCATGATTAGACACACATTGTCAGTAAACGTAAATTATATATGTGTAAATTTTTGGGGCTTAAAAATAATTCCGTCCAGAGCTGAAAATAATTACGTACGGAATCAGTTAAATATCTGCACTGTATAACATTTAATACTAAGCAGCAATTGGGCCTTTCTTAGAGAAAGAAACCTATTTACAAAGCAGAGACACTGGTCCTGCACAAGGGAGAGATACTGAGAACAGTTAATGATCATCTGTTAGAAAACAACACTGCATTAGATGAATCAACAAGGCTAAGATAGCTGGAATGTGGCATCAAACATAAGACTAGCAGGTATGACGTATGAGAGGATGCATCCTACCAGTGGCGTATTCTCTATGTGTGCTGCGCACACCTATGCCCGAAGGAAAATAAAAATTTAATTTATTATTCTATAAAATATTTCTCTTCTAATGTTCTGCTTTCGGACTGCACGTACCAGGATAACGGATTTTCCGGCATAGAATCTACGAATATAATCTAGTTTCAGTTTCCCCAGACGCTTTTTATAGTGCAGTTTTTACTGGTTGGTAGCAATCACCCGAAGTTTCTTGGGTAATTCCGTCACAATGCGTGCGGCACCTTTCGGATTCACGTCTGAACACTGGTTTGATTGGATCGGGGTCATGGCCAGATACGTAAATACAATGCGAACATGCGTGCGGTGGTCCTCCAGCTCTCGAGTTGTTAAAATCGGTTGTTGTCCGTCCAGTGTTTTTTGTGATTAATTTTTGTTAGTTGCCGGGAATGCAGATTATTACAGTGACAGTGAGTTTCAAGTTGTAAGTTAATTAGTATTTCGGAGATAATTGACATATACCCCTAATAACTATCGTTGCGTAATTGAATATAGTTGGTTTTTAAATTAAGAGGGGAAGAAGTTAAATAGTAGGCGTACATATTCATTTTAAGTAGCAGCACACCTAGCTCGCAATACCAGGATACGCCACTGCATCCTACATGTATAAGTAAATAAATTAAGGGGCTGCAGTAAAACTGGTAAGGAATATAAGTTTATAAACTAATAAAACGGTAATTATCCATACCGTTTATAATGGTAATTATTCCATACCGTTTTATTAGTTTATAAACTTACATCCTACATGTATACAGTTCAGGATTTTACAGTACAGTAAGCATTCCACACTTCAACATTTGCTGAGGAAGACTTAGCACCAATGGGTTTGCCTGGATTGCAATGATGTCGATCCTGAATTACAATCACATAATTATCAGGAAATTATGCTTATGAGTCTGTTTACTATATTTTGCTAACAAACTTTAACTAAACATATAAGACATGCAATTCATTATTTATCTTTGCTCATTATTTTTATTATTACAGGTGTTTATTCTTGTCACCTGTGCAACACTCATTTCTTCCAACTTGATGTCCTGGATAAGCATATGACAACAGTACACAGAGATGGACACTGGGAGTTTGATAATAAATGCAGTGATCTTCAGAATATGTTACCACAATACAGTCTAAATAACATGAATGAAGCAGTGAATAAGATTGGAGATGCCACTTCTACTGATGTAGCAAGAGAAGATAGCATCAACCTGAGACTCACTTGTAATGAAGCATCAGTGAACCTCATCAACAGTCAGGAAAGGACAGCTACAACGTTTGACAACCTACAGCGTAATACATCACTATGTAAAAATCAAGTCTGTAACATAAATTGTAGTAAACCATTTTCTGCCAGTGAGATAAATGTTCAGCTTTGTGTGACTGGGAGAGCTGTTGCTCCTTGCAGTGATTTAAGCACTCAGTCTCACAAGAATATAGAGAAAGACATGTCCTACAAGTGTGACATTAATGTTGCATCATTCACTGTGAAAGATAACCTACAGCAACATAAAAGAATACATACAGGAGAGAAGCCTTACAAGTTTGATGTTTGTGGTGCAGCATTTACTGAGAGTGGTAGTCTACAAAGTCATAAAAGAATACATACAGGAGAGAAGCCTTACAAGTGTGATGTTTGTGGAGCAGCATTTACTGAGAGTGGTAGTCTTCACAAACATAAAAGAATACATACAGGAGAGAAGCCTTACAAGTGTGATGTTTGTAGTGCAGCATTTACTCAGACATGTAACCTACAAAGTCATAAAAGAATACATACAGGAGAGAAGCCTTACAAGTGTGATTTTTGTGGTGCAGCATTTACTCACAGCAGTAATCTACAAAAACACAAAAGAATACATACAGGAGAGAAGCCTTACAAGTGTGATGTTTGTGGAGCAGCATTTACTAAGAGTGGTAGTCTACACAGTCATAAAAGAATACATACAGGAGAGAAGCCTTACAAGTGTGATGTTTGTGGAGCAGCATTTATTGAGAGTCATAGTCTACAAAGTCACAAAAGAAGACATACAGGAGAGAAGCCTTACAAGTGTGATGTATGTAGTGGAGCATTTAAACACAGCAGTAGTCTACAAAAACATAAAAAAATACATACAGGAGAGAAGCCTTACAAGTGTGATGTTTGTGGTGCAGCATTTACTCACAGCAGTAATCTACAAATACATAAAAGAATACATACAGGAGAGAAGCCTTACAAGTGTGATGTTTGTGGTGCAGCATTTACTCTGAAGTTTAGTCTACAAAGTCATAAAAAATTACATACAGGAGAGAAGCTTTTCATGTGTGATGTTTGTTGTGCAGCATTTACTGTTAACAGTAGTCTACAAAGTCATAAAAGAATACATACAGGTGAGAAGCCTTACAAGTGTGACGTTTGTGGTGCAGCATTTACTCACAGCAGTACTCTACGAAAACATAAAAGAATACATACAGGAGAGAAGCCTTACAAGTGTGACGTTTGTGGTGCAGCATTTACTCACTGCAGTAATCTACAAATACATAAAAGAATACATACAGGAGAGAAGCCTTACAAGTGTGATGTTTGTGGTGCAGCATTTATTCTGAACTGTAGTCTACAAAGTCATAAAAGCCTACATACAGGAGAGAAGCCTTTCAAGTGTGACTTGTGTGGTGCAGCATTTATTCACAGCAGTAATCTACGAAAACATAAAAGAAGACATACAGGAGTAAAACCTTACAAGTGCAATGTTTGTGTAGCAGCATTTACTGAGAATGGTAGTCTACAAAGTCATAAAAGAATACATACAGGAGAGAAGCCTTATTAGTGTGATGTTTGTGGAGCAGCATTTACTCAGACAAGCCACCTACAAAGTCATAAAAGAAAACATACAGGAGAGAAGCCTTACAAGTGTGATGTTTGTGGAGCAGCATTTATTGTGAGTGGTAGTCTACAAAGTGATAACAGAATACATGCAGGAGAGAAGCATTACAAGTGTGATGTTTGTTGAGTAGCATTTACTGAGACAGATAGCTTACAAAATCATAAAAGAATACATACAGGAAATAAACCTTACAAGTGTGATGTCTGTGATGCACCATTTACTCAGATACATCACCTACAAATTAGTAAAAGAATACATACAGGAGAGATGCCTTGTAAGTATGATGTCTGCAGGGCAACATTTACTGTGATGTGTTCACTAGAAAGATATAAAAGAGTACATACAGGAAATAAGCTGTACACATGTGATGTTTGTGGTGCTGCATTTACTCTGATAGATAACCTAGAAAGATGTCTGTGGTGCACCATTTACTGTAAGAAGTCACCTAGTAAAACATAAATGAATAAAAACAGGAGTTAAGCTTACAAGTGTGATGTCTCTGGTGTCTGTCGCGAAATTCTTCACCCAACCTCTTCTCTTTCTCTCTCTCCCATATATTTGAATGCCAAATAGGACAATGACCCAAGATCGGGGGTTTCCAGCTGCTTGACGCTTCAGTATTTTAACTGAGGGGCCAATGACCCAGATAGCCGGGGATTTCCAGTTGACAGGGTGGGAACGCCCAGTGACCCAGAATATCAAGGATTTCCCATGTACAGTGACTCATAGGACATTTACTCGTGACCCGTAGGCTGGTGGTTTCCCTAGCCTGGATGAGTTCAATGAGCGCTGTTAAACATATAAAATAAAGACTATATCGGTTATGTTTTTACTAACATCTGCAAAAGCCTCAAACAGACAAGCCAGTTGCAGGAAACTTCTAGCGTGTAATCTGTCAGACTACCAGGCAAAAGAATTGCTTATATATATATGCCGTCTTTGGCAAGCCAAACTCATTATTGGAACAAAGCGGGTGAGCTGAATGCATTATTTTCTTATATGCAATTATTTGTATTGAATGTTTGAACTGCTTTCAGTTATTATCTCATTATATGCAATTAAATTTAGTTAATGTTTGCACTGCTTTTCAGTCAATTGCATACTTTCATGTAATGGTTGTATATTTTATGGAATTCATATATTTACTTATATATGATTTTTGTATACCTTTGATGTCCTTCAGGTTGTTTCACAGAATGCATTTGCACTACACTGCCTGCCTCTTTTATTTAATGGTTGTATATTTTATTGCATTCATGTATTTAATGTTGTATTTTTTTTTTTATGCCTTTACAACAGTTGATAATATATGTATGCCCCTACCCTATTAATATTATATGTTTGCAGCTCAAAGAATAATGCCCAACATTGGTCCATGTCATTTATGTAATAATATGACTGATATCTGAGCCTGATTTATACACCACACTCGGGACAATTATTGCCTCTAACCAGAGAGATAAATAGATTATTCCTTTGTGTGTATCTCCTAGCTCTCTGGTGGTGCTGAGCGCAGGTGAACTCGCAGTTGTGTAGTGAAACTTTGCAGGATACAGCTACAAACTATTCCAGCAACTTGGCCAGGGGGAGAAAACTTGCAGTGATATTGTGCTGTCATAACAGCAGCAGCAACTTTCATGATAAGTGTTTTTTTTAGTTAGGAAAGGACCAACATTAAAAGATATTGTGTCATACCAGTCAGTGATTAGAATTAGGACATAAACCTCAGCCATCGTGAATTGTACACTAATAATAAACATAACTTTTGTGATGAACTACACAACAGAGTGAGAAGACAGGATTACAAACCATGTTCAGCTGAAGAACTACAAAAGTTTGATGATGAACTACACAACAGAGAGACGAGACAGAATTACAAACCATGTTAAACTGAAGAACTACAAAAGCTTGATGATGAAGTACACAGCAGAGACAAGACAGAATTACAAACCATGTTGAACTGAAGAACTACAAAAGTTTGATGAAGAACTACACAACAGAGAGACAAGACAGAATTACAAACCATGTTGAACTGGAAAACTACAAAAGTTTGATGATGAACTACACAACAGAGAGACCAGACAGAATTACACACCCTGTTGAACTGGAAAACTACAAAAGTTTGATGATGAACTACACAACAGAGAGACCAGACATAATTACAAACCATGTTGAACTGAAGAACTTCAAACGTTATATGATGAAGTACACAGCAGAGACAAGACAGAATTACAAACCATGTTGAACTGAAGAACTACAAAAGTTTGATGATGCACTACACAACAGAAAAGCTCCTGGTAATGATAACTTAAATGCAGAGTTATTTAAGACAGACCCTGAGCTAGCAGCAGAACTATTAGAACCACTATTTGCACAAGTGTGGAAAACGGGGACAACACCATCAGAGTGGAACAAAGGAATAATTGTCAAATTGCCCAAGAAGGGAGATCTTGCAGACTGCAATAATTGGAGAGCAATCACTCTGCTCTCAGTTCCCAGCAAAATACTAGGCAGGATAATTATACAGAGAATTTCAAAAGCAGTAGACCACAAACTGAGGAAAGAACAAGCAGGGTTTAGAAAGAACAGAAGATGTGTAGATCATATATTCACTCTCAGGAACATTATAGAGCAGTGCTCAGAATGGCAAAGACAGCTGTACATTAACTTCGTTGATTTCGAAAAGGCTTTTGACAGCATACATAGGGACAGTTTATGGAAAATACTGATGGCTTATGGAATTCCAAGCTGCATAGTGTCAATCATAAAAAGCCTCTATGCCAACTTTACGTGTAGTGTTGGGCAGAGCAACCTAACCTTTGAGGTGAAGACAGGAGTATGACAGGGATGCCCCTTATCAACCACTCTATTTTTAACAGTCATAGACTGGGTGATGCGCCAGACAACAGAGGGCAGTCCAAGAGGAATAAGATGGACTACATTTTCTACATTGGAAGATCTGGAATATGCAGATGACATTGCACTACTAGCACATTCACATCAACACATCCAGGAAAAAACGGATAGACTTAATAAGTTTAGCCAGCAGGTGGGCTTGAACATCAATTTAAAGAAGTCAGAGGTCATGACGCTCAATGTGAGCAACCCTGAGCCCATATCAGTAAGGAATCAGCAACTGGTACAGACAGACACCTTCACATAGCTAGGATGCATAGTAACACCAGACGGCGGGGCAGGCAAAGACATCAACATCAGAATGAATAAGGCAAGAACAGCCTTCTTTAGCCTAAACAACATCTGGAAGTCCTCCCAATACAGCACAAGCACAAAATTAAGATTATATCAGAGCTGTGTGCTTTCTGTGCTTCTCTATGGTGCAGAATGCTGGAGAGTTACAGAGAAGGAAATGTCGAAATTGTCCTCTTTTCACACAACATAAAGGTAAAAAAAAAAAAAAAAAAAAAAAGGTAAAGGAACCCGTTACACGCCCATTGAGGCATATTGGGAATATGGTGTTAGGCCCATATTATCTTGACCGTCGGCACACGAGGGGTGATGTGGTCGGCATCACGCCGGCCGCCGTAACCTTCCCAGAGTAGCTCTGGTACCCATTTGGGGCTGGGTCGACCCAGGAGCCGTTTGTGGCCTAAAAATTTTCCGCCTCATCTGGGGATCGAACCATAGACCACTGCGCTAGGAAGCCAGTGCACTAACCACTATGCTACCGCGGCTCCTTCACACAACATGCCTAAGAAAAATTCACCGAATCTTTTGGCTGAATACCATCACCAACCAAGATCTGCTTACTTGGAGCAAGCAAGAGGACATGCACACCATCATAGCTGGCAGACGCTGGAGCTGGGTTGGCCATGTCCTCAGAAGAGACCCCGATGCCATCACAAGAACAGCTATGCTTTGGACCCCTGAAGGGAAACGAAAGAGAGGCTGACCAAAAACAACCTGGCGGAGGACTGTGAAGGCTGAGATGTAAAGAATGAACCAGATTTGGGCACTGTACGAAGGATGGCCGCCGACCGAGCAAAGTGGAATCAATTTGTTGTTGCCCTACAAGACACCACTAGGCGTGATGGCCACTGACTGCTTTGAAGGTCGGTGGCTAAGGATCAAAGAAGAAGAAGACACAACAGAGAGACAAGACAGAATTACAAACCATTTTGAACTGAAGAACTACAAAAACTTGATGATGAACTACTTTAGTAAAGTAACTCTGTGTAACATTCTGCTCAAATTTTCCCGATTCATAAATCTAGTAACGTAAATTCACAACCTATAAACCACTACTACTATATTTGAAAAATTGCCAAGGGCAAGGTCAAACTTACCGCTAAAATTGGACAAAATAATTTGAATTTTCCACATTACAGTTAAAAATCTATAAATAAATTCCATGTTTGACCTTGGTCTCAAGGCCATCGCCAAATCAAACCGCAAAAATTTAAAATAAAGAATTTGAATTTTCTAACGCCAAGCGTAAAAATACCACCCCCCTTTCCCCAAACACACACGCACACGCTCGACCCTTCCCAATATTTATGACAAAAGCCGTAAAGCTTGGTAACGAACCAACTTGTTACATCATTTTATAGGGGAGAGAAAATGGTGGATTACAATAGAAATCAAGCCTAACTTGTGCGTTTGGAAAGAAACTTAGATTATAATTTATTTCTTTATAAATAACAGGGATGTCTTGAAGGGTAGCGCTAATATTGGTTAACTCTTTAAGTCCCAAGCAAAAAGCAGGGTTTGGCCCAAACAAAAACGACTACCACAGTGCTTTTTTATTGTTGTTATTGTTTTGAAAAAAAAATATTTTTTAATGTTCAGATGCATAAATACGAGTTATTTAAAATGAAAGTACTTCAGCACACAAGATCCAAATTTTTGTTTGGTAACCGCAAAATAGTAGCAGAGTTAAACATTAACATTATCCTACCGAAGGTGGCCTGGAAAACTTGTGACCACTGCACCATGCCAGTTGACCCTTTCCTTAGCACAATAATACCTAAAGACAACATCTGCTCAAGTTCCTGAGTCGTTTTGCTGAGAAAATGTAGTGGGACAGAATAAGGATGTACACGAATTGGTGTATCATCATTAAGAGTAATGTTGTGACTAATCACTGATGTGCGACCAGGTACGTCGGTTAACACATCCGGAAATGATTGTAAGAGATCAGCAATCTGATGATGCTGTTGCGGTGTAACCAAAGAAGAGATGGTTACATCCCCCCAAGATTCCGTAGATTGTAATACCGGTACAGGTAAAGACATCTGTACCTCAGGAAAAGAAGATTCTTCTTCCTGTATTACTGATAGATTAGAATAGTGACAAGTTGGTACTAGTATGTCATCTAATAGAAGAGCCTACATTAACTAATATATGTAAGAATAGATTACTAGGAACAAGAAAAGAAAAAAAAAATGATGATGACTGACTATGCTGAGTCATCAAGAATGTGACGAACAGAGTTACTGTAACCTGTTATCTGCGTGATGCAGAATCAGGTACTAATTGTAACTTTAGTGAATGGTGATGAAAGTATGCACCATTATCATGCTTGATAACCATTTGAGCATCCCTATTGGTCCTAAGTGTTACAAAAGCCTCACCGTACCTGTTATTGGTAGGTGGCAACAGACGCACAATCCTAACGTCTGCCGTGTAATTAATGAAATTACTAAGTGCCTGCCATGTAGTACCTTGTGGCAGATTATGCACTAACACGGTGCGAGAATACGCACCCTTCCCAATATAGGTAGGACCATTGTCACTAACGTGGGAAAAAGATTGACGTGCAACCATAGTTGCCTGAGGTACATTGCAATGTATGTCCCTCATGTAAGTATTATTCTTTCTATATACTGGATTCTTATGTTTGGTCTGAGTCTGATGACCCTTATACTGTAATGGTACATTTGTAGCACGTGTAGTCGTAGACGGATCAGAAGAATGACCTACATTCTTTTGTTTCAATGTGCTGGCATTGATTTTATTGAGTATCTTCCCATTACTCTTAACTCCAACTATATGTTTCAACATCTTACTCTTCTTAGTACAATATTTTACACTGTTGACAATGTTTACAGTTTTATTACGATCAGTTGTAGTCTGATCCTGTCGCCAACATTTATTTTCAGAATTGGCAGTAGTATTCTGTCGAGGAAAGGTATAACTCCCTCGGAATGATCTTCTAACTACCACTGGATGTATTGATACTTTAGTATCAGTTCTCGTATTTAAGTCATGTCATAAAGTACGTTTATCCCCTCTGTTGTTCATCAATATATTTTTACCTGCCAGTACATCCAGTAGACAATCGACCCTCTTTCTTAAATTATTACTTTCAGAAGTCAGGAAAACAATCTCCTGCCTCTGCTTCTTATTTAACTTATCTAAGTTAATGGTTCTCTGCTTCTCACTAGCAAGTAACGAATCGAGTGTGTTCAATGCTGTTGAAAGTTCATAGATCTGTTGTCGTGTTTCCTTTTTAAGGTCAGCATATCTATGTTTCTCAGCCAGGAGTAACGCTTCTAATGTAGTCACCCTGTCATCAATGAGACAATCATCACTCGATGTAGATACAGTAACACTAATGCCAGATTCTGTATTCTCTTCCTCATTTTCTGATTGCATTTCATCCATTAATTCCCTACAAGTTTCATTACTTCTAAGGGAATCAACCATAAGTGTCTTATTATCTTCACGCAATAATGCCAAGTCACGCGTGGAAGATTTCATTTTACTTATCTGGTCATTCAGCATCAGTTTCAATGAGGTGACCTCATCGTCTGGCTTTTTTCCCTGTCTAAGACAAAATTCATAAAATTTATCATTATATGTATGACATACATCTATTATATTATTGTCATCAAATGATACACTCCCATTTTCCCTTTTTTCTATTTCAATCTTTGTTTTAATGCCCCTATTTAGACAGAACTGTTTATATTGTTCCTCATCATAGTAAATGGATCCTAACTGCACATCATCAGTGAGAATCAACTCACATTGGATGGCCTGGTTTGTATGATCATCTGCTCTTAACTCAGTATCAATCTTATTATCTGCTATTTTCTTAACTTCCTTAATTGGTTGCAATCGAGCTACTTCTGAAGTAAGCTCTTGAATCTCAATACACTGTGTGTGAGTTTCCAGCTTTAAAGCTACATTTGTCTGATCAATTGTTTTCAGTCGACCAACTTCAGATAACAATGACTGAATGTGCGCACACTGTGCATGAAGTTTTCGTTGGTAGGCTGCGGCATTATCTTGTGAAATTTTCAATGTGAGTTTCTCAACCTCAGACTCCAAAGCTTTATTTTTTTCTATAGTGGATTCTAATGAGGTCCTAGAATTTGCAAGCTCCACTTCCAGTTTCCTCAATGTCGAATTATCAGTATTGGTTTCAAACTTCAGTAAACTCGCCTCCTTTCGCAAGTCACTTATAGTCTTTTCTTGACTGGCAATAATATCCAATAACTCTTCTTCTCTTTTCTCATCAATAGTTTCTAAAATTGTCACTTTTTCCTGCTCATTCCATGTGTTGTGCATTTGTTGATCATAATCATTGTCGCAGAGAATAGCATTATGAATGTTATTCACTATAGAACCATGTTGGACGTGTATGTACCGTTCCACAAAAGTACGAAACACTCCACCTAGTAAGTCTGCTATGTCCCTAGCCATTATCATATGTGGGACAGAATGAAAATTAACATCCACAAAATCTGCTAAATCGGATGCCGTACGACATAAAAAATTATCTAATACAAAATCTTCAAGGTCTTCGCCTTGGAAACCATCATTATTCCCTTCTTGGAGGAGATTCCCCAGAACAGACATTATGTCCGACCTAGATGTTTTATCTGATACCATACCATCAACACCTATTTCTTTAACAACTAACTTGTTTGGAGAATCCATATATTCCTTCGAGGCCTTCTTTAAATCATTAGAATGTCTTTTTTTCTTTAAACCTTGTAAATGTTCATTGTGTAACTCCTGTAAACGATGCAGTAATTCATTGTTGTCTAATGACACCATACTATTCTTTTCATCCAATTACTTAATATGCCTTATCTCAACTTCTAATTTTTCAGCAGTAGGTACTTTCCTTTCCCTATTCATATAAGTATCCCTAGCCGTCTCTTCATAGGTAAATGAGTTTAATCTTTCACCCTCCATACCATGTTTCCGCCCAATTGCCCTAGTTTCCTCTAAAGTAAGCATTTTAATCTAATAATATATCTTTTTAGTCTAATATTAATCTTATTCAACAATACAATTTGTTTATCAGTTATATATGTGACTCTCTTAGTCAATCAATTTATATATAACGTATGGTTACTCAATATAACCAATTATAATGTTCTTGTAATATAAGTTGTAAGTTCCACAACCATTTTGTTAATAAATAATTTATATCAATAATGCTTACTCATTACATTATACCAATGTATTATACATTTATTAATTTATGATGCAGAATTTATTCCATGCATCCACTAATCTCACTTATCACCTAAGAGCATCTTCCCTCATTAATATCTTAATGTATTATATATTTATAATATCTAATATAGTTTCCTAATGCATCACTTCTTCATGGAGTGATTACCAAGCATTTATTCACTAAAAATTATCTTACCTCAATAATTCATCAGTATATTATGACCTTATGCCCTAGTCATAATGAATAAAGACTAGTGTCTTGGGCCAATAGTGCAAATTGATGATATCACCTAAGTCATCATGCAATTTAATAAAAATTAATTAAATTAATTTAATGTCTTATAAAGAATCAATTTATCATAATATAATTACATTATTAATTGATGAAATGAATAGTTACAATACAAACAATTAACTAAAGCTTTACAAACATTAGCACGATACAAAAGTGACAATTTCAGACATAAAATGAATCTATAAACCAAGCAGAAAAAATCGGAAGTACTGAAGGGTCTAGGGAAAACTAAGTCGAGATTGAACCTACATACACGTAAACTGATGACGTATACATGGACTCATATAACGGTTATCAAAATCTCTGTGAACTAAATGATAGAAAGATCAGAATGAACAAGATAGTTTACAAACATATGTCTAGAACTGAATAAAAATGAAAATTAATACAGCAAAATACAACAGTAATATTACAGCACTTCACACCTAACACTTAAAGTCAAATACTTTCAAATACAGACAAAGGTACCCATCGGCATAATCTTCAATGGGGTTCTCTACAAAATGAAAATATTTCACTGCCCTACAGATTGATCAAAACCGATTCGGTCATCCTGAGAGACATAAAATCGGTTATGATTCGCCTCACCAACAACCCGCTAACATATACAATACAACATATTAAATATGAATAAAATATTCAACATTTACCAGTAACTTGCCAAAGACATGCCTATAGAATGGCGAAATGGACTATTGTATGCCTATTTAACCGACAAAGGTTACACATGAACTTATCTTTTTGTGCTCAGTTATCTACTCCGGTCAATGCCAGTATGCATCAACGGCATAGACAAGTGTCGTGAGTTGCCATACATTGTTTGATGAAGTGTTTCTTCTTGTTTAATACCGTTTGTCCACCTTGATTCGGTATTTTGTTGAAGAGGATTGTATTAACAGCTGCCAGCTTGAACTCCGGCTTGTACGTAAAGATTGATGGCGTAGGTTTGACCTTTTGTCGTTATGTGTATTGTGTCATTGTTACGTACATTTATTACCTAAGGGGGTAGTCTTCGGTCCTGCCAAATGTACGCACCAGTCTTAATATAGTTATATTATTTGTGCGTTCGATTGATTCACGCACTGACGTGCACAATGCAGTGTGAGTTGCTTTGGACGCACGGGTAACCTAGTTTAGGGATTGTGACGTCATGTTTTGTATGGGGCAGTACGGACCATGTTGATGTCCGTGGAATATTTCTTGTATTCGTGGCAAGTTAGTGGAAGCCATAATTTCTATTGATATATATATCTGTCTTCATGTCGAAGCCAATAGTGGAAGTATCATGTAAGTGTCGCCCCATTTCACATTGAATGTTTATTGATTTTAATTGAAGTATCAGGCCGCTCCTAGTTATGGTCTAGCGGGAATCCATCGTAGTATGTCATTCCTAGAATGGACAAACGGAGTCGATTGCCTTGTTTGAATTACCGTAGAGGGAGGATACCTACGAGGAAACGAAGTTAATTGATTTTTGTGTGCTTCACATGTTTTAATATGCCGTTTCGCCAATGCCAAAGTCATGGCATGGATTTTGGGAGAGGTTAGTCAACAGAAGACTCTAACCTGATTGTATTGCCGTGTCTGACTTTGTCTGGATTATATATATGCTACATAAGTATTGTATGAAGAAAGTCTGGGAATTTTACGGGTATGATATCAAAGATTGATCCTCGAACATGAATCCGTTTACCACGATAGACGTCCTTGGAAGAAGGTCAACGGACTTCATTGTAAATGTATATTAGCGGAGAACAGAAGTGATCCTCAGCTCACTTGGATAGAAGAGGACTTGATTGTTGAAGAATCTCCAAGAATTTAAGAGTATGATCAGCAACTTTAAAGTATGACATTTGCATCTGTAATCTGTAACCATGATCGTCTTGTGTGTTCCACTCCGTATGTGTCACGTTAAATAAAATATATGTACAGTCATCACAGACTTGTGTGCTGCCAGTAAGTGACCAGTTAAATACTACTTGTTGGAGTTCGTTTTGAAGAACATTTTCTGACATTTTGTTTCTTTGCAACCATTCGCGTAATGAAGCTCTTTACAATTAGAATGAACGGACCCAACAGTCATACTTTTGCAAATCACGTGAGAATTTTTTCAATGGTAAACAGTTCTCGGCGATATGAATGTAACTTGTTGAAGAAAAAAAAATTTTTTCGTTCCCCACACTGGCCACCAGTTGTTGCAGAGGTTGTTGCAGGGTTCTTTTGCTGAGTTAGTTTGTCCTTGCATCTTAATGTCCAAATTATTATATTCAATAAAGAGTGTTCACAATTCTGGCCATGTATTGAAATTTCTTATTTCCCATTCATACATTGAATGCTGGAGTAGAAATGATCAACAAGTTAATAATATTGACTTGATAAGTCCAAGGGTATTGCGAGTCCACAGGAGACAATTTATTATGATAAAACATCTGAAAACATCATGAGCATTGGTCATAGTAAAACATACAATTGACATTTGAATTCCAATTAATACATATTCATGTCAACAGAACATCATGGCTGTGTACGTGCGCTGCTGTGATCCAGACAGCCAGAAATGAGCGCATGAGTCTTGACGAATATAAATCAAACAATTTATCAACTATCCTTCCGTAACTCAGGTTAATCACCAACCTTATAAATTCCTCCTGTATAATATCATCTGGACTGACCCTGAGTCCTTATATCAATTTACATAAATACGGCTATTAGCAAAGCCTAACCTTGGAAGGAGGTAAGACACGTCTTCACGGCTTGACGGATAACGTAAAAAGGGTGCGGTATCTAAGTCACGAAGCGTGACCTTATCGACGCTAACATGTCACAATTTGACCGTGTACTTTGCGTTCACTAATCCGTGAAGTATCAACATCAATCTATATTAATTCTATTGACCTAAAATTGCGCACTGCCAACTATAGCAGACGATATCAATAAAAACACCGTAACAGTCACCCCGCCTCATAAAACTGAAACCTAGTATAGTGTAGTCTCTAACACACTACTCGCTTACTACAGTATCTGCTATGAAACTACCTTGACCTTGTCTTGTGTCAACCTGACCACACAGTATTGACTTATGAGGACATCAGATTACCTGCATCTACCTGTATGATCAGTCACGAAAATGTAGCGACTACACGGCACGCGCTAGTCGTCTACGGCGCTCCAGTCATCAAAAGTTATGTGTGTGGGTGAGTGTGTGTGTGTGGTTGAGTGTGTGAGTGAGCAGGTGAGTGTGTGAAAGAGTGAGTGTGTGTGAGAGTGTGTTTGAGTATGTGTATGTGTGAGTGAGTGATCACAATAATGAACTGATGACTAGAGCCACATACCAGAATAGAATGATAGATGTGGTTTGACAAGATCACTATTGTAGAACTAATGACTAGAATGATAGATGTGGTATGGCAAGATACTAATGTAGAATGGGAGGAAACTCTTTACAGAGCGATACAACAGGAAGCAATCTGATCATCAGAAGAAGTCCCCCCGCCCGACAAGTGTTTCGGCCCGATATACTCCTTTACACTCTAGGGGGGGGGGCGGGCCCACTTGGGTCATGACTCCCAAGCGTCTCAGCCTCCTGTTGTCTTGTATCAAAAATGAACCCATTTCACTTATGGTAGCAACTTTAAAATCAACAACTCCGCCAGCCGTGGAGGCATTTGTGAAAGTAACAAAGAGAAGACAAATTATTCCGTTCGTTCCGTCGCACATCACAACTAAGGACACACACTGAAACACCTGCATGATGCCTACGAGTCTAGCTCCTGCGCGCTAGCACTGAAATTCTGTGCCTGACACCCCTTATAATATACGCCGCCTGTTGCCCCTCAGTCACTGCCCTTTCACTAGTACACCAAAAAACTCAGCGTATTGTGGACTTAGAAAAATTCCTGGTGTTTTCTGTACCGCAGCGTTTATTGTCACGATTACCATTGCCCATTGCGGTTTTTCCACAGCCAGCATGATGCCTTTTCGGCAGTTTCACTGAGCCTCTTCAGTGCCCTTGTTCTCGACTGTCCCCTCAGCCCCAACAGTTTCAATAAATCATACACTGATGCATCCACAAGCCTTCTTGCGCCCACTTCAACAGCCATGACCCTTGCAGTGAACCCATCGTGTCTCAGATCCGCAGCCAGATCACTATAATTGGCCGCTTTGAACGAATTTTGCTCGTCTAATCTGGATTCAAATGGCACGGTCAGTTCAATCTGTATGACTTGAAGCGTTGCTGAAGAATGAAGCACTATATCTGCCGTCTCCGCGATTTTCTGATACTCTCTGGATATGCCCACCGTCCAGGTAGGTCTACCGCCATCTCCCAGTCTTTTGCACAGTCAAGAAGAGATGGTAAACTGCTACCAGGTTTACTCGGTTTGGGGTGTGCTGACTTTCCTGCCCTCAGAAAGTATGTATTTGCGGTGCTCGACCTGGGTTTGCTATTCGCCTTCATCCTTTCCAGATTTATTGTCGCAGCAAGCTCGTTTAGCACTTTGTTGTGGCGCCAAGTGTATCGCCCTTGCCCTAATGACACCTTACACGCTAAGAGCACGTGTTCAAGTGTCTGCCTCCCCTGGCACAGGGGGCACTGCTCATCATCCGACTTTCCCCATTTACCAAAGTTGGTGGCCGACGGCAGCAGGTCATACATTGATCTAACCACGAAGCTGAGCCTAAGGGGTGCCATATGCCATATATCATTCCATGTCAAGGACCTCTGCAGGGCTCCTTCCCATGTAGTCCATTGGCCTTGTTGGACCTGCTGCGCTGCTTTTTGCAACCTTTTATCATTCTCAGCTCCTCGTATCTCCTGAACTACCATGTCTCTGCGCTCCCTGCTTGATGCCTTGGACCACCAGCGGATGTCTCCATGACCAAATCCCCGTCTATTCGTTTGTGTGTATCCGATTACCTCCCTCAGTTTGAGTGACTCTTTGGCAGCATCAACAGCTTCTTCCACTCTCCACTTCCTTCCCGTTTTCAGTGTGGGCTGAATGGACTTAACCACGTCATCAGCTGACTCGCGTAGCATCATTGCAAGCCTTGCCTTTCCAACTTTGTACTCTTCAACAACTGACTTGAAGGGAAGCAGAAGTTTTGGCTTTTTGCAATACAGTGCTACATCTGACAGACCTGGTGGTACCCCTAGCCATTTTCTCATGAACTTGTTGACCTTCTGCTCTATAGCTTCAACTGTACTTGTGCTTATTTCATATATAAGCAGTGGCCACAGCAAGTTCGGTATCAATATGAACTGGAGGCACCACAGTTTGAACTTTCCCAGGAGTCTGCTTTGGTCTATGATCTGTAGTCCTCTGTCTACCATTTCTATTGTCTGTTGCACTGCCTTCGAATCTTTTAATGAGGCATCGTACACCCTGCCAAGACTTTTAACAGGTTCTTCAATGACAGTAGGGATTCTTTGGTTGGAAACCATGAATATGACCTCTGCTATCTTCCCTTTCCTGACTGATAGGCTTCTCGACTTCTTGGGTTTGAAGCTCATTCTGCACCAGCTGACTAGTTCATCCAAGCGTGCTAACACCCTTCGGGCCTGATGTTCATCTGATGTCAGAATTGTTGTGTCATCCATGAATGCTTTGAGCGGTGGCATGTGACACATTCCACATATTTCATACATGGAACTGGACAAAAATGATATCAGGCACTGAAGTTGAGATAGTACATATTAATTGTTGGCAAGATGGCAATAAGGTAGTCGATGAATTCAGCAGATGCATACTCCTGGCTGCTCGTGAAACAATACCAAGAGGGGCTCGTAAGCACTACAAACCATATTGGATTAGTGAACTAGAGCAAATGCACAACGACGTAGAAACATCTCGAAAGCAGGCAGAGAGCCCATGCCAAGAACATCACAATAACTACCAACATGCTAAGGCGAATTTTCAAAGGGCCAAGTTGAAGGCCAGGCGGAGAAGCTGGCTGGAGAAAACTGAGTCCTTGAAAGAGATACAAGGAAACTGTGGAAACTGGTAAAACAACTTAACGATGCAGGTACAGGGAGAAACTCAAAGATTGCACTGTATAAAGATGGAAATATCCTCACAGGAAAACAGGCAGCTGGTCACTTTGCAGATACCTTTGCTAAAGACAACAACATCGAAGTTAGCCCAGAGAAGCAACAGGAGATTCGTGAGACACGACAAAACGCAGGACGAGCTTGAACCATACCCGAAGTTATTGAGGCACCAATCACATTAAGAGAACTGGAGCTTGCAATTTCAAAATTGAAAAGGAGAAAGTCGCCAGGAGTTGATGGAGTGTCCAATGAAATGATTAAGTACTTGGGAACCGCAGTAAAAACAAAGCTGCTGCAGATCTTCAATATTTTTTGGAACTTGGGCAGAGATCCATAGACCTGGAGGGAAGCAATCATAATACCACTCCCAAAACCAGGAAAAGACAGTTCCACGGCCTCCAGCTACAGACCAATCAGCCTTACAAGCTGTCTTTGCAAAACAATGAAACGAATCATCAACCTTAGGCTGCAGTGGTTCCTTGAAAGCGAAAACCTTCTTGTACCACAGCAGGCTTGCTTTAGGCAGTGTTAATCTACCGAAGATTAGGTAACTTATCCATCCCAAGAGATTGAGGATGCGTTCCAAGATAAGAAACTGGTACTAGCAGTGTGGATAGATCTAACGAAAGCATTTGACAAGGTTTGGAAAGAAGGGCTTTTGAAGAAACTGAGAAATTGCAGAGTGAATGGTAGGATGTACAGATGGGTGGAAGCATACTTGCATAACAGAAGAAAAGCCTGAGTACAACTAGATGGCCTCAAGAGTAAGAAAATTTTACTGCGTCATGGCGTCCCTCAGGGAGGGGTTCTGTCCCCCACACTTTTCCTAGTCTTCATCAACAACCTGGTTGCTGAACTACCGCATGGAATGAAAGTGGCAATGTACGCTAATGACCTGGTAATAAGGTGCACAGATGAGCTTGAGCATGCAACATTGGCCACCAAACTGCTACAAAGAGCTATAGATGCCTTAACCTCATGGGCAAATAGATTGTGTGCCAGCATCAATACAGATAAGTGCAGCACTACGTTCTTCACCCTCTCTCCAAAAACAAAAAGCTGGTGTCAGCAAGATGAAATGAGAGCTCTCAGGAGATAAACAACCCACATATCTCGGTGTTACATTCGATGATACGCTGACATGGAAGCAATACATCAATAAGGCAGAACAAGGGCCATGAGGAAGCTAGCCATCATGAGAAAACTAAGTAGAACCACATGGGGAGCCAGCGAGAAAATACACAGTAAAGTTTACCAGCAGAGCATACGACCATACCTGGAATATGGGTTAGCTGCGTGGTGTCCAGCATCAAACAATACATTACAAGAGCTAGATAAAGTACAAAACCAGGCGCTTAGGGTCGTCATGGGGACAATGAAATCAACGCCTATTGTGGAGATGGAGAAAATGGGGAGGATACAAGCACTGAGAGAACGTAGAGACACGAAAGTGCTAACCGGCAGAAAAGTTCTTCTTTATGCCGAGCCATCCAATGAAGAACATATTCCAAAATCTAGAATAGGGGCGATTGAAAAGAATCAGTTTAACCACCAGGCCAAACGACTTCGTAGACAAATCTTGCCTGAAATTGACTGCCCCCTAAAGTATGTGACAGAACAAACCCCTTGGAGAGAGGAGCCTGGACTACCAGTATACTGACTGGCTAAAGAAGGTGCTGCAGACGAGCAACCGGACTTACCACTTACGTACCATCAGAAGAAAAAGATGATCCTATCAATCAGAAAGCTACCAACATAAACACAGGACGACTACCAAGCTATGAACAGATCAGAACAAATTGTTATTCTGCGCCTCAGAACAGGACACAACCGACTCCGTAGCCACATGCATACAAAATTTAAGTTTGGCAATTCAGCCATGTGTACATGTGGACAGGCACCCCAGACTGCAGAGCACATACTTCAAGACTGCACCGAATATGATATATTGAGGCAAACCCCCTGGCCCAGAGAAACAACACTGGAAGCAAAACTATATGGACCTCTGTATGAACTACAAAAGACAGTGAAGTTTATAAAAGAAACAACATTGCAGATATAGACAAAATATTTAAAGCAAACGAAAGAAGAAGAAGAAAACTACCTTGGACATTCTATGTATACATGTGATTCATCCTACACGGGTGAAGCATTTAGAGACGCATGGACTGTGTAGATTACTCATAATTTTGGTAACAAGTATCATATCACATCATCATTTCGCTTCACATAGGTTCATCCTTCTATTTAACGAACTATAATATTAAGATCTCATCTGTGTGTTTTTGTGGGAATTGTCGTTCACCATCATCACGTTCTAATTACTACCAACCCTATATGTGTAGATATTTAATTAATAAACTCATAATCGTTTGATCATTATCTAGTTCGTTAATGTATCACTCGTGCTGTCGTTGTTAAATATTTACTTTTATGTAAATATCGACATTCAGATGAGGTTGGGGGTTATTTCTGTTACGGAATCTAAGGGCATAAGCTAAGGACGTGGGGAAACAGAACTCTTTCCATAATTCACTATAAAACACTATCCAGTGGAAAGCCTTCACATTCTCTTCTTCTTGTCCTGTCTCGAATGTCTCTATTCTTTCTTAACGAACCAATTTCTGGAGACCTTCTTCAAAATATTTCATAGGCTATTTCCGGCGACAACTACTGTTATAGTTGCCCCAATATACACCATACGACAGTCACTACCAACGGGGTGCTCTGATACCTATCAGAAAAAAAAGCACCACCTGATCGAGTGTTTCCGCCTTGTGCTCCGCCAGGAACCGTCTCAACTTAGGAGATTATCATCTCCTGCAGCCTTTAGTACGATTCGTCGAAGATGCTGAGGGATCCCAATTTCTTCAAGTACGTAGCCAGGCGTGTAGCACGCTGCTTATAAGACTCGTCCTTCCGCCTCTTACCTTCCCGGAACTTGCTTTGAAACGTTTGTGCGTTCACCTGAAAACGTTTAAGCAAGGCTTTCTTTAACAAGTCGTAATTATTGTTGTCTTCCGGGGCCACTTTGAGGAACACATCGTAAGCAGATCCTCTCAGGCTCTGACATAACGTCATGTTGTATCTTTCCCTATATAATCCATAGGTGGCAGCTAAAGTCTGAAACCGAGTGAGTTACATATATATTTCCTCTGAAGCCTCAGCGTAGACATCTAACAAAGAAAGCCGCGGTAGGCATCACCACGTGAGAACTATTCTCACTGTAACGAATTTATTAAAGGCCTCAATAATCTGAGTGATAATTTGTCTTGTGGATAGACGATGATAGTTCACGAAAGAATAAAGAACTGTAAGATTTACCTCAGTCCCAGAAATGAGTACGGGTGTATGGATAGCATAAGTGTAGAAAAGGCTGTAAAGTACTCCTATCTAGATTGTACTAATTAGATGCAGGAGACTAGAGTACCCTTCGTTAACAATTACCCTGTCCTTTGAACATAAGAACAATGTAATCCCAAATAAACTGTAACTGTAACAGTAGGGAATTAACAAAGTCCAAAATACAATTTAAATCAATTTATTTATATTGATTCTTTTCTCTTCTTCTTATCTTGAAATGTTAGAATGGAGAATATTTTTAGGAATTATTTACATGAAAGTCACAATACAAAATTAATGCTAATAATTGTAAGAATGTCGCGGTTTTATGATTTGGCTTGTAACTGACTTTTGATAAAACTTCTGTCCTCACTTGACGCTATCTCACATAATTTTGGTCTCAAAGTTCTTGAATTTGGTCACTTAGCTCAATGTCCATGGTTAATATTATGGCGGATAGACAGCACTGGTCCCTGACAGCAACGACTGAAGATGCACACACTTGAGATATACAGTCTCTTCTGATTGTCCAATTTACTAATGGATATCAGCACATTTGAGTGCACCACTGCAGTGCTCCGTGTCGCTTTGCAGGATAACACTTTGTGGTGTACACTGCTGACTTCTGAGATCAGTATTCTCGACCGAAACCTGAAACAATCACATATCCTGTGGATATTCTCTGCTTATCAGTTCCACTCGACTAAGTGTGGTGGGTGTGAGTGTCATCAGTTTATGCCATACATTTTGATGTTGTTTGTTGGTATAAGTCCGAATAGAAAAACTGTTTTGTTTTTCCATTTGCCTATGCCAATTATTGTTGATTTTTGTGCATTTACGTTAGCTCCACTACTTTTGCTAAAATCTGTGAATGTGTTTGTGATGTTTATAATGGACCTGTCGTTTGGTGGGGAAAAGGTGGTGTTGTCTGCATATGCAAGCAGCTTCTGTTCCGCTTTTACTGGTATAAAAGCGCCTTGGATTGAGCTGTCGTTTCTAATTTTTTTTCTAGCAGCGTTCTAGTGCTAGGACATAGAGAAAAGGGGAGAGAGGGCAACCCTGCCTAACAAATCGTGTTAGCCTGAAAGTGTTAGTAAATGTATGATTCAATAAAACCTTGCTCTCATGCTTCGTGTAAAGGATTTCAATCCATTTCCTATTGTTTCCACCTATGTTACAATGCAGTAATGTTTTGTGAAGGTATGAGTGTGATATTCGATCACAAGCTTTTTCTTGTTCAAGGGAGTAGATTGACGATTGGCAGTCTTTATGGTACGTGTAAGTAATTATGTCCCTTATGAAATGTGTGTGCTGATGAATGTTTCTGTGTTGGACGCTGCACTGTTGGTCTTCGTGTTTGAGTGGCCATGAATGGTTTTAGTTTGTTTCTCAGAGTTTTTAATAGAATTTTATATTTGTGATAATTGTATAGTCTACATTTAAGAGTCTGTAGTTTCCAAGGAGCGTTTTGTCAGAGTTTCTTTTAGCAATAAGAGTGATGTATGACATGTTTAAGCTAGGTGGAGTTCCTTATTCTCGAAGGCTAGTGAATATACGTTTAGGAGAAGGGGACCTAAGATAGTAAAGAAGTGTTGGTCTAATTCTGCAGTGAGACCTTCTGGCCCTTGTTGTATTCTGTTTTTGTGTATGATGGAAGACATCCGTCGTATTTGTATGCGTATGGTGTTTTTAAGTGTTTCCCAGTGTTGTTGTACATTTTCTATTGTTGTATCGCTCGTGTACGTGAGAATTAGTTTGGTTATGTGTTCTACGTATGTTTTATCTTGAAGCATAGTGTTGTTGAATTTCCAGTGAGGGGAACGCTTCGAATATGTGCCTGCTTGTGAAGTGTTAATTGTTGTGAGTACCGTACTGCTTTGTGATCTGTGAATTTGAGAGTTTCAGGCAAGTGTTTAGCTTGACTTATATGGTGTGTTGACGGCACATAGATTCTGTCTAACTTTGATTTCTTGTTGTGTGTTGTGTTTGTGTACATGGTTTCCATACTATGAGGGTGTATGTGTCTATAAGCGTTTAATAGGCCGTGCGCGTCTAGTATAGTTTGTAGTATGTCTAGCTGTATGTCATCTCTGTTAGCTTTTCTTATCTGTGTTCTAATGACTCCGCCAGTCACATCCCTATCAGCCAAAACACAGTTAAAGCCCCCCTCTCCCCCTAATATAATATTGTGTAACCTGTAAGTGTTCGTGAGCAAACTTCCTAATTTTTCATAAAATTGTGGTTGGTCCCTGCAGATTGGTGAAGCATGTATGTTAACTATCTTGTATGTGTGCGTATTGTTTCCTACATGGACTATGCTTATTCTGCCGCTACTGTCACTATCTTCACTAAGAATTTCCCACCTATCTGGTGTCTGCAGTATTGCTGTCCCTGAACCTGACTTTTGTATGGCTAAACTAAAACATGAATGTCGTAGTCCTAGCTGTGATGTAATTCGTGAAGCCTGTTGTTGTGGGTTTGTGTTTGTTTCTAGTAAAAGTATGAAATCTGCTTTGTGTTTGTGTATAAGTGGTATGATGTTATGTAGTTTTGAGCGAATGCGCCTAATATTTAAACTAATTAAAACTATTTCTTCAGCCATTTTATTAGAAAAAAGGGTGATAGTAAAATAATACCTAAGTGTGATAAATTACGATAAATTAACATACCTAATAACTAAAGGAATCAGATCTTGATTAATGTTTTCTTGGCTGTTCCGAGAGCTTGTGACTTGATTGCAGGTCGATGATCTGTTTGATTGGTGATTCGATTGAGTGTGTTTTATCTGTTTCTGTGAGATCAGCGTTTATAGGTGAATCTTGTGTTGGTCTCGTTAAGGATGGCTGGATGGTTAGAATGGTTGGGGTCTGGCTGTCTCGACGGAATGTTGGTCTGCCTCCGGCCTCGACGGTTGCATGTGTTTGAGGCGCCTCATCAGAAGTCTTCCGGTCTCGATGTCTTGATGTCGTGGTACTTGTCTCTTCTCTTTTCTGTCTCTGGTCAGGTTTGTCACTGTAGTTTTATGAGGCAGTCGCCTCTTTTTGCTGTCGCGGCGAACTGTTTAGAAACCATCTCCCGAGGTAGCAGGATGCCCGGATTCTTCTTCACTGTCGCTGGTTTCGGGGTGTTTGGTTGCTTCTGTCTCTTGTTGCAGTCTTGGTTCCGCTGGTCCTAGGTTTCTTTTGGGGCAGCGGTTAGCCCAGTGTGTGTCTTCCCTGCAATGAGGACACACCATTCTGCGCTCTGGCAATGTGACTAGGAGTTTGTGCCTCCCCACGACGCCTCCTTTTTTTCTTAGCACCACGTAGTGTGGAATATCTCCTGTCGGCCTATAGAGGAAGCTTCACTTGTCTGATGCGTTTTTAATTATGTACACCTCGGCGTCAGGATCTTCTGTTATTGTCTCGGCTATCTGCTTGACCGCGGGTTCCTTCATCGTGGGTGGAACCCAATGCAACGTCATCTTAGAGCGTTCCTTTTCTAAATGTTCAATGGTTATATTTCTTGCCATGCAGTCTGTGGTACAAGCTTGAGTGTGTATCTGCTGAGAGGTTGAAATACCACCTTACGGGGTTTTCGAATCTATAAAGCGAGGCTATACCCTTGGTAGGGATTCCTGCTGGGCCAATCAGGACGCTTGTCAGAAAAGATGGCGTAGCTTTCGCAGCCGCTTTGGTCCGGAGACCATGAGCAGCTGGGTCCCTGGTTTGTAGAAATTTCCACCTTCAAAAGATTCGATGTCGTGGTTGAAAGTTGCTGTGGTCTTGTTTTGAATTCATGGCTGGTATATCCGAATTCAGTTGATATCGAATGTGACAATAAATATTGAACAAAATGGGGAAGCAAAGCTTGTTCATATCGGTTATCTGTTGATATCGAATGTGAAAACGACTCATTATCATCTGGACCATTGGTTTGCTGTAGGTTTCCATTTATATAGAAATACAAAGAAGATGTACAAACACCTGTGGATATAAGTAGTATACAAACAAAAAATAAAAATTTTTAAATTAAGTAGAATAGTATAAACCATCATATTTTCTTTTCTTTGTTTTGCAAATTTCACCAGAAATCTTTCACATACAAATCTAATGTTTTTCATTAAAAACTTAATTGTTTGAAGCTTTTTTAATTACCAGCAAATTATTCAGTTATTTTCCTTTATTAAATACGTTTCCTAATTAGTTAATTTGTAAATAATGTTTCCCATTTGTTTTTGTTCAGAGATCTATGTGATAACAGTATGCTTCCTTTCAATGTCTATATTCAGGGCCCTATTCTACTATATATCCACATCTCAAGGGATTCAATTCTTTCTTCTAATTGCGTGTTCATCCTCCATGTTTCCGCTCCATTCCGTAATGAAGAATATACATAGCATTTGATGATTCTCTGTTGGAATTTGAGACATAGTCGTTTTGATATGAGCGCCTGTCTCATGTTGTTGAATGTGGCTTTGATTATTCCTATTCTCCTCTTGATTTCTGTTTCACATCTGCCATCTTCTGTTATTATACGACCAAGATATGAGAAACTCTTGGCTTGTTCCAGGAAGTTCCCATTTATTCTTCTCTTTAATGTTGGCTTATCGCCTGCTTTGCTAATTATTATAGTTTTCGTTGTTTCAATATTCATGTCCAATCCATATTTATGACTTATGCTGTTTACCTGCTTCACAAGCTCAAACAACTCCTGTTCACTTTCACTAACAAAATTGTATCATTCTCATATCTAAAGTTGTTTATTGATATTCCACCGATGTTCAGTCCTGGCAGTTCCTGTATCTGTCTGAAAAAGTTCTCTGTGTAGATATTCAATAGGCAGGAGAACAATACGCAACCTTGTCTTTGTCACGGATTGCCTCCCCTGCTTTGCAGTAGTGGTGCAACAGTGGCCAAATCTCAGGAGTATCCAATATTGGCTTCCAATGTATCTACTTGCGCACAAGATTACTCTTTGCAGAGATGTGGATAGAAGATTAATGACACTTCTACCGTAAGGGATAGTTCACAGGATATTTACAGAAGTCACGAACAATGGTGCACTGGGCTGAACAATTCTTAACACATTATATCTAGTCCATCGCCTTTTGTGAAGGATTTAAGCAATGGTTTAGCCCGTTCAAGCCTCCCAGTTAATGTATTCCAACGAAATCCTCTTATAAGTAACAGTTCTGTTAAAAGGTTATTATATGTCTAGGAATATATATATATATATATATATATATATATAAATATATATATATATATATATATATATATATATATATATATATATATATATATATATATATAGTAAATAAATATTTATAAGCATATATGGCCTCAGCTGCCATGACAAGGTTGTATATGATCTGGAAAAGAAACTTCAGTTTTCCTGTGAAGATCACATTATACAAATCGTTTGATTATCTATTCTCTTATATGGGTGTGAGGGCTGGACACTCACTGCAGATACGGAGCGAAGAATTCAGGCTTTCGAGTATAAATGTTATAGAAGAATTTTTGTGCATTTGTTATAAAGAGCTCAAAACAAATGTCTACGTTAGAAAGAAAATAAACATTTATGCAGGCCACCAAGAAGCACTTTTGTCAGTAGTGAAACGTCGAAAGCTTGCCTGGTTTGGGCATGTAAGTCGTCATGACTCCGTTTCGAAAACGATCCTTCAGGGAACAGTCGAAGGTAAACGGAGAAGAGGAAGGCAAAGAAAATCCTTGGCTGATAACATCAAAGAAGGGGCAGGGCACGGTTTTTCCACACTTGTACGCATTGCTGAGGATAAAGAGCAGTGGAGGACCCTGTCTGCTGATGCTTCCACCATGGCACCCCAAGGAACCATAACGGGTTACGGGTTGAGATGAGATGATATAAAGTATTCTGGCTCATACGTTTACTTTCATACACATAAAAAACTGGAGCGACTATGAGTGTTTAGTTTTAAACCAACGTAACAATTTTAATAATGAATTAGTCTTTAACAGTAAAAATAAATGTGGAAAGATTGGTGAAATTTAGATACACGTTTTCGTCACGGAGACGTAGGTGAGGAATTATCAAAAGGCCGTTGCCTATTTTACAAGAAACTTAACTCTAGCTGAGTCATGCAGCTTTGATTCATCAATTCTGTGATGACGACAGCCTTCTTCACACTCTTTTCCACTGTAGGCGTTTCGGGTGGTTGTTTTTCTCTCCCATTAGCGGCGTTATTACCACAAATCGTCTGATGGCTTGTAACCTCGAACTTTAGAAAAATAGAAAAACAAATGCATTGTGCTAAGTACATTTGTTTCGAACACTCTAACAGGCTCACGTTTCCGTTGTCCGCCCACCAATGTTAAACTCTCAGAAAAATTTAATTCTCGATCACGCACAACGTAACTCTGAGATGAAGGTTAAAATTCACCAATATTACTCTGAGGATTAACGGGTAGCACACAAAAACCAGATCCAAACTTCAGAAATATGGTATCTGAAGAAAGTGGTTGAAGTAACAAGAAGAGACATGGTCCGCAACGAGACGATACGTCAAGACCTAAAACCCCAACCCTTACAGACCCAAGTAGAACAGTCCCAACTGAGATGGTCTGGCCATGTCTGCAGAATGGGAGAAGATCGGCTACCACGGCAAGCAAGGGCATCTAAGAGCCAAGGATCCAGACCTCTAGGACGACCCAAAGTCCGCTGGGAGGACAACATCAGACAATCTTTGAAGGACCGAGGACTATAATGGAACCAAGCCAGTAGGATGAAAGCCGATATAATAGTGTAGCGCTCTCTCTTACAAACCTCTACACTTTACGGTAATAGAGGAACGATTAAGTAAGAGGATTAACGGGTAAAATGTGTATGGGCAGTGAGAAAGTGTAGCCATTATTCTACAGAAAGGAATAGAAAGGACATTACTGGAATGGAAACCCATCAACAACAGAGTTGATAAGAATAAGAGTGAGAGGGAGATTCACCAACACTACAATAATACAATGCGACGCACCGAGGAATGACAGCGATGATCAGGTCAAGGATGAATTCTATCAATAACTGCAGAAAGAAATGGAAGACACACCTAGTTATGATCTTATCGTAGTAATGGGAGACCTCAACGCGAAAGTTGGAACACACACTACATATAATGAAAGAGTAATGGGGAAATGCGGCAGCGGAACAGCAAACAAAAATGGGGATAAATTAATACGTGTCTGTAGCATTAACAACCTGGTCATTGGAGGAACACTTTTCCCACACAAAGAAATTCATAAATTAACAAGGGAATCACCAAATGGTCGGGGCAGAAACGAGATAGACCACATTATGATTAACAGTAAATGGAGACATGCATTACAAGATGTGAAGGTAAGAAGAGGTGCGCATGTAGGAAGTGATCACCATTTAGTAGTAGCTAAACTTAAAGTGACACTCAGAACGGCTGGACCAACTGTAACTACACAGAAAAGGTTTGACATCACCAAATTGAAGGACCCCCTCACCAGAAAAGCTTTTGCGGCTGATATAAAGAAGCAATATCACTTTGCCAAAAGTCAGGAAAAGAAATTGACTGATGAAATTCAACACCATTTCAACAATATATAAGGAAAGCAGCAAATCATGCTTGGGATTCCAGGAAAGGAAGAAGCAAGACTGGAAAACACCAGAAACATGAAACACCATAACGATGAGAAAGGATATGAAAAGAAAGAAATCAGAAGCGATGTCCCCCAGATTAAAGCAACTATGTAGCGAACAGTACAGTCAGCTGAACAAGGAAGAAACGCAAAAATCGAGCCAGCAAAAGGAAATTCCTAGACGATCTTGCAAGACAGGCAGAAGAGGCAGCACTGAGAAATGAACAAAGCACAGTATACAAAATAACTTAAATCATCAGCGGAAAACGAAGTGCAAACAATTTTACATTAGTAAGAGATAAACAAGGACATCTCATCACGACAGCAGAGGGACAGGAAACAAGATGGGCAGAACACTTCAGAGAAACTCTGATCAAGGAACCACCAGAGACACAATTGAATGTTCCTGGTGCTGAAAATGATCTAGATGTTAATACAGATATTCCACGAAAAGAAGAAATCATCACAGCAATCAAAGGGTTAAACAATGGAAAAGCTCCTGGCCATGATAACTTAAATGCAGAGCTATTTAAGACAGATCTCGAGAAAGCAGCAGAATTATTAGAACCACTCTTTGCACAAGTCTGGAAAATAGGGGCAACACCAACGGAGTGGAACAAAGGAATAATTGCCAAATTGTCCAAGAAGAGAGAGATCTGCAATAATTGGATAGGAATCACTCTTCTCTCAGTTCCCAGCAAAATACTAGGCAGAATAATTACACAGATAATTTCAAAAGCAATAGAACACAAACTGAGGAAAGAACAAGCAGGATTTAGACGATATATTTAGATAATATTTATACATATAGACGATAGTTATATTACAACAGTTAGACATAGGTAACAAAGAAGTTAGTTAATAAATATATTATATTTTTCAATACTGTTTTGTAGTATATAAGGAAAGTGTAGCGTTTTTTTGCAAATAAAATTATATGATCATACATTTACATTGTAGAGTATTTTCAAAATAACAATATATGAGTATAAATTGGTATTTATATATTTATATGGTAACACATATGATCACAGATTATCGTTGTACAGGTATTGGTAAACATAAAATATAATATCACAGGGTTTACAGCTGCAGACCAGACCAATTATAGATGTGTCGTCATTGTCATCGTAAAAATAGGACAGAGAGTGTTTGTGTTGGGTGCATATACCTGCCTAGGTATCTGTATTGTGTGTTGGTTGGTGTACAGAGTGGAAGAGAGATAGTTTTTTTTGGGTAGGGATTTTATGTGTTGTATTGTATTGTATTGTGCGTGCGCGTGTGTGCGCGTGTCTGTAGGTATCTGTGCGTGTACACAGTGGCAGAGAGTTTAGATGTTGAGGGGAGATGTGGTGACGTTGTCGGGGTGCACCTGCCTCTTGATGTAAAAGTAAGACAGGGAGTTGCGGTGTTGTTCGTACTTTATATGGCGGAGTTGTGTGTTCTGAACCCGACATTTTTCCCACCCTGTGCTTGTTGTGTGTTGAGGACTTCTAAGAACGTGTTTTTGTCTATTTTGTTGTGGTGTTTGTTGAGGCCTTTTGTGGTAGTTTTGTCGTAGTCGCCAAAACAGCGATACGTTTTGCTACAGAGGGAAATCATCCCACTGCCTTCGTACTCTAATTTAAAAACGCCCGGGGTCCGTTTGTCAAATAATTTTTGCTCGCGACATTTTTGACAAACTACTCGCGTCTTACCTCACTAGCTATGAAAACGGAACGATGGTCGGGACACACTTCGGCGGGGAACCACTGGTGGTATGTACTATAAAACGCACGGCGCATAGCGGGCTTTAACAACGTCCGCTAGGTTACTCGCGCTAAGGGCCAAGTAAAGACTGGCGGTGTCTGTCTCACATAACTGAAAATCTGACCTATCTACAAATTTATCTAAGCAGTCGTAATAGAATTCAAACATGCGTAATTTGGCGTATTGATAAACGAAAAAACCTATCTGCGTGGGCAGGTCCCAACTAATTTTCTTTTTAAGTCTTTCTACTTCGAATATGTCGTCAGTCACTAAAGTCACTTTTTTAAACCGGGGTGAGTTTATTAGTTTAGACCAGTGTTTCTCAACCCTGATAGTAGCAACGCCCCCTTTTGACAACTAATATTTTAAAATGCCCCCAACCCTTTTAACACCCCCTTTCTCTTTATCGTGTACACACACACACACACACACACATACACACACACACACACACACACACACACGGGCATTTATTCCACCATACTTTAAAAAAAGCAATACAGTTAATGAGTTTCTTATAATATAAAGAAAAAGAGAAAGCACATTTATAAAAGCATAGTTATATTAAATGTGAGTTTAAGTACGGAATTATATACACCACAAGTTCATTATCATTGAATTACAAATTGGCGGAGCAAATGATATAAAATTAGTTCTTACAACTCTATAACTATCAAAATCATATCATTTTAATAACGCCTAAATGACTGCATTTATATCTTCAAATATGAATATTTAAGCCTCTCCCTATGTAACCACTTTAAACATGGAAAAATTATTAGTTGATAATAATGATATAATTATATAAAAATTCACTTACTAATGAAGCTTAATGAGATCCTTGCACTTGGTGTGACTCAGCCAGTTTTGAAATATTTGGTTCTAAGTTTGTTAAAAGAAGTCTCAAATCTCCTCTGTTACAAATTTGCAGTCGATTTCGTTGCTTTTGTAGTAGCAACACTACGGCACTGAGCCCCTTCTCCGCCAAATACGACGTTGGGAATGCTGTAATTAGCAATTTAGTTTCACGCCAAAGAACGTGATACGCAAGCCTCTGCTGGATCCATAATTTTTCGTAATGTGTGTGACTGAATCGTGCTTTTGCCTCGAAGTCATTTCGTAGCTCAATTAACCAGATTGATCTCATTTCCTTGTAGCCTAAGAAGCACCTCATTTAACTTTTCAAATATATCTGAAAGATAGGCCACATCGTTTCGCAATACTTCTCTTTCTATGCTAAATTCTTCTTTGATTGAATCCAAAAACTCTACATCAGTATCAAATAATGCCCATAATCTTTTTTAACAGTTACCCTTGGACAGCCATCCTATTTCCGTGTGTAGGAGAAGATGTTCAAACTCTTCACCATTATCACAACAAAGTTTACGAAATAATCTATCGTTCAACGAACGCGCCTTAATTCTATTAATAACACTGATAACACAGTTCATTGATTTGTGAAGTCTGTCACTAAGATGCTTGGCGACTAAATGTTGTCGATGAATTACACAATGAATTGTTAAAACATCTGGTGCCACATTTTTTAAGTAGGCCAGAAACCCACGATGACGACCAACTATAGCTGGTGCTCCGTCTGTCGCACATGCGATGACATTAGAAAAAGGATTTTTTTTTCCAACAAAAATGTTTCAAGGGTTTCAAAGATTGATAACCCTTTGTATCTGCTGTCAGTAGTTTTGCAAATAACATATATCTTCTATGATATTTTCATTCTTTATGTATCTCACATATGCGAGCAGCAAAGCTTCGTTATCACGCACGACGCTTTCATCCAACTGTAGTGAAAATTCAGTAGACTGCAAATCAGTACACAGCTGATTTTCAACATCGCTTGCCATCTCATCTATTCTTCTTGAAACAGTATCATTGCTCAATGGAATAGAAGAAATGATGTCACTTGGATTTCTTTCCATCATTGTGCTAATTACCTCCCGTACAGCTGGTAAAATTAAATTTTCTCCAATGTTGTGAGGTTTACCACATTTCGCAATCATGTGTGCAATTTTGTAAGATACAATGAGACCTTTATCATTGTGATTATAAATTTTCTTAAACATATTAGTGACAGTGTTGTGGCTTTCAAACTTTTGTTTTAAATCCTGGAAGTAAAAAACATCTTTGCCAACATTATCTGAGTGTTTCTTGGTAAAATGCTCGTTAAGCCGTGACGGTTTCATTGCTTCGTTAGAAAACACTTGCTGGCACAGCAAACACATTGGTAATTGTTCATTTACGGCCGAAGGTACAAAACTGAATTTCAAATATTCAACTGAATATTGTCGACACTTTCTCTTCACTGCTGACATAATGAAAATGTTAGTATAATATCACTGCACATACATCTACACCTCGTCAAGCCTAAAAACTGACTGAGTTTAATTCTCTACACTCGAAACATCCAAAGATGCATTAAAACTAAGCCACAACTGCACACAACGTCCCTGTTGCGAGAATGTATTTACGGACAGAGTAGGGAAGTGGCTGTGATGTGTTCACGAGCTAATCAATGTTTGACGGGAATGTGTTTCCAGAAGAAAATATGTGTCGAGAGAAGGTTAGCTTGGGTGTGTCGAGAGGCTAACAAATGTTCTGAGTGTTCAAGGGACATAAATCTCCGCCTACTGTCTCCTGACAATGGTAACATCCCAGGTACTAAAATTTTGCGTTTGGAATCCTTGAAACACTCCATGGGACGCAGGGCAAATAAAAACTATCGTGTTACAAGCTATGCGAAGGGGAATATCTTTTGTAATTGTTTCACATTGATTCATGTAAAAATGTACACAACGCCCCCCCCCCCCTGAATGGAAGTAGCGACCCCCAATCGTTACGACCCATCAGAACGCCTCTAGAAATCTTAAAAACGCCCCCTAAGGGGCGGCACCGCCCCCGTTGAGAATCACTAGTTTAGACGTACACTCTCCCGTCGTGTACGAGACATCTACGTGTTTCGCCTTATTGGTCAACGTTTTACCATAGGCGGCGTTGCCTAGAAGTTTCATGGTTTCGCTGGTTATTGCGTAGACATCATCTCTATCACCTTGTCGACGCGCTTCTGAAACAGTGTCCCCAAACTGTTTAAAACACATCACAGGTGTATATTTAATCACCTGGTAAATACAGGTGACTTCTAAACCTTTGGTCAGGTACCAGCGAAGCAGAGGTGTTGCCAACATAATTTTTTTACCCACATAACTGCCGATCAACGTCCTCCTGGGGGTAGTCAGGAGTTTATGTTTCTCGGCGTATTCCCGCATGAAAGGCCCAATATCATCTCTCGTGACGTCGACATTTTTAAAAATAGGCGTCATTTCCGAGAAATGCTCTTTCAAGTGGTCGGGGACATGAATGTCACACTCGACTAAACCAAACAAGGTTTCGTCTAGCACAGAGGCGAGAATCTGTTTTTCCGTTAACGGGTACCGACATTTGGTATAAGATGGTTTCTGGGTCGGGAAGGTGGCGCTCATAAAGCGACCGATTGATCGATCGGTTTCCTTCAGGTTTTGCCACTCACACTCCCACATTTCGATCAAGGTGACGTCACACTCATTCTTCAAATAAGCACCAATTTCCCGCGTCTGTGCGTACAACTCAATCAAAGGTTTTTTGTTGACTGGGTTAAAATCACGACCGGTGGTTAGTGGGCAGTCAGGATGGCCGTGGAACAGGCAACCATGGAACTGGTAGACGGTACGAGAGTCTTTGTCCCAACCGTCTACCCTAATGTGCCCATAACCCAACGACATCTCACGACCGTTAAACTGGGTTTTTAAAACCACATTACTCGTGTGCGAGACCCAACTCAACCAGTCGCGGCACTGCACGGTGTATTTATGGAGCTTGTGGTACCTGAAACCATCCTCCCTGTTTCGTCTAACAAGAAAGTCAGTGGGCATTTTCTGCATTAGCGCCCACAAATAAAGGACATTCGCATCATAACTTTTAATACAATGTGCCATTTTACCCCCTCTAATGCACGTTTTACCTTGCTCGTGGAACCTATGAAATATAATTGAGGGTCCCCCAACTATATTTTGGTGCAACGTGTGGTGCAAATCTGCCTCCCGCTCCGAGCATAAAGAGAAAAAGACATTTGACGGGAGGGTTTTGAAAAGATATTTTAAAGTTATGCCGGGTACCGAAATCGCATCTTTAAACATATCTACACCTAGACCCGCGTAAAAACTAACCTGTTGCTCTAACGCTATTAAAAAGGGGACCACGTCTTTGTTGTTGTACCACGTCAGAAAATCGCGTAGAGTGGCCATGCGGTTATCGGTCCAAACTAGCTGACATTCGGCGTACTCGTCACTAGAAATGTTAGTGTTTTTAAGGGCGGAAAAAAAGCCGAATGGGGTAGTAACACCGTTTCGTTTAATTTGTCTTAATCTGTAATATACTCATAACAGAAAAAACCTTTGGTTTCTGTTACTTTATACGCGGCTAGGTATTTACTATAACTAAAACCGGGGGCTAAGTAATTGATGATATCTAAAAGCTTTAACTCGGGAGTGGCAATACACATAAAATTATTATTTCTCTTGACTAAATATTTAAAATCTTGACCAAGGAAATATTTGATGAGGTACGGCTTGATAACGTTGACATCGTACTTTCCCGAATTGAAACCTAACACGGGTAGCTCCTGCAAATAATCATCGAGTCTCTCACTGAGTCCCTCTAAATCACCGAGTTGGGTGTATACCTCATCAAAACGCTCACGCAAAAGAGCGTAAGAGGCCTCGGCAGTTTGGGTCAGATGATCGACCATCCTATTGACCAGGTTTTATAGATCACCCGTCGTGATAAAACAAACGGGAGCTTCAAAACCGGGACGTTAGAAGCCACCGAACAAGACAAGGGCACGTGTTTAGCTGTGTAGGTAGTTGCGCTACCACTGGGCTTTACAGAGGGCTCGAAATAACACTCGTAGTCAAAGGTGGCTCGATAGGGAAAGACGAATTTTGTATCTACCTCTATTCCCTGCGCTTCGAGCGATTCCCAAATGGTATCGGGTGGGGTATACACCCCGCCCTTAAATATTTCCATTCGCTTATTGCCGGCACAGGTCTGCTCATGTCTGTCCATGTCCCTAAAAATCTTCCATAATTTACCGCATTTGAGACACTAAAAGGAATGGCTGGCCCTATCTATATCTACTATATACATGAAATGATTTTTAAACATTAAAAGACGCAACGTTTCTGGATAACTATCACTACCTCTAAGTTTGGGGGTCAGGGTATGCGCGTCGTCAAACTCAAAAATATCTATATTTATTTTAAAACATTTTTCTAACACGGGAATATCAGTTAAATTAACCCCGGGAGAATCTATGAGGGACTCTAGTCCCTGCTGTGTTTGCCACTGATCTAGGAGCCGGCGCGTGCTTTTTCTAACATTAGTAACGGGCGTACCCCTAAAAACGGCCAGACACCTAAAAAAGCAAAAGTTATCACTTTATGGTTTGATGTTTGAATCCTGTTGTAAACGTATTGATGTGTTTATTATCGGTGATGAATTTTGGTATGTCTTGTAAAAAGCAGCCGATTGGGAAGTCTTGAATATGATAGAGGTAGAATGAGGTCGCCAGGATTGCTTCAACATAATATTTTGTATTTGGTCTGTTTACTTGTGCGTTTGTAAGAATGTCGCTATCGTGTAAGTTTGAGACAAAAGATTTGAAATCTGTAATGTTGTTGACTAGAAGTGGATGTTCTAAAACACAGGCGTTGTTATGTAAGGCGTGGTAGAAATGAAGGTCGCGAGTTTCTCTGTGGCATAAAATTGAATGGTGACTGTAATTAATTTTAAAGCGTTTTGTTTGTTGTGTAAAGATTGGACTAAATAATGACATCAAGTCTACGGATTGTGTTCTGTCTGGCCTATGAAAGAAAGTGAAGACGGTATAAATATTTATGGATTTTGTTATGTGTCTTGATTGTATTCCAATTATTAGTGTATTTCTCTCTAGTGTCAGTTGGTAAGTCACATAAACTGTCTTGCTCAGAGGATACAAGAGGTCTCTTGGTAGGGTTTTGTTGGGTACTGGACATTGGGCGTTTGAGTGGGTTTGTCTGGTCTGCAGCTATTGTAGAGGATGGGATGGGGCCGGTTACCTGCAGGTGAATCAGGGTGGGGAGAATTGTGGCAGCTGAGGTGACTTCTGATGATGATGGTTGATAGTGGTGCGCCGATGTTGAAGGCATTCTCAAAGTTGATGATGATGATGAGGTTGCTGTATCGGCTGATGTTGATGCTGATGTTGAAGTGGGGTGTTGTTTAAGGTGGAACCGCATATTATCAATGCAGGTAAAGTTTTTACCACAAATGTCACAGGTAATCAAAGTCAACGAGTGCACGGTTTTGATGTGCCATGATAGTGCATCCCGGCGGGTGAAAGTTTTGTTGCACCAGACACATGTTATGTTTTGTACCACTGATGTGATTTGTAACACTGTGTCTGTTCGTGGTGCTCCGGGCCCATGTTCCAGTTCTATGTGGTGTTGTAGCATATCGGGCCATGTGAATACTTGACTACAGAGACGGCACTCATGTCTCTGCTCTGCATGGATCGTGTTCATATGCCGAGTTAGGTCGCGGTCGCGGGTGAAAGACCGCTCACACGTCAAGCATTCAAGCATCCATATCGTTGAGTTGACTCCATCTGAGAAAGAGGAACAAAAAAGAAGTTAGTCATACAATAAAAACATAAAATTAAACATGTAACAAACTGCTAGAGAGAGAGAGAGAGAGAGAGAGAGAGAGAGAGAGAGAGAGAGAGAAAGAGAGAGAGGACACACACACACATGAACAAACACCAGAGTGCATCTCTTTCTGTGATGTTAACATATCAGAAAGACCCCGCGTGCTGTGGAAGTCTGATTCCTTTTTAGTTGTTAACTCGTTCGTTTTTATGAAGGGCACGCTTTTTTATTACAGTAAAGTTTTGTTGTGATATTAATAAATGACCCGGACCGACAGTAAAGACAAAGCTATTGAGCTCCCAGTTCTCTTTTGTTAAACACAAAGTACCTTCGCCCCATATCGATTGATTCCAGTCGTGTTCAAATGCACAGGTGCGGCCACGTGAACAAATTAAAATAAAGAATTTTTTCATCAGAAGAAAAACATGTGTATTCGCCCGATATTGATTTTGTCTTTGTGTCACCAGGTCGGAATAATGTTGCTTTTGTCTTGATAACAGGTGCGGGTACCTCGATGTACTCGTCAACACTCTGTGTTGTAGCAAACTGCTTTGTATCAATCAACGAAAACAACCAAATCAATTTATCGATCTATCCACCTGTCTTTGCGTCAATTATTTTTCCCCCGGGTAAATGTTGACGCGTACATAATTATGTTCAACTGTCAGAAATTATCACACTCTGGTGTAAGTGGGAATGAGTCAACAACAGCCAGCTTTGTCTCGGACAAATGAAAAAAAAAAGTTGTGATATTTACCCTTGCTTAACAATATATGAAGGTTTAAACTAAGGAGATTTTTCAGAACCAAGACTTTTTCGTAGTACATAGACAAAATTAATACATAAATGTTATATATTTTAACTTATCGAAAACAACCATATACATATGTTTCTTAAAATGACATATAGAAAATAATTTAACACCCTAGCAAAACATACACAGATAAAAATAACAGAGATATTTATTTATATTTAACACCTTAACACAAAACACAAATACCGAAAAAAAAATAAACAAAGACAGAATAGAAACAAACAAAACGCCAAACATATGTATAAACATCCGAAACAAACAAAATGCCATACATACATATAAACATCCAAAACAAACAAAACGCCAAACATACGTATAAACATCCGAGTTTATTATTTTTTTTGTGATAGGCAGAGATAGAAATAAACTCTGCACGTCTTTTTTAAATTAACGATGATATACGCACCGTTTTTTATTTAGTTATTATTTTCTTCATTTTTAACTTTTTATATTGTGTTTCTATGTGGTATCAGTTTCCTTTTAACACTGCCTAGTACATATACAAAATTAATACATAAATGTTATATATTTTAACTACCTACCGAAAAACGAAACGAATACAGAAACAAACACAACCATATAAAATTTTTTTTTTTTTTTTCACAATAATATTCTTAGCAAAAATGAAAATACAGAGATATAAAATTCAACATACGTTTTTTGGTTTGTGAGCTTGATGTGGTTTCAGAAGGTTGGTTTGTCAGAAGACTGGTCTTTGGGCGTCGAGTTCTGGTTAAAGAATGATGCATGTCTACAGGATTTCTCTGCTTATATTACGAGAAAGACTTGTCTCTCACAGACTCAATGCAGGTGCGCACAATCTGTCACGCGACGATGCCAGAACATTTTGTTGTGTAGAATCGATAACTGCGCGTGCGGCTTTTGTGACAATGGTCGGAAACCGTTATTGATTATTTTCGTTACACGACCTTCAATAACGTGCAGGTGCTCGTGTGGCCAGAGTTAATGGTGTTTTGTGAATTGTGAGTGGTTTACGATTCAACTGTTGAACAAAGGTTGACATTTACAAAAATAGAACTATGCTTTTTTATAACATGGAAAGAGAAGTGTACCCAGTACGATTTTTGTGTGTCCGTTGGTCTGTTAATGTTGTATGTAAAAATATATTCAGTGAGAAAACGGGTAATACTGTGTTGTATACAACCTTTAAAAAAGCACATGCTATATATAGGGTCTGATGACTAAACATGAATAACAAAAACAGCCGCTTATATTTTCACTCGGTTTTGTCACAATGGGCGGAAAGTGGAATCGATAACTTTAGAGCTCACACGCGCAATCTGGCATGTGCACAATTCGATAACTTCGCAGGTGGTTTGACACAATGGTCTGAAGTCTGTTATTGATTATTTTCGATACACGAACTTTTAATTGCGGGTAGGTGGAGAAAGAGTTACGATCGAACATTAAAAAATGAGACATTTACACAATAAAGAGATCGCGCTATTTCACATTGGGTTATTATAGAAAAGCGGTTCTCGATATATAGGTTTGCTTGTGACTGTGCGAGTAACGCTTTTTAGCACGGGGCAGTGGTTCTCATGATGTTTTACACCAAGGGTTTGAAGGTTTTTTTAGAAAGTGGTTCTCATGTTAATGAGAGTAGTGGGGGTCTCAGATATAAAATAACTGTGTATGAGTGTAGTTTATCATTGTTAGCTATGGACACAAGATGGGTGCATCCGTTCACTGCCCTAATAGCAGGCCCCACTGGTAGTGGCAAATCTGTCTTTGTACACAGGTTTTTACAACATATCCAGGATATGGTGACACCTATTCCAGATGAAATTATATGGTTTTATGGAGAGTGGCAGTCCTTGTACCAAACCATGGTGGGTGTTCAGTTTATTGAAGGACTGCCGGACATGGACCAGTGGACAGGTGATAAGAAACGTCTGCTCGTTATAGATGATCTGATGAAGACGGATGATAGAGTAACGAAATTATTCACAAAAGGGAGTCATAATAGGAATATAAGCGTAATGTACATTGTGCAAAATCTATTTGGTAAGAACACAGAACCATTAGTTTGAATTCTCATTATAAAGTGCTTTTCAAAAACCCACGCGATGGGTCGCAGATTATTAATCTAGCCAAGCAGATGTACCCAGGTCGTACTGCCTATGTCCAAGAAAGTTTTAAAGACGCGACGTCGGCCCCACACGGTTATTTGCTAATCGACCTGAAACAGGCAACACCAGACACTTTAAGACTACGTGGTCAAATATTTCCACACGAACAACAAGTCGTCTACGTCCCCGCATAACGAGATGGGGAAAAGGTGAGACGCCATGTTGAAATACTGAAATTTTTAGGTACTGCCAAAACACCAGTAATCAAGGCTGTTATGAAAACAGCGTCCCCCGAGCTTGTAGGAACACTCTGTGAGTGTTGTCACAACGTATTAAAAGGTAACGTTTCACTGACACCCCCTCAGAAGAGGCGTATGCGTCGTTACAAAAACATCCTGAGAGCGCTTACCAAGAAGAATTGTCGGTCAAAAGACGGAAACAATTTTTACAAACTGGAGGTTTTTTAAGTGCGTTGTTAACACCCCTACTAACCGTGCTAAAAGGCGTTTTAGGCATGTAGATGGCTAAGAAAATGATTTTGATGGACCCTCGTTTGTTAGACGCGCAAAAACCTTATAAAACCCCCGATGCTCTGAGAGATAACTTGGGAGAATTGGATACTCAAATGCAACTAGTCTTGGAACGTGAAGATTTACCAGTGGGTGACAAAGCCAGATTATATCAACGAACACTGCAGCGTTATTTGACTCGTCTAGAACAGTACAGTCACGTGTCTCTAGGTCTCGTGGACATTAAGTCTCCACTTAACGAGTCGAGCTCGAAGCCTCCCATCGATCAACCCACTGTACTTAAAGACGAGATCGTGGACAAAATTCTTCTGTCCCCTCCCGAACAAGTCACACCCACTAATCGAACAAAGGTGGTTGACAGTAAATTGCGAGATACAGCGGCGTATTCACTCAGAAGAAGGAAAAAGACAAAAACGCCAAAGTGGGAAGCATGGTCAAAGAAGTGAATACGATTTTAAAACAACATTACTACGACCCGAAACTACCTGGGTCTTATGGCGGAGTCGATGCCTTGCAACGTAGTTCCAAACTTACTTGTAAAAAAATTGAAGAGTGGTTAAGCCATCAGGATACGTACACCTTACACAAACCGGTGCGTAGAAAATTTAAAAGACGCGCCACCATCGCGGGTGGTATCGATCAACAGTTCCAGGCTGCTTTAATAGACTTGCGGGGTTTAAAAAAATTCAACGATGGGTTTTCCTATCTATTAACGTGTATCGATGTGTTTAGTAAATTTGCTTGGGCTGTTCCCCTGAAAAAATAAACTGGGACAGCTTTAGTAGCAGCGGTGAATACCATTTTTACCAATCGCAAACCGATAAATTTTTAAACAGACAAAGGCAGTGAGTTCGTCAACAAAACATTCTTAAAGTTTCTTAAGGATGAAGGTGTCCATTTCTTCACTACGGAAAATGAAGACACCAAAGCAGCTATTGTCAAGAGGTTTAATCGAACCCTCAAAGAAAAAACGTGGCGTTACTTTACCAAAACCAACAGTCTTCGATACGTCAACGAGATAAACCAACTGGTCCACAACTACAATTATTCGTATCACCGGAGTATTAAGATGGCGCAGTCAGAAGTTACCCCGATCAATCAAGAAGAGGTGTGGTATACGTTGTATTCGACCCCTGAAGTCGTCGGCAGAAAAGTCTATTTTAAAGAGGGTGATCGCGTGCGGATCGCCCAAGCCAAACAAACTTTTAAAAAGGGTTATACACCCGCCTGGACAGAAGAGTTGTTTACGGTCAGTCGGCTAAACCACACAAGACCGGTCACATACGTCCTTAAAGATGATTCGGGTGAGGAATTGAAAGGGTCTTTTTACCAAGAAGAGTTGCAGCGGGTCAGTGACAAGGTAGTTTATCGAATCGAGTCCATTTTGCAAGAACGGCGAGGTGTCAGGGGTGTTAAAGAGTATTTAGTCAAATGGTTCGGTTATAACTTGTCATTCAACAGCTGGATTTCCTCCAAACAACTAGCGAGATATCAAGACTGATGGAGATAGAAGAAGTGAGCACTCCAGTTTTACGGTCATCCCCGCCCAAGGCCACGAGAATCTTACTCTAGTCTTTTTTTGGGAAACTAGTCCCACGGGTAGAGATCGTTTTCATCTGCCAGATGATCGTTATATATGTCGTCATCGGGGTCTCGTTATTCAATCTGAGTCGGAGCAACGCCGAGGGACCTGACGGAAAGTTTTGGATCGCCTTAATGAGCAGTTGAAACGAGTTGTACTAAAAACTTTCTCTATCCCTAGAGGTATGCTATCGCACATGCAGGATAATCTGTTTCTCAGTCAAACCCCGACCCGCCTAGTGATTGGCCTAATCACTTCGACCGCTGTTAACGGATCGTATACGTCTAACCCATTCAATTTCGCTAATTTTGGTCTGATCTATTTAAATGTCAGCGCGGACGGCAGAACAATCAGTGGTAAGCCTTTGTCGATGGATTATGAGCACAACCAGTACGTGAGAGCCTTCTTCGGGACGAATCTAGCCATGGGGCTGATTGGTAAAGACGCCGGCAACGACCTTGAATATAGACATTTTAAGAATGGGTACGCCTTATACGCCTTTGACCTCACCCCCAGTCTACTGTACGGTGATCAGTTTGAGATTGCAAAGTCGGGCCCTGTCTCAGTAGAACTTAAATTCGCAGATATCACACCCGAACCATTACAGGTCCTCGTCTACGCCGAGCAAGACTCGATCTTGGAGATCTCGAAATCGCGCCAAGTTTTGACAGACTACACTACTTAGACGATGAATACAGACGAGATACGGACCATCCTCCTGTCGGATATATTTGTTAAACGAACTGGGCTCGTTAAAGTTTTAGCTCGTGACCAATTACTTCTACGTATCAATCCGAGCCAGACGGCTGCTTTCGTCATCAACACTGACCCTAGCTATTGACCCGGTGACCACTGGGTCGCTCTATATTATAATGGCCTTGGCACTTTTGAATATTTTGATTCTTTCGGACTACCGCATAGACACCCGGACCTGGTTAATTTTATAGCGAGAAACTCCAACCGACCTGTTAACTACAATGCTAGACATTTACAAGATGTAGTTACCAACGTTTGTGGCCTCTGCGTCATTTATTTCGTATTGGTCAAAGTTCGTGGTGGTACTATGCAACGCGTCCTACTACCCTTTTCGGCTAGACAACACGCCAACGATCGATTATTTTTTCGACTAGTCAGACCCTGGCTAGCGAGCCACATGACTAGATACGTTTTTCGTTCATAAACAAAGGAAGAGATCAATAGACACGTGTGTGTATTTTCCTCTATAAGGCTTTGCCCGCCCTTTTATCGGATTTTTGCTGTCCTTTTTTCTCACGCCAATACGACCATGAGTCATACACTTACAATCCCAGCACACACAAATTTCCACATCGACAACGCGTCAACTATCGATTGGTTTTTCGACTAATCAAACCCTGGCTAACACAAGTTTACTCACATCGACAACGCGTCAACAATCGATTAGATTTTCGACTAATCAAACCCTGGGTAGTACAAGTCTGGATACGTTTAAAAAAACCAGATTGAACTGGTATTCCTTCATATATAGACACTTGGAAGACCAAGGCCCAAACACTCACGTTCATACTTTACTGAAGCAGTGGTGTAATAATGACAGATTCTTACACCTCACTTAAGATGGCTTCCAGTGTTCCCAACAACTGGGTCTACATCAAAAGAAGTGATGAAATGCTTGTACCGTTGGAGAGCGGGCTGAAGGCCGCGTCTGTAAGTGTTTACCGAGGCCAACCTTTACTACACGTGCGAAAATATTTTGGTGAATCCTACCTCAAGTTTCCTACCAAAAACGGCATTACGTTAACTAGATCTGAGTTTGAACATTTGTTGACTTTACAGGGTGAAATCCTCGCCGAATTTGACCGACTACAGTCACCAAACACGGATACCTATCCTACTACTTGTACCAGTAACACATTTGACCACTACATCAATTCCAGTTGTTACCAACCAATATCCCCAGAACCAAGTTGGTTTCCTAACACCAACCCTTGTACGTCAGCTCCCACCACAGACAACCACCTGGCCGATGTCTCTAATCTACCACCGAAGAAGCAGAGACCTACTACCTCCCCCAGTAACACGTTTGACCAGTACATCAACTCCAGCTGTTACCAGTCAATATCCCCAGAACCGAGTTGGTTTCCTAACACCAACCCTTGTACGTCAGCCCCCACCACAGACAACCACCTGGCCTATGTCTCTAATCTACCACCGAAGAAGCAGAGACCTACTACCTCCCCCAGTAACACGTTTGTCGACTACATCAACTCCAGCTGTTACCAGTCAATATCCCCAGAACCGAGTTGGTTTCCTAACACCAACCCTTGTACGTCAGCCCCCACCACAGACAACCACCTGGCCGATGTCTCTAATCTACCACCGAAGAAGAAGAAGACACCTACAAAGCGGCTGAGACTTGTGCTTTAGCTTGATATTATTTTAAAAGAATAAAATATATTTATTAACTAAATTCTTTGTTACCTATATAGTCTAACTGTTGTAATATAACTATCGTCTATATGTCTAAATATTGTATAACTGTTGTCTCAATAATGGCTAAATATATCATCTTCCTAGTGTAACATAAATATCATATAACTGTTGTCTCAATATGTCTAAATATACCGTATAACTGTTGTCTAAATATTGTCTGTAAAACATAAATAAACAACAACACCATTATCGAACTAATATATTACTATATAAAAAGTTACACCCCACATTTTCCTTATATAAAAGGCACGCGCCACCTGCCGCGCCACCTGAATGATACCTATTTTTCCTTATATAAAAAGTCATGCGCCACCTGCCACGCCACCTACGCGCCACCTGAATGATAACCGTTTTGCGAATTACATACTACTCATATGTTACTAGAATCTAGGTAAGACAAGAGAACTGATGAAGGAGATCAAAATTAGGCAGCTAAAATACTTTGGCCACATAAAAAGGCATAACACCTTGCAGAAGACCACAGTAGAAGGGAGGGTTGAAGGCAAAAGTGCTATAATGTGAAGATAACAACAAGAGATGGACAGGAAAGAGTCTATCAGAGTGCACCATCAAGACAAGAGACAGAATACGTTGGAGATCCATTACAGACGACCTTCGTTGTGGAGATGGCATCTGATAATGATGATTCTCTTCCCCCCCCCCCCCCCCCCACCTTTTCCACTTTTTAGGGTTCTGTTTTGAACGTGCCACTTTCGTTAAATGTGCATCCTAACCGGGTTAAAATGTTTATTTTAATCATATTTGTTGAACTTTGTAAACACAGAGATACTACAAGTTTTTTTTTCGTTTTTTTTTAACAAAGAAGCTTTATCTAAAACAACATGTAAAAAAAAATCAGCATATTATTAACAGCTTATATATGCTCACACAATACGTGGACAAATTATGATTACCATGATAAATACATTTTCAGACAAGCTTCTCTCGATTCTCATATAGGCCTACACATGCATTCTTATCTAAACACCATAAAGATGAGAAAGGAAATGAAAAGAAAGAAAACAGAAGCGAAGTCCCCCAGGTTAAAGCAACTATATAGCGAACAGTACAGTCAACTGGACAGGGAAGTTAAACGCCAAACCCGAGCCAACAAAAGGAATTTCCTAGACGATCTTGCAAAACAGGCAGAAGAGGCAGCACTGAGAAATGAACAAAGCACAGTATACAAAATAACTAAATTCATCAGCGGAAAACAAGGTGCAAATAATATTACATTAGTAAGAGATAAGCAAGGAAATCTCATCAAGACAGCAGAGGGACAGGAAACAAGATGGGCAGAGCACTTCAGAGAAACTCTGAACAAGGAAATACCAGAGACACAATTGAATGTTCCTGAGGCTGAAAACGATCTAGATGTAAATACAGACATTCCACGAAAAGAAGAAATCATCACAGCAATCAAAGGGTTAAAGAACGGTAAAGCTCCGGGCCATGATAACTTAAATGCAGAGCTATTTAAGACAGACCCTGAGCTAGCAACAGAACTATTAGAACCACTATTTGCACAAGTGTGGAAAACGGGGACAACACCATCAGAGTGGAACAAAGGAATAATTGTCAAATTGCCCAAGAAGGGAGATCTTTCAGACTGCAATAATTGGAGAGGAATCACTCGTCTCTCAGTTCCCAGCAAAATACTAGGCAAGATAATTATACAGAGAATTTCAAAGGCAGTAGACTACAAACTGAGGAAAGAACAAGCAGGATTTAGAAAGAACAGAAGATGTGTAGACCATATATTCACTCTCAGGAACATTATAGATCAGTGCTCAGAATGGCAAAGACAGCTTTACATAAATTTTGTTCATTTTGAAAAGGCTTTTGACAGCATACATAGGGACAGTTTATGGAAAATACTGAGGGCTTATGGAATTCCAAGCTGCATAGTGTCAATCATAAAAAGCCTCTATGCCAACTTTACGTGTAGTTTTGGGCAGAGCAACCTAACCTTCGAGGTGAAGACAGGAGTACGACAGGGATGCCCCTTATCAACCACTCTATTTTTAACAGTCATAGACTGGGTGATACGCCAGACAACAGAGGGCAGTCCAAGAGGAATAAGATGGACTACATTTTCAACATTGGAAGATCTGGAATATGCAGATGACATTGCACTGCTGGCACATTCACATCAACACATCCAGGAAAAAACGGATAGACTCAATAAATTTAGCCAGCAGGTGGGCTTGAACATCAATTTAAAGAAGTCAGAGGTCATGACGCTCAATGTGAGCAACCCTGAGCCCATATCAGTAAGGAATCAGCAACTGGTACAGACAGATACCTTCACATACCTGGGAAGCATAGTAACACCAGACGGTGGGGCAGGCAAAGACATCAACATCAGAATGAATAAGGCAAGAACAGCCTTCTTTAGCCTAAATAACATCTGGAAGTCCTCCCAATACAGCACAAGCACAAAATTAAGATTATACCAGAGTTGCGTGCTTTCTGTGCTTCTCTATGGTGCGGAATGCTAGAGAGTCACAGAGAAGGAAATGTCAAAATTGTCCTCTTTTCACACAACATGCCTAAGAAAAATTCACCGAATCTTTTGGCCGAATACCATCACCAACCAAGATCTGCTTACTCGTAGCAAGCAAGAGGACATGCATACCATCATAGCTGGCAGACGCTGGAGCTGGGTTGGTCATGTCCTCAGAAGAGACCCCGATGCCATCACAAGAACAACTATGCTTTGGACCCCTGAAGGAAAGCGAAAGAGAGGCCGACCAAAAACAACTTGGCGGAGGACTGTGGAGGCTGAGATGCAAAGAATGAACCAGAGTTGGGGCACTGTACGAAGGATGGCCACCGACCGTGCAAAGTGGAATCAATTTGTTGTTGCCCTACAAGACGCCACTAGGCGTGATGGCCACTGACTGCTTTGACGGTCGGTGGTTAAGGATCGAAGAAGAAGAATGCATTCTTATGCAGGTACTTAAGATAATATTTGTTAGGTGATAAGAATATCACGCAATTAGCCTTTAGTGTGTGTGCGTGTGAGAGAACAAAAGAAACGGTTGTTCCGGATTATTTTAAATTTCTTTGTGCCCACTGAATATAAAGAATTATTCTTGGGCACTACCACCTGAGTCTCCTAAGTGGTAATTTGTTGAGGATCACAGTATATTATCCAGCATAAATAACGCTACTGTGACCCTATCACACATTTATTTCTTTTCACAAACATTTTCACATTCAGCACACAGTTGCGGTGATATAAAAATTCCTCGACGTTTTCTAATGTTGCCTCTTCGACTTCCATCTTTAAGTATTTATGCATTTTTTCTCCAGATTCACATATTTTATAGTGTCTCTTACCTCACTAATATATTAATAACTGCCCTTAACTCCATTAACGTATTAAAGAAGTGCCCCTTACTCCTCTAATATGTTATGTAATTGTAGTGCCCCTGACTCCACTAACATACTTACTTACTTACTTAGTCGTTCCCCTTCTACCGTGAGGTGTAGAGGTTTGGAAGAGAGAGCGCCAGACTATCCTATCGGCTGTCGTCCTCCTGGCCTGGTTCCATTCTAGTCCTCCATCCTTCAAAGATTGTCTAATGTTGTCCTCCCAGCGGACTCTGGGTCGTCCTCGGGGTCTGGATCCTTGGCTCTTTGTTTCCCATACTTGTCGTGGTATCCGATCTTTTCCGATTCTGCAGACATGGCCAAACCATCTTAATTGGGACTGTTCTATTTGGGTCTGCAGGGGGTAGGATTTAAGGCCTTGACGTATCGTCTGGTTGCGTACCATGTCTCTTCTTGTTACTTCAACCACCTTCCTCAGATACCTCATTTCTGAGGTTTGGATCTGGCTTTTATGGGTTGTAGTCATTGCCCATGACTCGCATCCGTATGTCAAGATTGGGACATAGGTGGAGCGGTATACAGCCATCTTCCTTTTCTTACCAACCTCTCTCTTGCTGAGGAATCCTCGATTTATGGCCTGAAAAAGTCTCCCAGCTGCTGCTTTTCGAGTGGCCAACTCTTCTTTGATGCCTCCCTTTCGGTCTATAATAGCTCCGAGGTATTTAAAGTGGTCGACCTGCTCCAGGACCTGTTCTCCCAGCTTAATCCACTAACATACCGGTATTTAATAGAATCCCTAACTCCACAATCATAAAAAACGCCCCTTAATCCACTAACATATTAAATAGTGCCCCTAACTCCACTAACGTACCGGTATTTAACAGAGCCCCTTACTCCACCGACATTAGGAAGTGTCCCTTTGTGGTGAAAATTCTAATACCCATATATAATTTAAAGCATAATGGTAAAGAAGAACGAAATAAAATAAGAAAGAAAGAGGAATGGTAAAAGACCAGTGCCTTCCATGTATAAAAAACGCCTTCGTATATCGCGCCGTAATAGGAACACTCGATCTCTGCTTTGCCCGCTTCGTCTGTAGCTCAAATAAATGCTTCTACGGTTAACCGCAGTATATGCCTTCGTATAACAGTCGGTTCTAAAAATAAAACAAATCATCATCATCAGTTGCCATCTCCACAACGAAGGTTGGCTGTAATGGATCTCCAACGTCTTCTGTCTCTTGTCTTGATGGTGCACTCTGATAGACTCTTTCCTGTCCATCTCTTGATGTTATCTTCCCACTTATAGCGCTGTCTTCCCCTTGCACGTTTGCCTTCAACTCTCCCTTCTGTTATGGTCTTCTGCAAGGTGTTATGCCTTTTTATGTGGCCAAAGTATTTTAGCTGTCGAACTTTGACCTCCCTCATTAGTTCTCTTTTCATACCTAGATTTTCTAGGACCTCCTTATTTGTTTTCATCTCTTTCCATGAGATACGCCCCATTCTTCTATATATCCACATTTCAAGAGCCTCAATTCTTTCTTCCAACTGCTTATTCATCGTAAATGTTTCTGCACCATACAGAAATGCAGAATATATATAACACTTTATGATTCTCAGTTTTAATTTGTGAGATAACTGTTTGGATGTCAGTATATGTTTCATGTTGTTGAATGTAGCTTTGGCCATTCCTATTCTCTGCTTGATTTCTGTTTCACATCTGCCATCTTCTGTTATTATATGACCGAGATATACGTAGCTCTTGGCTTGTTCCAGGATTTCCCCATTTACGCTTATCTTTAATGTGGGTTTATCGTCTGTTTTGCTAATTAAAGTATGCTGTATGCTTAGACGACCTTGGATAGGCACACTGCGTAATGAGACGGTATAATGACCCAATTAGCACAAAATAATTGAATGGAATGACGGACGAACTTAGAAGCAGGGACGAGAAAGGATCGACGGAGCGAAGCAATTGTACTATATCGTCTCGCGTTCAAAAATGTGACGGCTATCACATGCAGAACGCATGAGAGCTTTGCATGGCCAGATTTTTTTTTAAATATACAATGATAAAAATTAACTAAAGATTCAATGTAAGGTTTTAAAAAACATGTTTAATGCTTATTAGGAAACATGACACAATACTGGTTTACGTCTGAAATCCTGACAGAACAGTTAAAAAGGATGCGGACAGTGGAAGTTAAAAATAAACAACTGAGATCGATAAAAGACAGGAATTTTAAATGGGCCATTTGTTCTCATGATAATCATATAATTGGGTACCTTAAGACTAGTGGACTAGGAATATGTTATAAATTATCAAAATGGTCCATTAGATACTAAAATATTGGTATAAAACATATGGAAACTGGCATGGTCTGGTCATATCTGTTAGATAAAATGGCATGATGTTTTTGAAAACACGTAGAGGAACGAAAGCTGAAATAGTACGGAGTAAAAGATTGGCTAGAATTTAAAGCAAGCCGAGGTGTGATTGGCTAAACTATATATACGAATCTAGTTGTTGATAGTAACGCGTAGTAAATGGGATAATTTTTTTTTAAAATTCATTCAAAATATAGTTAGGCTTTGAGCGATTGGTCGAAGCATTTGAATTGAACGAAATAGAACGCTACTCGTTGCCAGTTTCAAAAGATTTTCATAAGAGCAGGAGCGATGTCAGACTTGTGCTGTGGTTTATAAATTATATCGACCGAAAGCAGTCTGAAACAGTGGGCAAATCTAGATATGTGCCATTCTCTAGTGCCTTATTCGTCGTAACCTGTGTTATTTCCTTTCTATGTGGTAAGATTGATTTTATTGACTTTTTTAATTTGAAAATTGGTTGTGTATAAGAAAAGGCCATGACAAAAGGTTGTAACTAAATGGTTCCATGGCAGGCTTGGGCATGGCCTAGTTGTTGATGTATTATACCATGGACCATTTGAGAAAGTGAGAACTATCAATATATATGTGATGATCATGCTGAAACATTACACCTATCTTATTGCATGGTGAAGTATGGCTGGAATGACAGAGGTGTTGTCTCCATAAGGGAAAAATGAAAAAGAAAACTGGTACTATTGGTTCCATCACATGAAAGTGGAGAAGCTTGGTTGTCAGAAAGAGCTGACCATGTTCTTTTTATTACATGCATGTTTACAGGTAAAATTGGAGGAATTAGTTTGATATTAAGACAGGATCATACTTGCTTTGACAGGGGTTTCCTGCTGGTACTTGGCTGATGCTGTCAGAAATATTCAGCACTAGATCAAGTCATCTCTGACAACAGCTGTTAAGAGAGAGATTTCAGACCAGAGGGTCTGAAGCGTGTGGCCAAATAGACTGCAATCATTATGAATCCCAGGCACAGATAAGTGATATATCTGGCCTGGAGCAACTTATCATTACTGCATATTTTCTAGGACAATCTCTTCAAGTGAATAAACTTTTCCTCCAAAACTAAAAACAGTACAACAGAGTCCATAAGAGTGATAAAGAGAACAATTGGGATGATGTATATCCCCTACCAGCTTCAAGGAACAAGTAATTAGATAGAGAAAAAAATACCCAGTTGAAGATTGATTTCATGCATTATGGACACATGGTCTATTGCTTGTAAATAATTGCATATACATATTTGTAAATATATAAGATTCCATCAAACTGATTATCAATGACTAAAGTCCTGGCCAAAAGAACATTTAGGCTCAGGACCAATAAAGTTTAACAGAAAATTTTTCATTATAAAACTTAACCGCTGGAGTTAGTTGATTTTATCTTAGAAGTTAATATTTGTTGGTATATGTTTTGTATTGAGGTTATTCCACACACTCACTTTTACATTACCCTAGACACTTAACGAAGCCAACATTCATATTGATTAAGAATTAGTCTGATTGAGATATAAATGTGGCAGCAAGTAAGGTCATCTGAATTACACACCAAGCCTATTAACTTCAGATACCTTCACAGCTGATCTCAGTCAGTACACTAAGTACTTTATACTATATTTAAGTCCCAACTCACCACACCCTTAAACACTTTCCTCTCCTGGTAAATATACCGGTTTGAAGCACAGTGGCATCATGTTCCTCATCATCATCATCATCAGTTGCCATCTCCACAACGAAGGTTGGCTGTAATGGATTTCCAACGTCTTCTGTCTCTTGTCTTGGTGGTGCACTCTGATAGACTCTTTCCTGTCCATCTCTTGATGTTATCTTCCCACTTATAGCGCTGTCTTCCCCTTGCACGTTTGCCTTTAACTCTCCCTTCTGTTATGGTCTTCTGCAAGGTGTTATGCCTTTTTATGTGGCCAAAGTATTTTAGCTGCCGAACTTTGACCTCTCTCATTATTTCTCTTTTCATACCTAGATTTTCTAGGACCTCCTTATTTGTTTTCATCTCTTTCCATGAGATACGCCCCATTCTTCTATATATCCACATTTCAAGAGCCTCAATTCTTTCTTCCAAATGCTTATTCCTCGTCCATGTTTCTGCACCATACAGAAATGCAGAATATATATAACACTTTATGATTCTCAGTTTTAATTTGTGAGATAACTGTTTGGATGTCAGTATATGTTTCATGTTGTTGAATGTAGCTTTGGCCATTCCTATTCTCTTCTTGATTTCTGTTTCACATCTGCCATCTTCTGTTATTATATGACCAAGATATACGTAGCTCTTGACCTGTAAATGAGTAAAAATCCTCTACTACCTGTCTAAATCACCGTAAACAGTAAAATACACACACTGACTCCATTTTAGGGGACTAGAAGGGCTTACACTCATCATGTGACGTATTCTTTCCAGAACGTTGTCTCCATTACAGCTGCTCTGAACGCATCACGATTCTGGGCAAGTCGACCTGCATCAGCCAAAGACAAGTTCAGACTCTCTGTGATGTCCTGGGTCCACCGTCGTCTAGGTCGACCCCTTCCCCTTTTTCCAGGGACCATGCCTTCCATCACTGTTTTTTCCAGACTATTATGTCTTTTTATATGACCGAAAAATTTCAGCTTCCTTATTGCGATGGTATTTAGGAGCCAATGTTCCTGTACGTTTAGTGAGTGCAGTACTTCTCTGTTGGTCTTTTTTTCTGTCCAGGGTATTCTCAACATCCTTCTGTAGCATTTCATTTCAAATGATGTAATCTTTTTTTGCAACTGTTTTATTGAGTGTCCAAGTCTCGCAGCCGTATGTTGCTACTGGGAATATACATGCTCTGATCAGTTGTAACTTTGTTTCTTTGCTTGTGCCTTGCCATAGGTTTTTCATCTGTATTAGCTTATGTGAAGCAATTGCAAGTCTTCTTTTAATTTCTACTGCACAGTCGCCAGAGCTGTTAATGATTGATCCTAAGTATTCGAATTCATTGACACTTTCCAGTTCTTCGTTATCAATTTCAAATTCTGGTTTGGTCTTTACTTTGTCTGTTGTCAATACTTTGGTCTTCTTGGTGTTTAGGTATAGATTCTGGGCCTCGCTGTGTTTTTTGGTGGACAGAAGTAATTGTTCAAGTCCTTTTGGGTTGGTCGATAGGAGGACTGTGTCGTCAGCATATCTGATTTCCGGGATCTGGTACCCGCCGATGTTAAATGAGTCAAACTCTGTGTGTTCTTGGTCATCTCTTACGTTTCTCATGATATTCTCGGCATAAATGTTAAACAGGTAAGGGGAAAGGGTACAGCCTTGTCTTACTCCTTTCTGTACTTCAAACCATTCTGATGTTTCCCCCTCTATTCTTACGGCTGCCTGTTGTTCTTGGTACAGCAGTGCGATGAGTTGTATAAGGTGGTTTGGAAATCCCATATTTTTCATAATAGCCCATAACTGCTGATGTTGTACACAATCGAAAGCTTTGGTGTAATCAATGAAACAAGTAGGGCTTACACTAGCATAAACAATTAAAAATACATGTTTAGGCCTAGTACTTACAAACTTGGTAGATGACGTCACAAGAAGTAAAAGCACCTTGAATCCCACCTACAATCTCAAGAGATGACTCGCAGAGAATCTGTTAATTTTTCGCGCGTTCTTTTTGTGATCGAATGTAATGTTCAACTTTAGCGCCACCGATGGCCTATTGTCTTTTTTCGTTTACTTTGTACATCGAATTTAAGCAAACATTCGTACGATATCCATATCGACTTTTTAACCAAGATTTAACGCGGGAAAAGCTATGAATTCTGCGTTTCTGTCTCTGCAGCATACTTGTTGTTTAGTTATATACAACTAATATTTCGCACAGCACTAAAGTTGAATATTTCTCAACACCATAAATTTGTAAGTACAGTATCATAAGATTGTGATTGTTATTGTACTTTCAATAATTATTTATTGCGACATGTTAACACAGTGACATGTGATAATTATGTCATATTTCACAAAGATGGGTTACATGACAAAATACAAGATAAATTATATATATATATATATATATATATATATATATATATATATATATATATATATATATATATATATATATATATATATATATGTGTGTGTGTGTGCTTCTCTTTCATTTATTTTGTTGTTAATTGAGATAGATTGAATGTATGCTTTATTTCTGTATTATACAGCTCTTGCTGTCGCTTGATTTAACAGCCAGTTCTGTCATTGCCGCGTTACCGGCTGAGAGTATTCATTATATACTGAAGCACATTAAAAACGCACCACTATTATATATACTGATGCCGAGAAGCTGGAAAAAAAAGTGTGGGAATGGATTTCCCCGTGTTTGTCATGAGGTAGAGAGCGAATGGCTGCTGGAATGGAAAGTGCATGATTTAACCCACGGGTTTGTGTACAGACTACATGAAAACAATGAAAGTTACACGTGCAACACGATTCCCAACAGCTATGACCCTGAAAATGTGTACACGTTGTGGCAGTATACTCGGTATAAAAAGGCCGTTGAGACAAAACACCCAGTACATGTGCTTGAAATGCCACGACTATCTGAAAACGACCGCCAACGAGCCATTGGTATGTTGGAGACCGGAATGAGCTCGCGGGCCATTGCCAGAAGGATGAATTGCCACCACAGCACTATTATACGTCTCAATGAACGTTACGGAACCACTGGCAATGCCCGGGATAGACTTCGGAGTGGCCAACCACGAGTTACTACCCCTGCGCAAGATCGTCATATTGTGCTGAGTCACCTAAGGAATCGTTCTCTCCCGGCAAGTCAAACAGCAAGAGCAATAGTGGGTAGACGTGGGCAAATCTCTCGAATGACAGTCATACGACGACTTAGAGATATAGGCCTTACTGCAGGACGACCTAATGTTGGACCAAACTTGACTCACAGACATCGTCAGCAGCGCCTGCAATGGGCAGAGCAACATGTCAGATGGACTAGACTGCAGTGGAATGCTGTCCTATTCACAGACGAGAGCAGATTCAACATATCCTTTTCTGATGGACGTATGCGGATTTGGCGACGGTGTGGAGAGCGCTTTGCAGATTGCTGTGCTTGTCAGCACAACCGATTTGGAGGTGGCAGTATTCACTTTGGGGAGGATTCAGTTTTCACCATCGCTTGCCTCTTCACGTCTTCCGTGGAAATGTTAATGCTGTGACATATCGAGATGAGGTTCTGGATGCATTGGTTGCTCCTGCGTTCACAAATTATCCAGACTTGCAGCTTCTCCAGCAGGATAATGCACGTGCGCACACCGCATGCATTACGCAGCAATATCTTCAGCAGCAGAACATTGTGACGATTGATTGGCCTGGACTATCACCAGACCTGTCCCCTATAGAACATCTGTGGGACGAGCTTGGACGCAGAGTCTACAGGCAAGGTTCTCCAGCTAATCTGCAACAGCTCGAAGCTGCTCTTACACGAGAATGGGACTTGATTCCCCGGAATTTCCTTTAGAGATTTGTGTGTTCCATGCGGAGCCGCTGCCAAGCTTGTTTGCAAGCACACGGTGGACATACCAGATACTGAGTATAGTGTGAATGAATATTTTTTATTGGTTGCATTTTTGGTTTTCTCCCTTGCCTGCACAGAATGCAATGAATTTCATAACAATCAAATGTACAAATTAATGACCAGCATGGATTCATAGGAAAATGAATAAAGATTCCAAATATGTAAACTTGTAAACACTTATATTTACATTTCACACTCTGTTCCTGGATTATACAGGTGGGGCGTTTTTAATGTGCTTCAGTTATACAATATATTCCCAAACGTCATAAATTATTAAGTACCGCATCATAATATTGTAATCATTAATGTGCGGTTAATAATTATTGATGCTGTTTATTGCGAGTGTATTATACTTTTACTTGTTAAAACAGTCTTCCTCTTCTTTTTACACTCTCATACGTCTGCTTGAATGTACACTCTCATACGTCTGCTTGAATGTACACTCTCATACGTCTGCTTGAATGTACACTCTCATACGTCTGCTTGAATGTACACTCTCATACGTCTGCTTGAATGTACACTCTCATACGTCTGCTTGAATGTACACTCTCATACGTCTGCTTGAATGTACACTCTCATACGTCTGCTTGAATGTACACTCTCATACGTCTGCTTGAATGTACACTCTCATACGTCTGCTTGAATGTACACTCTCATACGTCTGCTTGAATGTATACTCTCATACGTCTGCTTGAATGTACACTCTCATACGTCTGCTTGAATGTGTCCTCGAAAGTTATGCTAGCATCAGGCTGAGGTAGCTTTCCACCTTCCTTTGCCAATCTGTCAGCCTCTTCATTGCCGGTGATGGTACAATGAGATGGAGTTTACCGGTGATGGTACAATGAGATGGGGGTTTACCGGTGATGGTACAATGAGATGGGGGTTTACCGGTGATGGTACAATGAGATGGGGGTTTACCGAAATGGAATCCATTACATCACAACTCTTTTCAATCTTTGACATAGTTTGTGCAGCACAACTCTTAGGTCATGCAGTCCTGCATTATTTTGACATTTAAAAGTTGCAATTACTGACAGTGCATAAGCTAAGAAAGCAACTTGTCTGTGTTACGGTCCCGCTGTATCTCTTCTTGCTAGTTGTTATTAAAAGATTCAGTACCGTTGGACGTGAGTTTATTGGGTTGCTTGTCAATACTTCAGATATTATGATTCATCTATTCTAATTCCAGCTTATAGTTCGATTGCAGTTTTAAGCCATTATTGTGTGATTTAATTATTATTATATTCAGTGTCGTCGTTGTATAATAATTCTCCAGCAGTGTTGGTTATATTATAGTTAATCTTATGAATACCCGTAATAATCTGGACTGACCTTGCAAGGATTAACAACAGTCACAGCACAGAGTGAGAACTTGAATAATTCAGGCAATTGACAAGTTCCATTGACGACTGAACAATTTATTATATATATCCTTTTACACAATGAGCGTAACACATTTCTCACACATCAACTTGGCTTTAACATCAACTAAGCTCTACACAATGTTCATCCCACAGACTTAGCTCGTCTGGGTTAACCGTTAAGTCTATAGCGTAATAGAGTTTGCAACCAACTCCTACTGAATCCGATCCTTGGAATTGTTATCCCTTCACAATACTAGTGAGTACATTATCCGTAAATCTATAGATCCTGTCTATGTATCATTATTCAACATCTTTGGCTTACCTCGCCAGGCTTTGACTGCCATGTATATAAGTTCAAGGTGAACGTAATCTGCATTATTCGCGATTCTACTCTGGACTCTATCTGGTCCTATATTTAATTTGATACGGATTCTTACGCTATTTTACACTTTCCAGTGGATCTACCGTTCCACATATATTTAGTCAGTGGCTGTGCCACACATTTAATACACAATCCTTAAGTGGTTTTACCACACGTTCCAACACTGCCATTCGGCTCAATGGCCATACATAGACTAAATGTAACTAGGCTTGACGCGTCATATCTTGATCTGCGCGATTTCCAGTATTAATTCAATTGAGGAGTATCGTGGTGCACGCATGCGAATGTTTGCAACCATTCACATGTTTGCAAGCCGCGAAACAGTCCTCAACAGTCTGTCTGTGTTTTCCTCTGTCATTATCACCTCAGCTGCAGTTTTCAAGGTATCTGCCTCTGCTGTGACAGTGACTTTTGAAAATTGTATTACAATTAACAATTTAAAGAACGAATGAGCATTGACACACACACACACTAATTTGTTTGTGAGAGCTGCGAGTTATGAGTAAGAGCAAGTAAATCAAGTAAAGCTGATGTGCATCCATATATATATATATATATATATATATATATATATATATATATATATATATATATATATATATATATATATATATATATATATATATATATATATATATAATTATAAAGAAGATGACAATTGTGTTAAATTATATATGTGCTTTTATTTCATTTATTTATTGAAAATTCTGATATCTTGAATGTATGCTTTATTTCTATATTCTACAGGTCTTTTATGTGCTATGGCTGCACAAACAGAAATTGTCGGTGCAAACACTGTTTTAAATGATGGCCAAATACGGGGGTGGAGCGGTGGAATATGCTACACCTTTATGATGAAATAAGAGACACCGGGAGCTGCCTAAAATGGCTGGCAAGCAGGCATGTGATAAATTCAGTGCAGTGTAATAGCTGTTCCCAACCAGTAGTTCTGAGTAACAATGCGAGAGGCATTGATGGAAAACGCTGGAAGTGCAGGCGATGCAATAAATCTTTCAGTGTCCGTAGTGACGCTTTTTTTGCCAGGAGTCATCTCAAATTGCAACAAATAGTGCTAATTATATATTTATGGGCATTTGATACACCCAGCAAACGGATAACGCAGGAAGTGAATGTGAGCAAACTGATGATAGTGGACTGGTGCAATTTTTGTCGAGAGGAATGTGGAAAGTGGCTAGCACAAAGACCACCTAAGATTGGGGGTATCGCAGATAGTGGTGAACAGTGGCGTATCCTGGTAATGCGAGCTAGGCGTGCTGCTATTTAAAATGAATATGTACGCCTACTATTTAACTTCTTCCCCTCTTAATTTAAAAACCATCTATATTCAATTACGCAACGATAGTTATTAGGGGTATATGTCAATTATCTTCGAAATACTAATTAACTTACAACTTGAAACTCACTGTCATTGTAATAATCTGCATTCCCGGCAACTAACAAAAATTAATCTAAAAAAACACTGGCGATTTTTACAACTCGAGAGCTGCTAGGCCACCGCACGCATATTCGCATTGTATTGTCGTATCTGCCCACGACCCGGTTTCACACAAACCAGTCTTTAGACGTGAATCCGAACGGTCCAGCACGCATTGTGACGGAATTACCCGAGAAACTTCGGGCGATTGCTACAACCAATAAAAACTGCACTATAAAACGCTTCTGTGAAACTGAAACAAGATGTACTCGTAGATTCTATGCGGGAAAACCCGTTATCCTGATGCGTGCGGTCCGAAAGCAGAACTTAGAGGAGAAATATTTTATAGAATTAGAAATTAAATTTTTATTTTCCTTCGCGCATAGGTGTGCGCAGCACGCACAGCACACATAGAGAATACGCCACTGGTGGTGAACCCATAGTAGTGGAAATTGATGAATCCAAATTCTTCCACAGAAAATATCACAGAGGTCGGTAGTATGAAGGCCACTGGGTGTTTGGTGGTATTGAGAGGGTGTCAAAGAAATGTATCCTGTTTTTTGAAGTTCCTGACCGCACATCAGGAACGCTAGAAGGTCTTATAGAACGATACATTGTACCAGGAAGTCATATTGTATCAGACGGATTTGGATCATAAAATAACATAGCTATGTTAAATGGTGAAATTTATTTGCTTTCCGTGGTGGTGCATGCGCACAATTTTGTGAACCCTCAAGACCCCGGAGTGCACACACAAACTATTGAAAACATGTAGATGCGTGCAAAAAATAAATGTAAACGACAATTTGGAACGAGCAGGGAATTGTTTGCCTCATATCTTGACGAATTTTTGTGGCGAAGTTTATGTAGAAATGAAGACCCGTTCAGTTCCTTTCATTCTTTGTTTGTCTGAAAATTATTCTCTGTAATGAGAGCATACTTATGTGACAAAAGGCAAACAATTGTCCTTCATTGTCCTTAGACCTCCCCTTGGAGCATGGTGCGTCCGATGAAGCTGGCCTCTCTTGCAGGAATAGTGCATGTAAGCATTCATGTGCTACTGCAGCACCAATATTTTCTAGCAATTTATTTGTTCAAGATGATGTTGCTAGCTCCAAGCACAAACTCATATTAGTTTCTACTTACGATATGCTAACATTTTTTCTGTGGAACCAAATTACTCAGCATTGTGCCAGAGAAGTGGTTGGTTGTTCGTCCATCACGGGTGATGAAGACCACTCTGTTCATCCAATTATTTAAGAATATGTTAGGTTAGTCTATGGGTACGAAGGTGACTGAAGAGCCCGATGCGGGCCTGGAAAGATCTTGGACAGTGTGGGCAGGGAATGTTTGCTTCATGTGAAGGTTTTATTTCACGGTCCTTTCTAGCTTGTCTCCGCTGTTCCGCTGCTGCTCTTCTGGATGATTCGCATGCTGCTGCACCTTTACGAAGAGATATGCGCCAAGCAGTTCGGTCTTGCGCAGCAGCTTCCCATGTGTCTGGGTTTATGTCAAAGGTTTTCAATGACGTCTTTAACGTGTCTTTGAAGCGCTTCTTTTGGCCACCATGGGAGCGTTTACCCTTCTGCATCTCACCATAAAAGAGTATCTTTGGCAGTCGATGGTCTGGCATGCGGACTACATGACCTGCCCAGCGAATTTGTGACTGCATCAGAATAGTATCAATACTAGGGATACCAGCTCTGTCAAGAACGGCGGTATCCGGGATCTTGTCTTGCCATTTGATGTTCATTATCTTCCTGAGACAGACTGTATGGAAGTGGTTTAGCTTCTTTACGTGGCGCCTGTATACAGTCCATGTTTCACATGCATATAGCAGCACTGGAAGCACCGCAGCTCTGTACACCTTCAGATTTGTCTGTAGACTAATGCCACTTCGATGCCAAACGTTGGTGTATAGTCTGCCAAATGTGCTGCTGGCTTTGGAGATCCTGGTGTTCACCTCATCATCAATGACAATGTTCTGGGATAGTGTGCTACCAAGGTATGTGAATCTGTTCACAACATTCAGTTTCTCACCATTAACCTTGATGACTGGCTCAGTATAAACTGTGCCAGGAGCTGGTTGGTACATGATTTCTGTTTTCTTTGTGTTGATGGTAAGCCCAAAGTTGGCGCAGGCTTCGGAGAATCTATCCACACTATGCTGCAGATCAGCCTCTGAGCCAGCATTGAGGGCACAATCATCAGCAAACAGAAGATCTCTGATGGTGTGTGATTTGACCTTGGTTTTTGCTTGAAGCCTCCTAAGGTTAAACAATTTTCCATCAATACGATAACTAATGTCGATTCCTGTGTCCCCGTCTCTAAAAGCATCAGTCAGCATAGCAGAAAACATGATACTGAACAAATAGAGAAGTACTTGTGTGCTAGACAACACAATCTTTCCACACTCCTCGTGGCTGATGTAAATTGTATTGTCAACTTTAGTCTTATTTGTTTTATGTTTTATCAACTTCAATGCAAGCATTCATCTGCTCTTGCCGCGCCGGTTTCTTGTAGCAATTTATTTTTACAAGATGATGTTGCTAGCTCCAAGCACAAACTCATGTTACTTTCCTCTTACGACATGCTTAACGTTTGTCTGTGGAACCGCATGAACATCGATTACACTGCGTTGTGTTTCTTATCATTTGTATACTTGCCATCCATTTGAGTGAAATACACAAGACAGCACGAAATGGAGCATTTAAATAATATTAAAGTTCACCTATTTGTATCTGTTAAACATCAATTATGGATAGAGAAATACAGGTGCTAAACGTAATTGCTTCAAAGCATACAATTGTTTATTGTTTCTTACTTACTTACTTACTTAGTCGTTCCCCTTCTACCGTGAGGTGTAGAGGTTTGGAAGAGAGAGCGCCAGACTATTCTATCGGCTGTCTTCCTCCTGGCCTGGTTCCATTCTAGTCCTCGGTCCTTCAAAGATTGTCTAATGTTGTCCTCCCAGCGGACTGTTTATTGTTTCTTTTGTGTGGAAAACTGTACAGTTAATTGCTTGACATGTGATATTTGTGTCTTTTGCATTGAGTTGTTATGTTTTCTAAGGACATTAAATTAACTGATAATTTACTTTGTATATTTGTGAAACATTCATACGGGTTTGATAAATGCAAATGCTACATTAAAATGCTTCATAATATAGTATTGCTTCCTTTTTTTATGTAGGAATATTTTTGTGAGGGAAATTTGTACATTAAGGAGGTCCACTACTATGAAAACTGGATTTTACGTACAAAATATAGATTTTTTACTTTTGAGCTTATTTTATTAAATAATCATCGAGGAATCGATTGAGCAAGGTTTTATAACATAAAAAATGCATTTGATGTATCAAAAAGCATATTGTCGGCACCACCCCCATGCTATGATTTTCAAATTTGTGCCGAAAATGCACGATTTCTCACTAAAACTATCAAACAGAGGAGTCTCAAATTTGGCATGCATGTTGTACACATCTATATCTTTAAAAAAAACACATCTGCATTTTTGATATTTTGGTAATTTTCTTTTATAAATTTTTAAAAAATATTTAAAAAAATATTTTTTCACACAAATATAGTTTTTTTTTTAAATCATTAAAAATATAATTTAAAACAATAATCATGAGTAGTACACATCTATATCTTTAAAGTAACACATCTGCATTTTTGATATTTTGGTAATTTTCTTTTATAAATTAAAAAAAATATTTAAAAAAAATTTTTTCATACAAATATAGTTTTTTTTTTTTTTAAATCATTAAAAATAGACTTTTAAACTTATTAAAATAATCATGAGTAAAATTGTTTTAATTTTCAGTCACAACATGTGGGTGCAATTTGATAAAGTTTGGTCAATGGGAAACAAGATTTTTGTTCTTGAAAATTGGTGAAAAACCCAATATAGCGGTTGTTTTTTTTTTTTGGTTACCAGGGTAGAAGGAAAGAAGAAAAATTAGGCAAGACAAAGGCGAGAGGAGAAGCTGCAGGAAGCTGAAGGAGGTGCAGCATATAGTGCTGGACAATTTTAAACACATTCAGCCCCCCCAGAATGGAGTATATTGGACAAGACAAGTCACTCGGTGACTAAAATGCATTTTTCTCAAAACTAACATTTTATTAACAAAAAATGTTATTTTTTTACAAACTATCTAATAGATCAGTCTGAAATTTGGCATGCATGTAGGACACATATATACCTTTAAAATGACAGGGGCTATTTTTGATATTTTGGTAATTTGCTTTGATATATTTTTTAAATATTTTTTTTTTCATTGTTTTTCATACAAATATAGTGTATTTTTTTTTAAAAATCATTAAAAATAGAATTTTTAACTTATCAAAAAAAGCCCCTGATAAATTGTTTTAATTGTCAGTCACAACATGTGTGTGCAATTTGGTAAAGTTTGGTCAATGGGAAACATAAGGTTTTAGCTCTCGAAAAGTGGTGAAAATCCAATATGCCGGATTTTTTTTTTTGGTTACCATGGTAACCACATGTTTTTTAACAAAATAAACTGTAGAATTTGGTTCATGGACATACACTGTGTCTATTGAGCACATAAAAAGTTTGAAAATGTTATTAGAACAAAAGTTAGTTTTCACTGTAGGGAAACCCCTTAAACTGCTGTACATTGACCCTTTTATGTGGTAAATAGTCATTATGTCTTGGAAGAAGAATTGTGTATTACAATAATTCACAACTTCATCTCCACATCAAAGGTTGGCTGAAATGGATCTCCAACTTTATCTGTCTCTTGTCTTGATGGTGGACATTTATATAATGAAATCTGTCAATCTCTTGATATCTACATTTTCTAGGACTTCTTTGTTATCTTCTCCTTACATGAGTAGTACGACATATGTATGTATATGTAGCCAAGACTAGGACTTTTCCTGGCGCCGACATTGGTAGTGATCACGACATGGTGATGATGACGCTCAAGCTTAAACTCAAAAAGAACTATAATCAAAACAGATGTTCTCAGTTAAGATTCAATTTAGACAAACTGAAAGATCCAGAAATCGCAGGAATCTTTGAGGCAACTGTTGGAGGAAAATTCGCAGCTCTCACTTTTTGGAGGATGATATCAACTCAATCACAGAGAACATGAAAGACGTGCTCATTGAATCAGCAACACAAATACTTGGTAAAAGAAAGAAAATAAACAAACCATGGGTTACAGATGACATTCTGAAGTTATGTGATACACGGCGGGAAATGAAAAAGGTTAAGAAAGAGGTTCCTGAAGCAGCATGGCAATACAGTATGGTAAATAAAAATATTAGAAAGAATATGAAACAGGCCAAAGAAAAATGGGTAGCTAATCAATGTTAGTCCATTAATACGGGGCTAATAAAAGGTAACAGCAAGGCAGCTTTTGACACATTAAGAAGACTATCAAAACCCCAACAGCCCAGGGTAACTGTCATAGAAGATAGCAATGGGGCTTTGCTCAATGAAAAAACAGCTGTAATGAGAAGGTGGACAGAATATTGTAAAGAATTATATAACTGTAAACTTGACACTGACTTAGGCATATTAAACAACATTATTGCGAAAACAGGGAACTCGGAAATGTAGCAATATTACGGGAAGAAGTGGAAGAGGCTATATGTTCGATGAAAGGAGGGAAGTCACCGGGTGTGGATAATATACCAGCAGAGCTCTTGAAATATGGAGGACCAGATATAGTAAAAATCATGACAACAATTTGCCAGAAGATATGGAGTTGATGCCTCCTTTATTGTATTCTAAACACTCACGGGTGGTCATCAGGTTATACTTCGGTTGAGTGAGTACGCACCAACTTATGTTGATGCTAGTTTTTATAAATGTCTTCTGTCACGCACGAATATGCACAATTTGGTGTAGGGGAATTCGTGCGCGCTTGTGTCCAAGCAAGGCAGATGACGTCAGAGGTTAAAAAATGAAAGCCAGCATCTCAAGCCAGACATTGAGTCTGTTGCCTATATTCCTATATATACCCAGTGTGTTGGGTTAGTTATTCTTCTGGCCAATTCGGGCTCTTCGTCAGACGTTCTGTAGGGCTCCTTTTGTAAGTTTCAATTGAGCGATAATCCCGGTACAAGGCTAGAAACCTTGCCGACGTTCAGATCGCTAGTTGCTCCTTATAATAGTATCTGTTTAGCTGTAGTGTCAAGTCTTAATCGTTGTTTTCGTAGCTATTTTTATTCGTACCTTGGTTTTATGATGTATCTTGTATGTGATTATTGTCCTTCTAACCTGACTTTCGTTGAGTTTTTTACAAAATATATGTTTTTACACTGTCTTGTCAATTGTCTTGTGTAAGTTTTTATCGCAGTTATCATCGTAAATTTTTACGACATTCTATTTTATTTTCACATTTTAATTTTGTTGACCTCTGCGATCGTCTTCTTCGTCTTTGATTATCTCGTCTTGTCATTGTTGTTGCTATTGTCTTTGGCTCTTGTCTGTTCTTAATATTTCATTGTATAAATTATTTTAATTGATTAATAATATTTAGTATATTTAAGTGATAATTAGGTACCGTTCTTAGACAAGAACGTATTGCACACACTTAAAGTAAATTAATTGATAATTATTTGAGTAAATCAAAATGTCGTCGCTTGAATATTTTATGAAACAGGCAAAATCCGTTGGGATGGCTCCTGACGAGGCGAAAGCATTCGCACTATCGGAATACAAAAAGGCTCAAGAGATAGAAGCTGAACAGAGGAAATTAGAACTTCTGAAACAAGAAAATTTGAGATTTGAAGCAGAGGAAAATGAAAAGAAGAGGATATTTGAGTCTCAGGAAAATGAGAAACGATTTCAGCGTGAGGCGGAACATAAGAAATTGGAGGCAGATCAGAAAAGATTGAAGGCTGAAGAAAAATATAAACTCGAAATGGAAAAGACTAGAATGGAATTGGAAAGTAAACAAAAAGAAACAGAAGAAAGGAGATTGTTAGCTGAAGAAAATACAAGAAAATATCAACTTCAAATTCAACATGAAAAAGAAATGAAGGAATTAGAATTTAATCAGTTTCGATTAACTCAGGAGGCTATTGCTCAAAAGTCTCAGGAGGGCCAAAATTCATCTAAACAAGGGAATATTAAAAATTTTCATTTAATATTGCCAAAATTTAATCCACCATCGGACGATGTGATTCATTATCTACATAGGTTCGAGGCAACATGCGAGGCCTATCACGTGGAAAAATCTCAGTACTGTGTAAAATTATCAGAACTACTTACGGGTGAAGCTATGTCAGTATATCATATTGCAACAACTGCTGATAAAAATAACTATGAGGCTCTCAGAACTGCTTTACTTGGTAAATATCAAATGACAGCTAATGAATATCGTTTAAAATTCAAATCTATGCTCCCACAAACTGGAAAACATTTTAACGATTTTATTGATCAAATAGCACTTACATTGGATAGATGGATTGAATTATCCAAGACGGATAAAACTTTTGACGCATTGAGAGATTTATTATTACGCGATAAAGTTTTGTCCTCGGTAAACCCAGCTTTTCTTGCTTTTTTGCACGAACATAAACATTCAAGCATAAATGAAATGCAGCAAACCTGTGTACAATACTGTACTGCACACCCAAACTTGAATTTTGGGAATACTCAGGTTAAAGATGAATTTCCCGTTGCTTTTGCTATACAACAAGATTATCGCAGACGCCATCGCTCTTTAAGTAATGACAGAAACTACAAAAAGGGAAATAACGAGAATTTCAATTCTTGTAATTTTTATAAGGGGAAACAATTTCAGCATTCTTCTCCATATAACAATTCTTGGGGTCAATTTCACAAATCAAGACATTGGGATAACAATAAGTATGGAAATTATCAAGTAGGTACTTATAAACAAAATTGGCGATCTAAATCTCAGAATCCTAACAATAGACAAGATTCTCGTAATAGATTTTATGGTCAAAGCCATAACAGTGATAGCGCTAACTATCATTCAAATCAATACGGTAACACAAGCAGAAATGATAATAATGGCAATTTTAGAAATGATGGTCGATCGCGACGTAGAGATAGATCGTCTAGCAGAGGGCCACGCCATCAAACTAATGTAGCTATTGTTGACACACATGTTAACAAAGAGAATAATACAAATAATAACACTCATAATGCAATGTCTTATTCTATTGATTATGAACAGATAAAGTGTTGCCAAGAATGTAAAACCCTGTTCCAGCCCAAGGCGATCACGACACTCCGTTGCGGACATGTGTTACCCAGTCTACCAGCTGTGTGTACGGCTACTTCAGCTCACAATGGAGAAGGAAGACTTAATTTCAATCGTGGTTTTATAAATTCTATTCCATGCTCTGTCCTTTTCGATTCAGGTTGCTCTACGATCGGCGTCAGAAGCTCTTTGGTCAACCCATCCTGTGCCACTGGAAAGACCATTAAATGCCGCACGTTTGGAGGAACTGTAGAAACATTTCCCACAGCTATAATTAATATTCACACTCCATTTTTTTCAGGAAATGTACATGCATGTCTCCTCCCGTCACCAGTTTGTGACATAATACTTGGTCGGATACATGGCATTAAAGAGTGTACCCCACAGCAAATTGCTAATTGGGAAAAGCGACATATACATACTGCTAATGCAGTTGTAACTAGAGCACAAGCTCAAGATATGTTGCAAGATACACCTACTGTACCTACTGTCCAAGGTAATAATGATGATGTTAACACTCCTATTTCACGGGAGTCATTTATGACATTACAAAAGAATGATGCTTCTTTGAAAAAATTTTTTCATTTGTCTAATAACACTGGTAATACTCCTTATACAGGATCTAAACATAGATTTGCTTTAAAGAATGGGATATTAGTGAGAGTAATACGAGATGCTGATTCATCCGTACGTTCTCAGATCTTGGTACCTACGACAATGAGAGGTCGTATATTACACCATGCGCACGACACTCAATGTGCGGGCCATATGGGGTTTTCCAGAACAAAATCTAGAGTGCTATCTGCATTCTATTGGCCAGGCGTCCATAGGGATGTCAATATTTACTGCCGCTCTTGTACAACATGTCAGGAGGTCAAAGTACGTGGTCCATACCACGCAGCTCCGATTCAGGCTGCGGACATTCCGATTCGGCCGTTTGAGAAAATGTCAATTGACATAATTGGTCCTATGCAACCATCAGCTAGAGGTCATACACATATACTCACTTGTATTGACATGTGTACTCGTTGGCCAGAGGCCATACCTCTTAAGAATACTTCTTCTGCCAGTGTTGCAGATGCATTGTGGTTGATTTTCTCACGTTTAGGTTTTCCTAGAAAGATCTTATCGGACCATGGAGTCCAATTCATATCGGAATCTATGTCCCAAGTTATGAAGTTATTAGGCATAGATAGATCGCTCAGTGCTATCTACCATCCGATGTCGAATGGATTAATTGAGAGGCAGAATAGGACGCTTAAACAGTTGTTGGGAAAGATAACTCAGGACCATCCTGAAAATTGGGACAGAGTCCCCCCCGCGGCGCTTTTTGCGTATCGCGAAGTACAGAATGAGGCTACCGGATTTTCTCCTTTTCAATTGGTCTTTGGCGTTCAACCGCGCGGTCCTATGTCGTTACTACACGACTTACTTATTGAAGATAATATCACTGATGAAACTCAATCTTCTTACGAGTACGTGATTTCTTTAAGAGAAAGAATAATAGATGCGTGTAGATTAGCTACCACATCATCAGAACAAGCTAAAGAAAATGCTCGACTTTTTGCCAACAGATATAGACGTCTCCGCCAACTTCTTCCTGGCGATGAGGCATATGTCTTATTGCCTTGCAAAGACAATCGTCTCCTTATTACTTGGAGAGGTCCTTTTAAAATAATATCTAGGATCTCCGATGTTGATTATATTGTCGATGTCATGGGAAAGCATAAGACTTTCCATATCAACATGTTGAAGGAATATTACACTCGTCCTGACTATCTTCAGTCAGTGTTTCAGGCAACCGATGAGCCTACACCACCTATCCAACACTATTCTTCTTTATCCGTCATTCAAGAAGAAGAATCTTCTTTTCATGACGTACCTTTACCTTTACCTGTGGTACCACTCCATCCTAATGAAAGTTGGAATGACGTTACTATTTCTACTGATCTGTCGGTGGATCAACATCAGCAAGTTTCCGCTGTTCTTAGATCTTTTCAAGATGTTCTCACTGACATCCCAGGTCGTACGTCAGTTATTCAACATGACATTCTATTAACTGACGATACACCTATTCGAGTCCGTCCATATCCTATACCTCTGCACTTTCGTTCTCAGGTTGATAAGGAATTGGATGAGATGCAAAAGTTAAAAATAATTGAACCATCTACATCACCTTATTCTAGTTCTATGGTCATAATTAGAAAAAAAGATAACAATATCCGTCTCTGTGTGGATTATAGGAAGTTAAACAAACTTACCCAGTTTGACGCGGAACCATTGCCATTGTTAGAAGATTTATTGGTTAAACTGTCTAACTCTACTTTCTTTACAAAACTTGACCTCTCAAAGGGATATTGGCAAGTCCCATTGACAGAAAGGGCAAAGCCACTTACTGCTTTTTCTACTCCACGGGGGTTATTCCAATATATAATTTCATGCCATTCGGTTTAGTAAATGCACCGGCTACATTTGTACGCATGATGCGTCGCGTACTTTCTCATCGTCCCGATGTCATTACATATATTGACGACATTTGTCTCTTTAATGACACATGGGATGAACACATTATTGGATTGAAAACATTACTGTCTACTTTACGGTCATGTAATTTAACGGCTAAGCCTTCTAAAGCTTTCGTGGGTTTTCACGAAATTTCATTTTTAGGTCACCGCGTTGGTCACGGTCGGTTATATACTGAGGACAGTAATGTCTCTAAGATCCTCAACATTTCTACTCCCAAAACTAAGAAACAAGTGAGATCACTATTGGGTCTTGTTCAGTTCTACGCTAAGTTCATACCTCATCTGTCCACTATTACTGCACCTTTCTCTTCGTTATTAAAAAAGGGCGCGGCTAACGTGATTCGGTGGTCGGAGGAACACCAAATCGCGTTGGACACCATTAAGGCATTCTTTTCTAAACCTCCTATGTTACAATTGCCTAATGCGAACCTTCCTTTCATCTTGCGCAGTGACGCCTCTGCCTACGGTATTAGAAGCGTGTTACTACAGGAGTATGCGGGCACCTTGCACACAGTACTGTTCGTCTCAAGGAAACTTACGTCGGCTGAACAAAAGTACTCCGTTCTCGATAAGGAACTTTTGTCTCTCGTGTGGTCTATAACTAAACTCCAACGTTATCTTCTTGGATCACATTTCTTTGTAGAGACGGATCAGAAAGCACTTACTGCATTAAACACCAAAGACGTCAGATCTGCAAAGTCCACCAGATATGCAATTTCATTGCAACCCTACTGTTTCACAATCCGGGCAATACCTGGATCACAGAACGTTTTCGCTGATATTTTGTCCCGCTGCCCGAGTGAATCATGCGACTTGGTACGCCCTACAAATGTGGATGCCTCTACACATACTACATCACATTTGTAAACATGACGTTCTTTGAACTTTACTTTGTGAATCAGTGACATTTTTGTACATACTTAATCAAGTAAATAAAGTTGTAACATTCCGTTGAATTACTTGAAACGAAAAAAAAAAGAACCAAAACAGTGAATTATATATAACAGTGAGGATCACATAACTTTTAGTATTTATGACATTATCTGCGTAAAGATACATTGTGTATTTAGATAAACATTAGTATATCCTGAACTATTTAACAATATTTTGTGGAATCTTTGGTATTTCAACATACTAAAACTTTTAGGGATCTTCGTGTTTATGAACTGTTTTGAAGTTAACTTAGAATCTTCAAGAACTAATTGAACTTGTAGCAGTGTAATGAACTGAAACATTATTCAGTACATTGTGATTAATGAACATATTTAATTAGTTTAATATAATATAATTAACTATAAATATTTTAATCCTAATGATTACATCGAGTAACTATCACTCATTTTAGATAGTGATACGTCATTGGTAGTTATTTAATGATACTACTCATCCTTAGACACGGTTAGGTGTGTTGATGACTTCAAGTGTTGTATTCATATTCTTTGATTTTTGCCACTTCTCATTTTTTAATTTTTATACATTTTCATCTTTTCCTTTAAATTCATGTATTACCATATCTCTTTATTACTTATTGCATTTGGGTTCAATTAATCATCCTTTTATGCTTTGATTTTCTTTCATATCTTCCACATTGTTCCAAAGTTGGTCAATTGTGATGATATGCTTTTATGCATATTTGTTGTTGAGTTGAGTTGAATTTGATTTTGTTCGTTCACTCTCCTCTTATTGATTAATATGCCTCTCTTGCATTATTAGTATTATTAGTATATAATACATAATTGTAAGCTTGTTTCACCTCTCCGCGTTAATTAAAGAAAAAAAATTTAATAGAATTAAATTTTTTTGCGGACGGTGTGAAGGAAGCTGATGCCTCCTTTATTGTATTCTAAACACTCACGGGTGGTCATCAGGTTATACTTCGGTTGAGTGAGTACGCACCAACTTATGTTGATGCTAGTTTTTATAAATGTCTTCTGTCACGCACGAATATGCACAATTTGGTGTAGGGGAATTCGTGCGCGCTTGTGTCCAAGCAAGGCAGATGACGTCAGAGGTTAAAAAATGAAAGCCAGCATCTCAAGCCAGACATTGAGTCTGTTGCCTATATTCCTATATATATACCCAGTGTGTTGGGTTAGTTATTCTTCTGGTACAATGTCTTCTTGGTAGAAGTCATTGTCGGATTACACTACACGTAAGTCCGAACCAGTTTTGGTAAGAAGTGAATTGTTTACTTGAACTTTCGTGTCACCATCCTTCGTTGGCATCTAGCTAGCACCTTTCTGCAAAGGGGTGCTATAATGGATCAACGGGGAATTTCACCGAAAGTATTTTAATATTATAAAGGATTCAAGGCTTCATCCTTTACGGTTTATTGGATTGTATTAATATATGGATTGCCGTCGTACGAGTCACGGCGACGAAGAGAGGTTAGCCAAGCACTAGGACATAACCTTCGTTGTTTATATTAGATGCAAGTATGTATGGATCTGCCATGTCAGGGGTACCAAGCTACTAAAGTACCCGACCAGAATTGTAGGATAGAATCAATATATTTATTCCAAGACCTTTATGGTTGAATAGTCCTAACGGTCATGACATTGACGCAAGGTCAAACCCTGATCTTATGTGAGGAAGTTATTATGCCTGTACCATGCCCATATATATGCTACATGTACGTTTACTGTGAAATCCATGTTGGAGTACTGTAACCTGTTGTCGTCAACGTATTTTCGTCCTAAATAAATTATGATGTCAGTAAATCCAACGAGTTCGTCCCTATACACATTGGCACTCGTTGACGTGCCGGCTTGTTATTGAAGTCCTTCTTTCACGTTCCAAGAAAGAAACATTCGCGTTATTATTGTCAAATCCAAATAGCATCGCCCGTGTTGGACCGTTGTCACTACGACACCATCAACATCCTTTAGTCAGCGGTTCACACCCCAGGAAAAGCGAGGCTACAGGAGTACCAAAAAATGGCCAAAAGAATGGACGCAGTCATTAGTAATACCGCTTCCAAAGAAAGGAAATTTAAAAATGTGCAAGAACTACAGAACCATTAGCCTTATTAGTCATCCAAGTAAAGTGATGTTAAGGATACTTTTGAACAGAATAAAACAGAAATCAGAAGAAATCTTGCCAGAGGAACAGGCTGGCTTTAGACCAAAAAGAAGTACCTCAGAACAAATCTTCAATATTAGATTACTGACCGAAAAACATCTCCAGCATCAATACGATTTATACCATAACTTCATCGATTTCACAAAAGCCTTCGATCGAGTCTGGCATGAAGGCTTATGGCAAATAATGAGAAAATTCAATTTTGATACCAACATCATAGATATCATTGAAGCCCTATACAAGGACGCAAGCAGTGCTGTTTTTGCAAGCAACGACATTTGGAGAATTTTTCAAAACAACTGTAGGAGTTCGCCAGGGATGTATCCTGTCACCAGTGCTCTTTAATATATATCTAGAACATATTATGCAGGAGGCTCTCTACGATTATAAAACAACCATATCGATTGGAGGCCGACCTCTGTGCAATCTACGTTTTGCTGATGATATCGATCTGATAGCTGGAACAGAATCAAAACTTCAAGACCTTACCTCTAGACTGGAGAAAGTAACAAGAACGTATGGGATGGAAATTAATATAGAAAAAAGCAAGATATTGGTGAATAGCCATAAGAAACATGTTCCGACCAACATTACGTTAAATGGGCAAACGTTAGAAGAAGTTAACACCTTTAAATATCTCGGGTCCACTATATGTAGTGATGGGAGATCAAGTAAAGAAATCAAGACAAGACTTGAGATGGCCTCAGCTGCCATGAAAAGGTTGAATGTGATCTGGAAAAGTAACATCAGTTTTCCTGTGAAGATCAAATTATACAAATTACTTGTATTATCTATTCTCTTGTATGGGTGCGAGGGCTGGACACTCACTGCAGATACGGAGCGAAGGATTCAGGCTTTCGAGCATAAATGTTATAGAAGAATTTTGCGCATTTGCTATAAAGAGCACAAAACAAATGTCTATGTTAGAGAGAAGATAAACACCTATGCAGGCCACCAAGAACCACTTTCGTCAATAGTGAAACGTCGAAAGCTTGCCTGGTTTGGGCATGTAACTCGTCATGACTCCCTTTCGAAAACGATCCTCCAGGGAACAGTCGAAGGTAAACGGAGAAGAGGAAGGCAGAGAAAATCTAGGGCTGATAACATCAAAGAATGGGCAGGACACGGTTTTTCCACACTTGTACGCATTGCTGAGGATAGAGAGCAGTGGAGTACCATGTCTGCTGATGCTTCCACCATGGCACCCCTACAACCCACGATGGGTTACGGGTTGAGATGAGATGAATATATATATATATATATATATATATATATATATATATATATATATATATATAATATAGCTTTTGATGATTTTCAATTTGAAAATGTAAATGACTTGTTCAGATGTTAGCATCTGTCTCATATTGCTAAATGTCGCTTTTCCCTGCCTATTACATGCTTCATTTCTATTTTGCATCTGCAATCATCTATTTCTATGTGATCAAGATATGAGAAACTCTTGATTCGGTCCAGTATTTTCCCATTTATGACGATGTAATTGTGATTTGATAAATTCAGGTGCTACATTAAATTACTTCACAACATACTATTACTTATTTTTTGTTTTGTCAGGTAAACTGTTCACTAAATCACTTAACAACTAAGTTGTTGCTTTTTATAATATAATTGTAAGTATGTATTGTATAGACAAATATGCATTACAGTAATTCAATTTGTATTTGCCAAAAAAAGTCCTTATGGTTCGATAATTGCAAGTGCTTAATCAAATAACTTTGCTACACACTGCTGCTTTATTTCAGTTTTCAATAAATCTGTTTTATGGAAAAATCTTTATTTTTTCATTGCTTTAAAACTAAGTTTGTTTATTCCTTAAACAGTATGATTCTTTTGTTATAGTGTAATATTTATTATGACGACAAATGTACATTAAATCCTAAAAAATGGCTTAGTTATGTCTTATTTTGTGTGTTTAGTCTTCCGCTGTGTTATTTTCTTGTATCTTTTTGTTCCATAAATTAATACTCAAAAGTTTCATTCCTAAAAATGTTGCATCAGAGTAATACTATCAACAACAATGTGGTTTTATAGAACAGTGTTAAGAATACCAATAAACACTAATTTTGGATGATCAAGGTGTCACATATTTCATAATGATAATAATACTAACAGTGAGGCATCTCACAATGATACTACTAGCAACAGTCTGGAAGCTCATAATGGAACTGTTAGCTACAGTCAGACATCTTATAATGGTACTGCAGGCATCCCATAATAATAGTACTAGCAACAATGAGACATCTCATAGAGACCACTGGCAGCAGTCAGACACGTATTAATGATGCTGCCAGCAACAGCCAGAAACATGTTGACACTATTAGCACCAGTTACATATCTCACAGTGATACTACCAGCATAAGGATATTAACCAGCAACAGTTTAGAATTTCAATAATGTTGCTACCAGCAACAGTTAAGAATCTCACAGTGATACTACCAGCATAATGATATTAACCATCAACAGTAAATAATCTCACAATGATACTACCAGCATAATGATATTAACCAGCAACAGTTAAGAATCTCACAATGATACTACCAGCATAATGATATTAACCAGCAACAGTTAAGAATCTCACAATGATACTACCAACATAATGATATTAACCAGCAACAGTTAAGAATCTCACAACGATACTACCAGCATAATGATATTAATCAGCAACAGATTAGAATGTTGTGACATATTATGAAAATAGTTTTCATCTATCTATTTCTTTATCTACATTTTCCTTTTACCTAGCTTTCACCTACGCCTATTGGTTAACATAAAACCATTCCTATACTCAGAGATCGGTCTCTTTTTCTATTTAGCACGCATTTTATTGTTGTTCGCTATATTTCTTTGACGTATGCTCACGAGCAGACCTATTAGCTAAACGCTGAGCGGGATATCTGTAATTTTTTTTTAACACCAGCGATTGAAAATCGTTGGATAGGATCAGATAGCGATCAACAGCGGATAATTTTGAAGCGAGGTGAGACCAATTTTTTTACCTCCCTTGTAATCCGTTCGCTAGTAAAGTAATTAAACACGGCAGATCGCCAGATCAGAGAGCGGGCTCGCTCGATTTCGTTCTATGACCACGCCTGCAGGACGGTAAACAGTGTGATTTTACGATCGAAGAAATCTCGCATGGTCTGGTCAATTACGTTACGCTTGATCTAAAGAGAGTGCAGGGGAAAAGGGTGTAGATTTCTTTAATCCAGAATTTCAGCAGAGATTTCCCCGTAGGTGCTAACATCTGGCAGAGAGTCTGGTTTTCGGTCTATAATGTAACATTCCATTTGATTTCAGATATATATATACCCCAGCATTCTAACTAAATGTATCAAGTACCGCCAGAATTTCAGAGAACATCTAGCTTTCGATTCTAAGATCTCTTATAATAGTAGTATCACTTAGTTTTTCGATTGGAGATCGTTTTATTTCTGGCTTGTGGTAATTATTATACTAGTAGTTGGAGTGATTTAACTAGTTAAATCGTCAATTATATTTCTCTAGGTTTTACTGTGTTACAGTGGCTAGCAGAACAGATAAAAACTTCTAGCTAAACTCTTCCAGCTATAATATAAATTTTATTAACTGATAGTAACCAGTCAGAGAATATTTTAACCAACTAAGTAAATGCACTGATGTATCATGAGTATTGACGAAATATGTATTTATTTCTAATTCGTAAAGACTGATTTTTTAAAATGACTAGAATTTATTTCACGGAAGTTTTTAAACGATAAGACAAGCACTAAGCTTGTAGTTTATAATTTAAATTTAAATAACCGAAGTGGATATCTATATTCTATGTTACGTGGGGTAAGGATAGGATTGTGTATACTATATTATGTTAAATATTTGAATTTTTTTCTCCTTTACACAGTATTGGATCAAACCCTTAACATTACCAGCGGCTTCCATATGAATCTGAGAATAACGTTTTTACCAAAGAACATTCTGATATAAATATCGGGTTTTCGAGGTGACCTGTCTGGCCTCGTATTTTTACACCCCGAAAGAGACAAAGTACCAACCCAAAGAATATTAAGAATAAATTGTAACTGGACTTATAGAATATCCAGATTTCTCTTCCCAAGTTCATATACATTCAGCCTGTGGTGGCGACATAATCAAATATTGACATTATCTGAATAACAACCACAGTGTTGTGAAGAAAATTTGTCCTGAACAGATTTATTTACCTGACACTCGATTTGACGATTGAAGATTCCAAGCTACTGTGCACTGTGAACATTATACCTCTTAATTATTTTACTACCTGGACAAAAATTGAAGTGACATAATCAGCATCCTACTACAAGTAGCGAATCAAGCGTTTCCCATCATTTGAATTATTTAGTCTTTGGAGAAACTGGGGCTTGATTCGCCAATAACCAAACCTTGGATGGGCTGTGTGTACCTTACGATTGTTCCAGATGTTGTGAAAGCACCTATTAGGTAAGAGTGACTAGTTGTGATTACAGGTATGTCAGAGCGAGAGAAAGCAGGGATAAATAATTCGTTCATTGTATAATGCATGTACTAACTTTGTATTTTTTAATGCAAGTTCTGCTAATGCAGTCCCTTTCAGAATCGATTAACGTATAAACTCTGTTCTTTATTGTAGAGGGAAATCCTAGACCATAGCGCAAACACCTTTGTCTCTTTGGGGGTTAATAACTTCTCTTCTAAATGGGATCTTGTCTCAACATATATATAGGGAAACTGTCCGATCTAAGAATCTCAGTCGTAACCGATAGGCTGGATAGATTATCTCTAAAATCCAGGGACAGACTTTAGCTTTCACCATTTCACTCGTGAAAATCTATTTCTTTACCTTATCTCCCACTGAGCTATCACCTGTTCTAGTTCTACTCAGACCGGACCATAATTGATCTTAAATTCCTATCGAAAAATCTACGACAAATCTCAATAATGTTTCTACCAGCAACAGTTAAGATTCTCATAATGATACTACCAGCAAAAAATTTAAGAATCTCATAATGATACTACCAGCAACAGTTAAGAATCTCATAATAATACTACCAGCAAAAAGTTAAGAATCTCATAATGATACTCCTCGCAAAAGTTAATACATGTTAGTATGATGCTATAATCAGGTTGGTGAAGCAGGTAGAGTGAAGAGCATAGATGGGGTATGGGTAGTAGGGAGCATAGATTGTGTGGGGAGAGGGCATTACATGGTAGGGGGAGCATAGAGAGCAGCTAGGAGGGGTGGTAGAAGGAGGGTAGAGAGGAGGGGAGGGTAAGAGAAGTGTAGAGAGGTAAAGGGTGTGTAGAAGGTAGGGTTAATAAAAGGGTTGGGGAGGGAGAGTAGAGGAATAAAGGGGAGAGGGTAGAGGTTAGAAGAGGTACGGGGGAGCGTAAAAGGCGTAGGGGAAGAGCAGATGGTAGCTGGGGGTGGTAGGGGTAGAGGCGACAGTCTGTGGGGATTGGTCTCTGGGCTTAGTCTAAAACAATAAAAGCACTAGCACCAGTGTGACGTCTCATAATGATAGTACTATCAGCAGTTAGACAACTCATTATAATACTACTAGTAGAAGAACAATGTGGCATGCTCCAAAAACTGAGATACATGGCCAAATTGATTTTATTCTTGTATCCAAAAGATTAAAGTCCAGCATTAATAAAGCCAAGACTAGGACTTTTCCTGGCGCCGACATTGGTAGTGATCACGACATGGTATTGATGACGCTCAAGCTTAAACTCAAAAAGAACAATAATCAAAACAGATGTTCTCAGTTAAGATTCAATTTAGACAAATTGAAAGATCCAGAAATCGCGGGAATCTTTGAGGCAACTGTTGGAGGAAAATTCGCAGCTCTCAACTTTTTGGAGGATGATATCAACTCAATCACAGAGAACATGAAAGACGTGCTCATTGAATCAGCAACAGAAATACTTGGTAAAAGAAAGAAAATAAACAAACCATGGGTTACAGATGATATTCTGAAGTTATGTGATACACGGCGGGAAATGAAAAAGGTTAAGAAAGAGGTTCCTGAAGCAGCATGGCAATACAGTATGGTAAATAAAAATATTAGAAAGAATATGAAACAGGCCAAAGAAAAATGGGTAGCTAATCAATGTTAGTCCATTAATACGGGGCTAATAAAAGGTAACAGCAAGGCAGCTTTTGACACATTAAGAAGACTATCAAAACCCCAACAGCCCAGGGTAACTGTCATAGAAGATAGCAATGGGGCTCTGCTCAATGAAAAAACAGCTGTAATGAGAAGGTGGACAGAATATTGTAAAGAATTATATAACTGTAAACTTGACACTGACTTAGGCATATTAAACAACATTAAGTGCGAAAACAGAGAACTCGGAAATGCAGCAATACTACGGGAAGAAGTGGAAGAGGCTATATGTTCGATGAAAGGAGGGAAGTCACCGGGTGTGGATAATATACCAGCAGAGCTCTTGAAATATGGAGGACCAGATATAGTAAAAATCATGACAACAATTTGCCAGAAGATATGGAGTACCAAAAAATGGCCAAAAGAATGGAAGCAATCATTAGTAATACCGCTTCCAAAGAAAGGAAATCTAAAAATGTGCAAGAACTACAGAACCATTAGCCTTATTAGTCATCCAAGTAAGGTGATGATAAGGATACTTTTGAACAGAATAAAACAGAAATCAGAAGAAATCTTGTCAGAGGAACAGTCTGGCTTTAGACCAAAAAGAAGTACCTCAGAACAAATCTTCAATATTAGATTATTGATCGAAAAACATCTCCAGCATCAACATGATTTATACCATAACTTCATCGATTTCACAAAAGCCTTCGATCGAGTCTGGCATGAAGGCTTATGGCAAATAATGAGAAAATTCAATTTTGATACCAACATCATAGATATCATTGAAGCACTATACAAGGACGCAAGCAGTGCTGTTTTTGCAAGCAACGACATTGGAGAATTTTTCAAAACAACTGTAGGAGTTCGCCAGGGATGTATCCTGTCACCAGTGCTCTTTAATATATATCTAGAACATATTATGCAGGAGGCTCTCTACGATTATAAATCAACCATATCGATTGGAGGCCGACCTCTGTGTAATCTACGTTTTGCTGATGATATTGATCTGATAGCTGGAACAGAATCAGAACTTCAAGACCTTACCTCTAGACTGGAGAAAGTAACAAGAACATATGGGATGGAAATTAATATAGAAAAAAGCAAGATATTGGTGAATAGCCATAAGAAACATGTGCCGACCAACATTACGTTAAATGGGCAAACGTTAGAAGAAGTTAACACCTTTAAATATCTAGGGTCCACTATATGTAGTGATGGAAGATCAAATAAAGAAATCAAGACAAGACTTGAGATGGCCTCAGCTGCCATGAAAAGGTTGAATGTGATCTGGAAAAGTAACATCAGTTTTCCTGTGAAGATCAAATTATACAAATCACTTGTATTATCTATTCTCTTGTATGGGTGTGAGGGCTGGACACTCACTGCAGATACGGAGCGAAGGATTCAGGCTTTCGAGCATAAATGTTATAGAAGAATTTTGCGCATTTGCTATAAAGAGCACAAAACAAATGTCTATGTTAGAGAGAAGATAAACACCTATGCAGGCCACCAAGAACCACTTTCGTCAATAGTGAAACGTCGAAAGCTTGCCTGGTTTGGGCATGTAACTCGTCATGACTCCCTTTCGAAAACGATCCTCCAGGGAACAGTCGAAGGTAAATGGAGAAGAGGAAGGCAAAGAAAATCCTGGGCTGATAACATCAAAGAATGGGTAGGACACGGTTTCTCCACACTTGTACGCATTGCTGAGAATAGAGAGCAGTGGAGGACCCTGTCTGCTGATGCTTCCACCATGGCACCCCTACGACCCATGACGGATTATGGGTTGAGATGAGATGATGAGTAGGGATTGCAGAGTGGGGGGGGGGAGGTAGAAGTGACTGGTAAATAGAGCGGGGTGGGGGTAGAGACGAGGGGAGGGGGTGATAGCAGCATCAAGGTCAAGCATCAGAACTGATAACCACTATTACAGAAGAAGAAACCAATGGTAGCGAAGATGACAAGATGGAAGAACAGAAGGCAGCAAAGAAGAAAATCAAGATTGGCAAAGCAACAGGACATGTTGGTAAACACCAGAAATGGTTAAGTACACAAGAGTAGCAGGCAACCTGAGGGCCATACAGGCAGCCTGGTTCCACAAAACCAAACCAGCGAATTATGAGATAGCCATCATAACACCCATTTTCAATAGTGGTGACAACTGACAATGTGGAAATCATAGATACATATGTCTTCTCACTGTCCGTGGTAAAATCTACTCTAAAATCCAGAGACCGAGACATATGCAGATGAGCCACAAACTGATGAGGTCTAATGTGCAATCCGATTAAACCAAAGTACTCAAGACCTTATCTTGACACTCAGACAGCTGAGTGAAAAGGCACTTGAGTGTAAGGGGGAGATGGATTTTGTTTATTGGATCTGAAAAAGGCGTTTACAAGGTCCCTTGGAGCAAACCTTGGGACTGCTTGACAAGGAAGAACACTCCAGAATATTTGACTCATGCTATACAGAGCTTCTACAAGTTTTGCAGAAATTAATTGAGGACGACAAACCATAAGGTAGAAGAATTCAGGGGTACCATCGGTGTAAAACAAGGTGAAACTCTGCCACCTTATCTTTTAATACTCCGCAAGGACGATGTCATCAAAGCATTTAAGGACAGGATGTGACGGTATTTGGCACCCCTACTTCGCGGTAGTGGTCAAACAGTGGCCAACTTTGATTGCAATGATGAGGGTTTTCACCATTCTGGGTGTCGATGCTATTGCAATGCAAACAATCTATCAGAGGCCGCTTGGGCGTGCTCTCTCGTGTGTCGACCTTAAGTTATGTGAAGAATTCCCTAGGAAGGCATATTTCCTCGCTAGGATGAGAGGATAGACTAAATCTTCTAGAACTGCAGCTTTCATTTTTTTCTTCAGATAAACCGGTTGTAAACTTCAACTTCCGCAACCGGAAAAAATCATGGACGCTGTAATCTTCACGGGCTAATTAACAAGTGTACAACGTTTTAAGAGCGTGTTTTGGCCTCTTACAGTCCGATATTAAATGTGTGTTATTTTTGGGTGAACTACACATATGCCTGCCAGTTACCGGCGCTTGATTGCTCTGTTTCTGATCTGTGCTGTCCTATGGTTGTGTCGTTTTATGAGTTGTTTTATTCGTAGCTTGCATATGCAAGTATGGGTGATCTGTTTTGTTGGTGCAATTATTGTTGCCGCGCTTCCTGTTAGGGTTAATTTCTGCCTGAGCGCTTTCATACCTTTCTGCGAATGTAACACCTGCTCAAGAGTTTCGACTCCGTGCTCCACCATGAACCATCTCGTGTCAGAGGTGATCGAGTCCTTAAACTTCTGCACGATTATCATTTCCTGCAGCCCTTCACAAGATTCTTCAAAGGAGCTGAGGGATCGCACTTTTCCAGGTACGTTTATATTGTGGCAGCGAAATGTCTAAATAATTCATGAGTTTGTCGTTTAGCCTCACGAAACTTGCTGGTAAAAAAGTAGTTTAATGGAAAAAAAAGAAAGAAACAAACAAACAAACAAATAGTAATACGTCTTAGCTGGACCTAGTTTAGTGAAGTCTCTAACACTTCATTCTCCTACGGCAGTATCTGCTATGAGACTACCTTTACCTTTGGTTAAAAAAAGTAGCAGCGTTATGATGGAAACGCTCGAGGAAAACTTAATTCAACATTTCCTAGTTGTTTTTCTCCTCCATCGGTACCTTTAAAAATACACCAAAAGCTGATCCACACACTCTAAGATTGCTTCGTGTTATTTCCCCCCCCCCCCCCCTGTAAGCCATATGTAGCTGCTAAATATTCAAATCTAGAGGGATAGACATCTAGTTCTTCTGAGGCCTCGGAGTAGAGATCTAACCAAAAAAGCCGCACTAGGCGCTGCCGCGTGAGAGATGATTCCCCTATTGCTGCCTTCGAAATTTTCCGGCCGATTATCACTATCTCAGAGACATGGTTAGTCAGGAGATACAAGGAGCTGAGAATGAAAAGAGGGTGCAAAAGTTCGATCGTTCGTTCGTTCTTTTGTCTAATATGATGCTGTTATACCCTGTTCAACCTGAAAGTTGGTTATAATTGGGGTATATATTGCGTTTAGTTTCTTCTGTGCTAGTCGGTTGTTAGTCCTGAAAAGGACTGGTCCTAAAAAGGACCACTAGCTCCCTTTCTGGATACCTCTTCGTTGCTTGTCTGGTTATGGTGTCGTGGCGTGCTCATGGTGTTCCTTTCCTTCCTTACGGGTTACAAACGGTTGTATTGGGGTACCTAGGGTGTTAACGTCTTCGCTGGTATCGCGTTCTTAGTCCTGGAGATGATTGGACCTGCAACGGACCACTAGCTGTCTGCTTGGTCCTTTCTCGTTGTTGTCTGATTCGGTGTGCGCTGTCCCATGACTGTCTTTAGTATGTTTGGTAGGGCCTCCTTCATGGCTGCACTTGCTCTTTCTTGATTGCTTATCAGTTGCTGTATGATTTCGGTTCTCATTTTGTCTTTCGTTTCTTTGTTTTGTTCTCTAGTTTTTGTAAGGATATCCTCAACGATCCTTCTCTCTGTTTCAATTCTTTTGAGTATTTGTTCGTTCTCTTCCTTTAGCTCTGCGAGTTTGGCGATGTCAACTTCTATCTCGTGTTTGATGGTTTTCATGTCCTGTAACATTGCCTGGGCGCTCTGTAAGGCTCCTATTGTTTCGTCTCTTAGGGCATTTGAGTCGTCGTTGTGTTGTTTGTTCGTCTCGACTTTGAGTTGTTGTTTTATGTCTCGCACCTCTGTGTTAATCTTATCAGCTGGGCTCTTGTGTGCTGTTCTTGTTTACCACTGCCGCCTGAAGCCACTCGGTTTCTTGCTTCTCTGAAGGAGATGTTTTTTGTTACCGATTCCTTCAGTATGGTCTTTGTCTCATAGAAGATCGGACATCCACGGTATCTTGCCCCGTGGTTCCCGAGACAGTTTGCGCAGGTTCTGTTGGAGTTGCGTTCTTTATAGTTGGCATCTTTTTTCGCCTCAGGACATTCGTTGTATGCGTGACTTCCCGCACAGTACCGACAAACTGTCTCTCTCCTGCAAGTTTTCTTGGTATGTGAAAATTGCTGGCAGTTTGAGCACTGCATAACAGGAGGAATGTACTCTTCTGTTCTTCGACATCTATCGTCTAGGTTGAGTTGACTTGGTCTTGAGGTCCCTTCTATAGTTACGATAACTAGGTTTGTGTCCTTCTTGTCCCATGTCTTCAGTCTTTCAACCTGTGTTATTTTGATGTTCTTGTTTTCTTCTTGTAGGCGGCTGTGGACTTCTTGTGTAGACCGACTGTTGTCTATCCCTCTTACCACTATCTTTTTGGTCTTCTTGAAGATCTCCATAGTCACTTTCATCTGGTGGGGCAGCTGGACTTCTTTGTGTCCGGACTCTAGTTCGATCATCAGTTCTGTTGTCTTCTCCGTGTTATTTAGCGATATTATAACACCTTTTTCGTGCCTTGCAACTCTATTGATGCTCCTCCTGCCCGTTATTGCCTCTAGGATACCGATCACTTTATCGTCGGGTAGGGCCCTGAGCGAGGCCTCACTTCCCGAAATCTGAGTGATCTTTATGGTTTTCTCTTGTAGTGTCTGGTGAGAAACAGCATTTCTCTGCTTGCGAAGCTGGCACTTTCGGACATCTGTCTCAGTTTGAGTGTGTGGTCTGCTGGACGGATTCACATTCTGGTTGGTTGTCTGCCTCTGATCTCGTTTTTCCGATGTTGCTTGGTCGCTGTATGATGGAGGTTCGATTATGACATCCCGCCTTGGTGGTGAACTTACCCTGACGGGCTTCAGAGCTCTGTTGTCTTCTGTCTTCGAAGTTCTGTGGCCGTGTTTTGCAGCTGTTGTCTGGTCACTGCACACTGGAGCCGCCGCCTCGACATCCTGCCTTATCGGTGGTTTAGCTTTGCCCGATCTTGGAGTCTGGTTGTTCTCTGCCTTCGTCGCCTTGGGTTGCTCATCAGTCGTGTCACTGGTTGTGCCGTTCTGCCTCTGAGAGGGACCGGCCCCGACGCTAGGAGTTGGGGCAGTCTTGTTCTCCGGCTGACTCTCTTTGTTCTGTGTAGATTCTTTCTTGCTGATGCTGACAAGTGTTTGAGGGCTTCTATAGACCTTCCTCCTTTTCGCTTGTGGCTTGGTACGAGTCATTTTAGTAAATTCTGACGGCTGCGTTCGCCCTGAAAAGGACGCTCGTTTTAATATAGTGCTGTCTTCTCGATGAAGAATCTTCTGTGTTTGAGGAGGGTGCAAAAAGCGGTGCAGAATATATATATACTGTTCAAACAAAGAAACGCAACTTTTTTGGTGTTACATTTATAAAAGATATTCGCTGATTGGACATCAGTCAACCTATCGACTGTGTCCACCTGGTCATTAACTTCTCGTGGTTACCTGAATTGTACTCACCTCATGATTCGTGAGGTCATGAAAGAGGTCAAGGTCAAAACAACATTTTTGACAATAACTCGTGACAGGTTCATGAGCACAGCGCTCTAACCACTGTGTCTATCGGACGCTCATATATATAAGAAGAAGTCTTGACACCTTACAAAGAATGAGGGCTATAGCGTTGGTTGAAGGTGGTTTATCCGTCCGTGAGGTTGCTAGACGGCTTGCAGTGTCACACTCTACTATCCAAAGAATTTTGGAGAGATTTCATGCCACAGGAAGGGAAGTGTGGAGGATCGCCACCAGCCAGGTCGCCCTATATGCACCAATAGACATGATGACTGGTACCTCTTGTTGTCAGCCCTGCGCCATCGAACAGTGACTTGTTCCACTCTAAGATGTCAGCTGAGACAAACTGTAAACGTTAATGTCAGTCGAAGCACCATTCGCAGACGTTTACATGAATTTGGACTGGCTGCTCGGCGTCCTGCAGTCAGAATCCCTCTTATTCATGCTCATCGCAGAGCCCGTGTTGCTTGGTGTCGCGAGCACATCCGATGGACAAGGCAACAATGGAGTCAAGTTCTCTTCACTGATGAATCTCGCTTCACTGTGTCATTCAATGATGGCAGGATTCGAGTTTGGAGACGACCAGGAGAGCGATTTACTGATGACACAATTCGAGAGGTGGATCGTTATGGTAGGGGTTCTGTCATTGTCTGGGGAGGCTTTTACAGACACGGCAGGACCCCACTCTACATCATCCAAGGCAACTTGACTGACCCAAGATACCAGAACGAAATCTTGAGACCAATTGTTCAGCCTGCTCTGGAGGCCATAGGTGGTATTGCCATCCTCCAAGATGATAACGCTCGACCCCATCGAGCTCGTGTGGTGAATGAGTTTATTCAGCAACATGGGATCATCAGGATGGCGTGGCCAGCTCATTCACCTGACCTGTCTCCGATTGCGCACCTCTGGGATGTCCTTGGTCGAAGATTGTAAACAAATCACCCCCTGCCAATGGATGTTGCACAGCTGACTGTATTTCTGCTTCAGGAATGGCAAGTAGAAGTAGGAGTTACAACTGTAGGAGTTCGCCAGGGATGTATCCTGTCACCAGTGCTCTTTAATATATATCTAGATAATATTATGCAGGAGGCTCTCTACGATTATAAATCAACCATATCGATTGGAGGCCGACCTCTGTGTAATCTACGTTTTGCTGATGATATTGATCTGATAGCTGGAACAGAATCAGAACTTCAAGACCTTACCTCTAGACTGGAGAAAGTAACAAGAACATATGGGATGGAAATTAATATAGAAAAAAGCAAGATATTGGTGAATAGCCATAAGAAACATGTTCCGACCAACATTACGTTAAATGGGCAAACGTTAGAAGAAGTTAACACCTTTAAATATCTCAGGTCCACTATATGTAGTGATGGAAGATCAAATAAAGAAATCAAGACAAGACTTGAGATGGCCTCAGCTGCCATGACAAGGTTGAATGTGATCTGGAAAAGTAACATCAGTTTTCCTGTGAAGATCAAATTATACAAATCACTTGTATTATCTATTCTCTTGTATGGGTGTGAGGGCTGGACACTCACTGCAGATACGGAGCGAAGGATTCAGGCTTTCGAGCATAAATGTTATAGAAGAATTTTGCGCATTTGCTATAAAGAGCACAAAACAAATGTCTATGTTAGAGAGAAGATAAACACCTATGCAGGCCATCAAGAACCACTTTTGTCAATAGTGAAACGTCGAAAGCTTGCCTGGTTTGGGCATGTAACTCGTCATGACTCCCTTTCGAAAACGATCCTCCAGGGAACAGTCGAAGGTAAACGGAGAAGAGGAAGGCAAAGAAAATCCTGGGCTGATAACATCAAAGAATGGGCAGGACATGGTTTCTCCACACTTGTACGCATTGCTGAGAATAGAGAGCAGTGGAGGACCCTGTCTGCTGATGCTTCCACCATGGCACCCCTACAACCCATGACGGGTTATGGGTTGAGATGAGATGATGATGAATGGCAAGCTGTTCCTCAGGATACTCTTTGGACCCTTGTGGACTCGATGCGTCTTGAATGCCTTACTGCAAACGGTGGTCATACCCGATTTTGAAAAGTCTATTTGTCCAATATCTATTGTTTGACTTTTGAAAAGGTGGGTGACACACTTCACAGCTTCATTGCGTTTGAATGTGTGTTTCCATTTCTTTACGTGACATGTCAATTTGGTATTCAATAAAGGCCGTTTTGACTGATACCAATTACGTTTATATCAGATTTGTTTTATGGTTTCAACCAAGGTTTTTCTAAGTGGCCCTTGACTATTGACGAGTAGTATAGTTACATTATTGTTTAGCTATTGGAAAGCACAATAATTGTAAAATATGGCTACCTTGGAATCTTTTATTAAGGCTGGAAAGGATTTTGGATTGGATGGTGAAGCTTTAAAGGATTTTGCATTAAAGAAGCTAGAGGAGAAGGAATCCAGAGATCAAAGACAATTAGAGAGAGATGAGAAGAAGAGAACTGAAGAATTGCAATTGGCTGAAAAAAGGAGAGAAGAAGAATTGGCTGAAAAAAGAACAGAAGAAGAATTAGCTGAGACAAGATGAATTGGTGGAAAAGAGAAGAGCAGAAGAAATGGCTCTTGAAAAAGAAAAATTGGCCTATGCTCAGTTTGAGATAAAAGCTCAACAAGAACTTAGAATGGCAGGATTTGAGTTGGAAAAAATTAAGACTTCAACTACCACAGGTTAATTTATTGAATGGTGAGGCTGGTAAAAAAGACCACGCTTCTAATTTAAAGCTCAATTTGCCTAAATTTAACGCAAATATAGACGATATTTCATGCTTCCTCAATACATATGAGACATATTGCCAAGAGTTTAAAATTGATAGAGCTACCTGGTCTAGTAGGCTCATGAACTTATTGGAGGGTGATGCACTTACTGCAGTCTGTACTACGGATGATCAGACTAGAAAAGACTCATCATGTGACGTATTCTTTCCAGAACGTTGTCTCCATTACAGCTGCTCTGAACGCATCACGATTCTGGGCAAGTCGACCTGCATCAGCCAAAGACAAGTTCAGACTCTCTGTGATGTCCTGGGTCCACCGTCGTCTAGGTCGACCCCTTCCCCTTTTTCCAGGGACCATGCCTTCCATCACTGTTTTTTCCAGACTATTATGTCTTTTTATATGACCGAAAAATTTCAGCTTCCTTATTGCGATGGTATTTAGGAGCCAATGTTCCTGTACGTTTAGTGAGTGCAGTACTTCTCTGTTGGTCTTTTTTTTCTGTCCAGGGTATTCTCAACATCCTTCTGTAGCATTTCATTTCGAATGATGTAATCTTTTTTGCAACTGTTTTATTGAGTGTCCAAGTCTCGCAGCCGTATGTTGCTACTGGGAATATACATGCTCTGATCAGTTGTAACTTTGTTTCTTTGCTTGTGCCTTGCCATAGGTTTTTCATCTGTATTAGCTTATGTGAAGCAATTGCAAGCCTTCTTTTAATTTCTACTGCACAGTCGCCAGAGCTGTTAATGATTGATCCTAAGTATTCGAATTCATTGACACTTTCCAGTTCTTCGTTATCAATTTCAATTTCTGGTTTGGTCTTTACTTTGTCTGTTGTCAATACTTTGGTCTTCTTGGTGTTTAGGTATAGATTCTGGGCCTCGCTGTGTTTTTTGGTGGACAGAAGTAATTGTTCAAGTCCTTTTGGGTTGGTCGATAGGAGGACTGTGTCGTCAGCATATCTGATTTCCGGGATCTGGTACCCGCCGATGTTAAATGAGTCAAACTCTGTGTGTTCTTGGTCATCTCTTACGTTTCTCATGATATTCTCGGCATAAATGTTAAACAGGTAAGGGGAAAGGGTACAGCCTTGTCTTACTCCTTTATGTACTTCAAACCATTCTGATGTTTCCCCCTCTATTCTTACGGCTGCCTGTTGTTCTTGGTACAGCAGTGCGATGAGTTGTATAAGGTGGTTTGGAAATCCCATATTTTTCATAATAGCCCATAACTGCTGATGTTGTACACAATCGAAAGCTTTGGTGTAATCAATGAAACAAGTATGTAGGTCAACGTTGAATTCTCTACACTTTTCTATGATGATCCTCATGTTGAATATATGATCTCTAGTGCCTCTACCTGGTCGAAAACCCGCCTGTACTTCATTTATTTCTGTTTCTAGCTTTTGTTGCATCCTTTTCATTATGATTTGTAAAAGTATTTTGCTGGCATGGCTTATAAGAGCTATAGTTCTGTAGTTTGTGCACAGTTTCAGGTTGCCCTTTTTTGGCAAGGGTATGTAAATTGATCGTTTCCATTCCTTGGGCCAAATTCCGCTTTGCCAGATCTTGCAGCATAATGCATGGTATATACGAGCGCTGCCTTCTCCTCCTGCCTGTATCATTTCAGCTGTTATTTCATCACAACCAGGAGATTTTCCACTTTTTTAAGTGTTTGATTGCATTCCGGACTTCCTCTATGGTAGGTTCTGGTTCACGTTCCGCTTCATTCATGACGTTGTTATCTGCCGCTTTGTTTATTTCCGTATACATTTCTTGACAGTACTCCTTCCATCTGTTCAGAATATCTTTACGTTCTGTTAGAGTGTCGCCTTTCTTGTCGTTTATTGCTCGGGGTGATGATTTAAAGTTGCTGTTTTTCAATGTTCTTACTTCAGAAAACATATTCTTACTCAATCCCTGTTCGCGCATTTCCTCTATTTTCCTGCAGGTGTCGTTTATGTATTGTTGTTTGTCTTGTCTGACTCGTTTTTTAATCTGCTTTGTGTATTCCTTGTACAACTCCTGATTTTCTGTATCTTTTTTGGACTTCATTTTTCTTCTCTCTACCACCAACTTCAGTGTTTCGTCTGAGATGTATTCTATGAAGCTGTAAAAGCTTTGCTACTGAAGAAGTATCAATTGGATGAAAATGGCTACATGTTAAAATTTAAGTAATTACTACCAGATTCAGCAAAAGATTTCACTGAATTTATCTCATCTATTAAGCTGTACTTTTCTAGATGGGTTGACTTGTCCAAGATTGAAAAAAACTTTTGATGGGCTATCTGATTTGATTTTGAGAGACAAGGTTTTGTCTTCAATTAGTGGAGACTTTTTGTCATTCCTTCAGGAGAGGAAAACAAAAACTTTGTCTAATCTTGAAACTCTTGGTCGTCAATTTCAAGTTGCACATCTGGATAGGAACCTTAGTAAGAGTAACATTAAGGATTCTTTGCCAGTGGCATCTGCTAGGACTGTAAATTATAATACACCTAGGCAGGGATCAAACAGCATAGACACAAACTATAGAGTTAATCAAAACCATAACAATGGCAATAACAGAGGCAGATATAATGTTAACAAAAAATTCCAATGGCCTCAAAGAAATTATAACTCTTATGATGATGGATATTTTGGTCAACAGTCATCATTCAGACCTTATGATTATCAAAATAGAGGAGGATATAATGCCAGATCAGGCAGAGGACAAAGGTCATTTTATAGAAATAATGACAATTCTTATAATAATAATAACAGGGGTTCTCAATAGAACAATAGCTTCAGACAGTTAAGGAACCCTGAACATTCTAATGCTGTCGTTCATGTTGGTGACAATAATCCAGTTCAGAATAATAATGGTTTAGCTCCCGCAAATGCATGTAGTGTTGAGACTTTTATGTGGACATCCGTTACCAGTCATGTCCTCATATGATGGAACAGGTTCACTGATATTGAAAAAAGGCTTTTTGAACAATCAGCTGGTGTCACTTTTGAGGGACATAGGATGCACAACGATTGGAGTGCGCAGGTCATTGGTAGATCAGTCAGATTATTTAGGAAGGGAGGTGAAATGCATTACACTTGGAGGCACATTGAAATACTATCCAACTGCAGAAGTATTTTGGATACCCCGTACTTCACAGGGAGAACTCTTGTGTGCCTGTTGAATAGTCCCATCATAGGAATTACCTTAGGCAATATTCCTGAATGTACAAAAGATGATATTGAAAAATGGGAACAGCATCTCATATGTGCAAATGCTGTTACAACCAGAGCTCAAGCTCATGCTGAATTGATTAGTCACATCCAAAGTGATAATGTGGTAGATGAGGTGATGAATGATGAGAATGAAAAGTATAATAATGATAATGATGAAAATAATGATGATGAGGAAAATTGTGTGGAGAAGGAGGAAAGTGATGATAATTTACAGGTGGAACTTACTGATAAGGAGTCTTTCATTCAGAGACAAAATGATGATGATTCCTTGAGGAAATGTTTTCAGGTTGCAAAATTCTATGAAGTGATGGTTGATAATAATGCAAAACACTGGTACACTTTAATAAATGGTATTTTGATTAGAAATTTTCAGGATTCTACATCTGTAAAAAAACAGATTATGGTACCAGCTTGTATTTGACCATGTGTGTTACGACATGCCCACAACATTAATTGCGCGGGTAATTTAGGTTTTGCAAGAACAAACCAGAGGGTTTTGTCCCATTATTTTTGGCCTGAGACAATGACACACTGAAATCATTGACATCTTATTAAACTACGGTCTGTAGAAATTACAAACTAGACCCTCCACTGCTCTAGAATTGCAATGTAATTACCACACAGAACCGAAATATGGCAAGCCCTCAGTTAATAATCCATAACTTGGATCACCCAGCAATCCCGCTGATGATGTCTTTTCCTGACTTTTGGCAATTTGATATTGTTTCTTTATTTCAGCAGCAAAAGCTTTTCTGGTAAGGGGGTCCATCAATTTGATGATGTCAAACCTTTTCTGTGTAGTTACAGTTGGTCCAGCAGTTCTGATTTTCACCTTCAGTTTTGCTACGACTAAATGGTGGTCACTTCCCACATCTTCACCTCTTCTTACCTTCACATCTTGTAATGCATGTCTCCATCTACCATTAATCATCATGTGGTCTATCTGGTTTCTGTCCTGGCCATTTGGTGATTCCCATGTTAATTTGTGAGTTTCGTTGTGGGAAAGATGTTCCTCCAATGACCAGGTTGTTAATGCTACAGAAAATTATTAATGTATCCCCATTTTCGTTTGCTGTTCTGCTGCCACATTTCCCCATTACTCTTTCATTATATGTATTGTGTGTTCCAGCTTTCGCATTGAGGTCTCCCATTACTATGATAAGATCGTTTGTAGGTGTGTCTTCCATTTCTTTTTGCAGTTGTTGATAGAATTCATTCTTGACCTCTTCGTTGCTGTCATTTGTTGGTGTGTAGCATTGTATTATTGTAGTGTTGGTGAATCTCCCTTTCAATCTTATTCTTATCAGTCTGTTGTTGATGGGTTTCCACTTCAGTAATGACCTTCCTATTTCCTTCTGTAAAATAATGGCTACACCTTCATTGTGCTGTCCATCCTCTCTGCTAGAGTAAAGTACTGTTTCTTCTGTAGCTGTTTTATCTTTTCCTGTCCCTGTCCATCTGCTCTCGCTTATCCCTAGAATGTGTAATAAATGATACACCATAAATATAACATTTGAAGGATTTGTCTTCCTCTATTATCTTGTGAGGCTGAATGATTAAATCACTGCAAGCATCAGCAGCACTATAACTCATACTAAGCTATGTATACTTTTATGTCTTTGTAGACTGTCACTCTCAGTAAATGCAGCAGCTCAAACATCATGTATGGTTTATTTCCTGTAAGAATTCTTCTATGTCTTTGTAGGTGACCTATCCTAGTAAATGCTGCACCACAAACATCACAATTGCTAGGCTTCTCTTGTGAATGCATTCTATTATGATTTTGTACATTACTACTGTGAGTAAATGCTGTACCAGAAACATCACACTTGTAAGGCTTATTTAATGTATGTATTCGTTTATGTCGTTGTAGACTACCACTCTCAGTAAATTCAGTACCACAGACATCACACTTGTACAGCTTATTTCCTGTATATATTGTTTTACATATTCCTAGGTGACCTATCTGAGTAAATGCTGCACCACAAACATCACACTTGTAAGGCTTCTCTCCTAAATGTATTTTTTAATGTCTTTCTAGGTGACTTATGCTGCATCATACTTGTAAGGCTTCTCTCCTGTCTGTATTCTTTTATGATTTTGTAGATTACTGATGTGAGTAAATGCTGCACCACGAACATCACATGTGTAAGGTTTATTTCCTGTAAGTATTCTTTTATGTCTTTGTAGACTACCACTCTCAGTAAATGCAGCACCACAGATATCACACTTCTAAGGCTTCTCTAATGTATGTGTTCTTTTATGATTGTGTAGTCTACTGCTCTGAGTTAATGGGACACCAAAGACATCACACTTATAAGCTTAACTCCTGTTTGTATTCGTTTATGTTTTACTAGGCGACTTCTTACAGTAAATGGTGCACCACAGACATCTTTCTAGGTTACCTATCAGAGTAAATGCAGCACCACAAACATCACATGTGTACAGCTCATTTCATGTATGCATTCTTTTATGTCTTTCTAGTGAACACATCACAGTCAATGCTGCAATGCAGACATCACACTTTTAAGGCTTCTCTCCTGTATGTATTCTTTTACGATTTTGTAGGTGACACATCTGAGTAAATGGTGCATCACAGACATCACACTTGTAAGGTTTATTTTCTGTATATATTATTTTATGACTTTGTAAGCTACATGTCTCAGTAAATGCTGCTCCATAAACATCACTCTTCTAGGGCTTCTCTCCTGAATGTATTCTTTTATGTCTTTCTAGGTGACTTTATGACTTTGTAGGTTACCTGTCTGAGTAAATGCTGTTCCACAAACATCACACTTGTAAGGCTTCTCTCCTGTATGTATTCTGTTATGATGTTGTAGACTACCACTCACAGTAAATGCTGCTCCACAAACATCACACTTGTAACACTTTTCTCTTGTATGTAATCTTTTATGACTTTGTAGGTGACATATCTGAGTAAATGCTGCATCACAGACATCACACTTGTAAGGTTTATTTCCTGTATGTATTCTTTTACGACTTTGTAGGTAGCTTCTCTGAGTAAATGATGCTCAACAAACATCACATTTGTAAGGCTTCTCTCCTGTATGTATTCTTTTATGACTTTGTAGACTACTGTTCAGAGTAAATTCTGCACCACAAACATCATACTTGTAAGGCTTCTCTCCTGTATGTATTATTTTATGACTTTGTAGGTGACCTGTCTGAGTAAATTCTGCACTACAAACATTACACTTGTATGGCTTTGCTCCTGTATGTATTATTTTATGACTTTGTAGGCTACCTGTCTGAATAAATGCTGCTCCACAGACATTACACTTGTAAGGCTTCTCTTCTGTCTGTATTCTTTTATGACTTTGTAGATTAATGCTGCACCACAAACATCACATGTGTAAGGTTTATTTCATATAAGTATTCTTTTAGTTCTTTGTAGACTACCACTCTCAGTAAATGCAGCACCACAGACATCACACTTGTAAGGCTTCTCTCCTGTATGTATTCGTTTATGTTTTACTAAGCGACTTCTTACAGTAAATGGTGCACCACAGACATCTCTCTAGGTTACCTATCAGAGTAAATGCAGCACATCACATTTGTAAGGCTTCTCTCCTGTATGTATTCTTTTATGTTTTTGTACACTACTGTTCAGAGTAAATGCTGCACCACAAACATCACACTTGTAAGGCTTCTCTCCCATATGTATTATTTTATGACTTTGTAGGTGGCTTGTCTGAGTAAATGCTACTCCACAGACATCACATTTGTAAGGCTTCTCTCCTGTATGTATTCTTTTATGTTTGCGAAGACTATCGCTCAGAGCATATGCTGCTCCACATATATCACACTTGTAAGGCTTCTCTCCAGTATGTTTTCTTTTATGATTTTGAAGGTGGCTTGTCCGAGTAAATGCTACTCCACAAACATCACACTTGTAAGGCTTCACTCCTGTATGTATTCTTTTATGTTTGTGAAGAGTATCACTCAGAGCAAATGCTACTCCACAAACATCACACTTGTAAGGCTTCTCTCCTGTATGTATTCTTTTATGTCGTTGTAGGTTGCTTTCCTGAGTAAATGCTGCTCCACAAACATCACACTTGTAAGGCTTCTCTCCTGTATGTATTATTTTATGACTTTGTAGGTTGTTTGTCTGAGTAAATGCTGCTCCACAAACATCACACTTGTAAGGCTTCTCTCCTGTATGTATTCTTTTATGACTTTGTAGTTGGCTTGTCCGACGAAACGCTGCTCCACAAACATCACACTTGTAAGGCTTCTCTCCTGTATGTATTCTTTTATGACTTTGCAGGTTGCTTGTCTTTATAAATGCTGCTCCACAAATATCACACTTGTAAGGTTTCTCTCCTGTATGTGATCTTTTATGACTTTGTAGACTACCACTCACAGTAAATGCTGCTCCACAAACATCACACTTGTAAGGCTTCTCTCCTGTATGTTTTCTTTTATGATTTTGAAGGTGGCTTGTCTGAGTAAATGCTACTCCACAAACATCACACTTGTAAGGCTTCTCTCCTGTATGTATTCTTTTATGTTTGTGAAGACTACCACTCAGAGCAAATGCTGCTCGACAAATATCACACTTGAAGGACTTGTCTTTTTCTACATTCTTGAGAGACTGAGTGCTTAAATCACTGCAAGCAGCAACAGCTCTGCCAGTCACACAAAGCTGAACATTTATCTCACTGGCAGAAAATGGTTTACAACAATTTATGTTACAGACTTGATTTTTACAAACTGATGTATTACGCTGTAGGTTGTCAAACGTTGTAGCTGTCCTTTCTTGACTGTTAATGAGGTTCACTGATGTATTACTGTGTAGGTTGTCAAACATTTTAGCAGTCCTTTCCTGACTGTTGATGAGGTTCACTGATGCTTCATTACAAGTGAGTCTCAGGTTGATGCTATCTTCTCTTGCTACATCAGTAGAAGATGCATCTCCAATCTTATTCACTGCTTCATTCATGTTATTTAGACTGTATTGTGGTAACATATTCTGAAGATCACTGCATTTATTATCAAACTCCCATCGTCCATCTCTGTGTACTGTTGTCATATGCTTATCCAGGACATCAAGTTGGAAGAAATGAGTGTTGCACAGGTGACAAGAATAAACACCTGTAATAATAAAAATAATGAGCAAAGATAAATAATGAATTGCATGTCTTATATGTTTAGTTAAAGTTTGTAAACTTCATCGATTTCACAAAAGCCTTCGATCGAGTCTGGCATGAAGGCTTATGGCAAGTAATGAGAAAATTCAATTTTGATACCAACATCATAGATATCATTGAAGCACTATACAAGGATGCAAGCAGTGCTGTTTTTGCAAGCAACGACATTGGAGAATTTTTCAAAACAACTGTAGGAGTTCGCCAGGGATGTATCCTGTCACCAGTGCTCTTTAATATATATCTAGAACATATTATGCAGGAGGCTCTCTACGATTATAAATCAACCATATCGATTGGAGGCCGACCTCTGTGCAACCTACGTTTTGCTGATGATATTGATCTGATAGCTGGATCAGAATCAGAACTTCAAGACCTTACCTCTAGACTGGAGAAAGTAACAAGAACATATGGGGTGGAAATTAATATAGAAAAAAGCAAGATATTGGTGAATAGCCATAAGAAACATGTTCCGACCAACATTACGTTAAATGGGCAAACGTTAGAAGAAGTTAACACCTTTAAATATCTCGGGTCCACTATATGTAGTGATGGAAGATCAAGTAAAGAAATAAAGACAAGACTTGAGATGGCCTCAGCTGCCATGACAAGGTTGAATGTGATCTGGAAAAGTAACATCAGTTTTCCTGTGAAGATCAAATTGTACAAATCACTTGTATTATCTATTCTCTTGTATGGGTGTGAGGGCTGGACACTCACTGCAGATACGGAGCGAAGGATTCAGGCTTTCGAGCATAAATGTTATAGAAGAATTTTGCGCATTTGCTATAAAGAACAAAACAAATGTCTATGTTAGAGAGAAAATAAACACCTATGCAGGCCATCAAGAACCACTTTTGTCAATAGTGAAACGTCGAAAGCTTGCCTGGTTTGGGCATGTAACTCGTCATGACTCCCTATCGAAAACGATCCGTCAGGGAACAGTCGAAGGTAAATGGAGAAGAGGAAGGCAGAGAAAATCCTGGGCTGATAACATCAAAGAATGGGCAGGACACGGTTTTTCCACATTTGTACGCATTGCTGAGGATAGAGAGCAGTGGAGGACCCTGTCTACTGATGCTTCCACCATGGCACCCCTACGACCCATGACGGGTTACGGGCTGAGATGATGATGAAAGTTTGTTAGCAAAATATAGTAAACAGACTCATAAGCATAATTTCCTGATAATTATGTGATTGTAATTCAGGATCGACATCATTGCAATCCAGGCAAACCCATTGGTGCTAAGTCTTCCTCAGCAAATGTTGAAGTGTGGAATGCTTTCTGTACTGTAGCATCCTGAACTGTATGCATCCTCTCATACGTCATACCTGCTAGTCTTATGTTTGATGCCCCATTCCAGCTATCTTAGCCTGGTTGATTCATCTAATGCAGTGTTGTTTTCTAACAGATGATCATTAACTGTCCTCACTATCTCTCCCTTGTGCAGGACCAGTGTCTCCGCTTTGTAAATAGATTTAATTTTAAGAAAGGCCCACTCGCTGCTTAGTATTAATATTATACTGTGCAGATATTTAAATCATGTAAACTTATGTAGCCAAAATATGAATTTAAAATAATAACATTGCTGTTATATATACCTTTCTCATCTCCAAATAAGCATAACTGTTGTTGACTTTCTGACATGTCCAAGAAGTCAGTATACTGTATCTTAGTTTTAGTATAGCTGTTGTCACAATCAGCCTGAAACAAATTTTGATCAATCCAAGCATTTATGACACATCATCATTATCACTTCTAGCTCCCTAAACAGCCTAGGTCTTCAACAAATGTATGCCAACTCCTCTTGTTGTATACTATCAGCTCAAGGTGTCTCCAAGACTGACTCATATCTTTGACTTTTGTATCCAGTTCTCTACTATGTGTGTTTTTGAGTCTCCCAAGAATCTTTTACCCTGGACTTTTTAGAATGCTATAAACTTAGCTATTTAATTGAATGGCCTTGACACTGGAGTTGACCACTGATATTTTTGTGTTGGACTTGATTTCTCTTTGCATTTATGACACTTGTAATACTTACTTACTTAGTCGTTCCCCTTCTACCGTGAGGTGTAGAGGTTTGGAAGAGAGAGCGCCAGACTTTCCTATTGGCTGTCTTCCTCCTGGCCTGGTTCCATTCTAGTCCTCGGTCCTTCAAAGATTGTCTAATGTTGTCCTCCCAGCAAACTCTGGGTCATCCTGGGGTTCTGGATCCCTGGCTCTTTGTTTCCCATGCTTGTCGTGGTAGCCGATCTTCTCCCATTCTGCAGACATGGCCAAACCATCTTAGTTGGGACTGTTCTACTTGGGTCTGGAGGGAGTGGGATTTTAGGCCTTGACGTATCGTCTGGTTGCAGACTATATCTCTTCTTGTTACTTCAACCACCTTCCTCAGATACCTCATTTCTGAGGTTTGGATCTGGCTTTTATGGGTTGTAGTCATTGCCCATGACTCGCATCCATATGTCAAGACAGGGACATAGGTGGAGCGGTATACAGCCATCTTCATTTTCTTACCAACCTCTCTCTTGCGGAGGAATCCTCGATTTATAGCCTGAAAAAGTCTCCCAGCTGCTGCTTTTCGAGTGCCCAACTCTTCTTTGATGCCTCCCTTTTGGTCTATAATAGCTCCGAGATATTTAAAGTGGTCAACCTGCTCCACTTGTAATACACAGTTTTTAAATGTATGGGAGATAACGTTTTTCTGCAATCATTTTCTCATTATTGCCATCACTCATGAACACATACAAAGACATATTCACATGCACATACACAAATGAACACATACATTTATGTATACATGCACAGACAAATTCTCATGTACCATGTTATAAACACACATATACACAAATATACAGAGCACACAATTATTGTCTACATGAAATAAGACCTTATATGGGCACAGTGAACTTTCAAACACAAAAAAACCATTTGAATTGTTTGTGTCAAAAATAAATAAAACATTGAAATAACAAACAAGCATGTCTAGAAAGGCCTCTTGTAGTTTCTGGGGTCTATGAAACTCAGGACAATAATTTGTTTTCTACATAGAAGTTACTTTCACTATTGCCTCCAGCTGGCAGGAAATAGTAGTGGACTTGAAAGCGGCAACCAAGGTGAAGTGGGTTCAATTCTCTGCACCAAACAACAGGAGGCTGATGCTTGGGAGTCATGACCCAGGTGGGCCCGCCCGCCCCCCCCCCCCCCCCCCCCCCCTAGATTGTAAAGTAGATTAAAGGGCTGAAACACTTGATCAATAGGGGAACCCTTCTGATGATCAGATTGCTTCTTGTTGTATTGTTCTGTATAGTTTCCTATCATATCAGGCTTCTTGTAGTTTCTGGGATCTCTAATGAGACAAAGAAATATTGCTACCTCAGGATGGTGCACAAGGCACTATTATAAGGCCATCTGCAGTTTCTGGGATCTCTGATGAGACAAAGACATATTTCTCCTTCAGGATGTTGTACAAGACACTTTTATAAGGCTGATCATGAGGCTGGCAACATCATCGTGTCAAACAAATAGCTGCAGATACCATCACAGTAAGAGCTTGTGAATGTTTAGTGTAAGCTTCCTGTAGTAGTGGTTCTATCCTCCATAAGAGGTGACCAGGACAATGGTGACATAAGGTTTTTGACCTGTCTGATATAGTTTGTCTAAACAAAGGTATATACAACATATAAGGTTAATAAACAGTCTGATATAGTTTGTCTAAAAAATGGTACATACAACATATAAGGTTAATTAACTGTTTGATATAGTTTGTCTAAACAATGGTACATACAACATATAAGGTTAATTAACTGTTTGATATAGTTTGTCTAAACAATGGTACCTACAACATATAAGGTTAATTAACTGTCTAATATAGTTTGTCTAAACAACAGTACATACAACACATCATGTTAATTAACTGTCCAATTTAACTTGTCTAAACAACAGTACATACAACATATAAGGTTAATTAACTGTCTGATATAGTTTGTCTAAACAATAGTACATAGAGCATATAAGGTTAGTTAACTGTCTGATATAGTTTGTCTAGACAATGTTACATACAACATATAAGGTTAATTAACAGTCTGATATAGTTTGTCTAAATAATGGTACATACAACTTATAAGATTAATTAACTGTCTGATATAGTTTGTCTAAGCAATGGTACATACAACATAAGAGGGTAATTAACTGTCTGATTGTTAAAGAAGATTATAATGTATACTACTTGTCAAAAGTCAAGGGTCACCCTATTATTTTCAATACACTTTTATATAAGCGCATAGAATGATTAAATGAAGGAAGTTTTTAGTAAATATGGGTGCAATATCTTCCTCTGACAGTCCTCTATGCATTTTAAGCATAAAAACAACTCACCGACAACCATGGTGATCACGTGCAATTTGGTTTGCTGACCATAAATTCACATTTTTAATTTGTTTTTTCAAACTTCTGTACAACCAAACAGGTGAATTAATCGTGCTGATTGACATTCCACATGCAATGGCGACTTTTCGTGAACAGAGTTCATTCTTAATTTGTTTTACAATCAGCAGACTTAGGGTAGTTTCATCACTTGCAAAAACCATGCCACCGAGAAGAAGTCTTGACACCTTACAAAGAATGAGGGCTATAGCGTGGGTTGAAAGTGGTTTATCTGTCCGTGAGGTTGCTAGACGGCTTGCAGTGTCACACTCTACTATCCAAAGAATTTTGGAGAGATTTCAGGCCCTAGATGCACCAATAGACATGATGACCGGTACATCTTGTTGTCAGCCCTACGCCATCGAACAGTAACTTGTTCCACTCTAAGATGTCAGCTGAGACCAACTGTAAATGTTAATGTCAGTCAAAGCACCATTCGCAGATGTTTACATGAATTTGGACTGGCTGCTTGACATCCTGCAGTCAGAATCCCTCTTACTCCTGCTCATCGCAGAGCCCGTGTTGCTTGGTATTGCGAGCACATCCAATGGACAAGGCAACAATGGAGTCAAGTTCTCTTCACTGATGAATCTCGCTTCACTGTGTCATTCAATGATGGCAGGATTCGAGTTTGGAGATGACCAGGAAAGCGATTTACTGATGACACAATTTGAGAGGTGGATCGTTATGGTAGGGGTTCTGTCATGGTCTGAGAAGGCTTCTACAGACATGGCAGGACACCACTCTACATCATCCAAGGCAACTTGACTGGTCCAAGATACCAGAACGAAATCTTGAGACCAATTGTTCAGCCTACTCTGGAGGCCATAGCTGGTAATGCCATCCTCCAAGATGATAACGCTCGACCCCATCAAGCTCGTGTGGTGAATGAGTTTATTCAGCAACATGGGATCATCAGGATGGCATGGCCAGCTCATTCACCTGACCTTTCTCCGATTGAGCACCTCTGATATGTCCTTGGTCAAAGATTGTCAACAAATCACCCCCTGCCAATGGATGTTGCACAGCTGACTGCATTTCTGCTTCAGGAATGGCAAGCTGTTCCTCAGGATACTCTACGGACCCTTGTGGACTCGATGCGTCTACGCTGTCTTGAATGCCTTGCTGCAAACGGTGGTCATACCTGATTTTGAAATGTCTATTTGTCCAATATCTATTGTGTGACTTTTGAAAAAGTGGGTGACACACTTCACAGCTTCATTGCGTTTGAATGTGTGTTTCCATTTCTTTACGTGACATGTCAATTTGGTATTCAATAAATGCCGTTTTGACTTATACCAATTACGTTTATATCAAATTTGTTTTATGGTTTCAACCAAGGTTTTTCTAAGTGGCCCTTGACTTTTGACGAGTAGTATATTTTACATGTTGACCACACTTAGTTTTGTTAGCAGTTTAATCTACGTGGTAACAATTCTATCTGGGGCCAACATGATGTATTTTTGCACCATTATTAATTATAAAATGAATGCAGTATAAGGTTTACGTCTCTAGGTGACGATAACGTAATAGGTTCTGCAGTAATGTATGCAGACCGTTAGTTCAAGGCCTTTCATTGTAAGAATCCATCAGAGTAAGACATGGATGCTATTGCTCCCAAGTTATTTGAAGTTTAAACAGTTCTCCTACGTGGCTTAAGGAATTCTGAAGGTCACTACTGATATTCAAGAAGATGACGAACTTAAGTATTCAAGTTCGATGATTTTTATGCAGAGGAATCTTTATGGGAGCAATCAATAATATTTATCTCCATATTCTGGTTTTCAATACTTGGGTGTTAACCGTTATCGGCACCTCTAATAAATAGGCCAGGTATGAGACGATGTATCACGGACTGTAGGAGATTCAATATATGTATGTAATTCCACTTTGCCATGAACATTATTTTATGCTACGTCTAAATAAACATGCTGTTATCTGTGGACCCATACAACAAGTTTTTGGAGGTCGCTTTATGATGTGATAGTTCTTGCACAAACCCATGTCATTCCACAAGATCTTATCAGCACGATGCTCCACATAGATGTCAGTTATGAACTAAGAATCTTGATCAACTACACACACTATAATAACAAAACCCATTCATAACAGAAGATTTCATGGTGTTCCAGTGATTTGGATTTTGATGTCAAGAACATTCGTTATTGGTTGATTTATGAAAGTGAAAGGACAGTGACTGAAGAAACAAATTTTCAAGACCTCACGCATTTTTTCACCATTTGGCCCAATTTGCATAATTAGAGTTGGAATGCACATGTCAGCCGGTTGGCGATGCAAACGTCAAAACATTATCAAAATGTCAGCTGCTCAAGTTATTTCTGAAACCCATTACCAGATGTCCTATTGCAAGTCTGCCAAGGCCTTCTACTAATCTACGGGACTTCTATTTGTTATGCCTGAAGGGTCAGCAAGTTTCAAGCCACCAGTCTGCCTCCAAGCGAAGCCTTCCATGGTGTATACTGGCGTTGGGGAGGATTGTTCAGCTGTTTAAGCTAAGTAACCTGTCTGTGCATACATTTTTTACCAGGTTACTATTGGCAGACCCTATCGTAATTTCTACCTTTTATGTCTGTTATATGCATATTTATGTCTGTTGTTTTCTCTTCGTGGGCGGTTGGCGGGAACTTTGTATCTACAATATCTCTGAGGACGATCGTTGATTCAAAGTCGTTCTGTCAGGCCATTTTGAACATTTTCATTTAAGCAGAAGGTCCGACTCGAATAAACTCGTCGAATATTCTGTCTGCTACTGGATTTGTTCAATAATATATGTTTAGCAGTAACGTTTTGTTTATCTATATTGTAATTTCATTGGTTTCAGTTCCATTTTTCTTAGTTGTGTCATCGTTTGTTAACAATTTGTAGGCCTAACCTTGCTATCGTTTAGTTTTTTACAAATCAGCTGTTTGTATTGCGTCCTGTGTCTATTTTTAGATTTTATTTTTTTTTGGCGGTAGATTGACCTAATTTACTGTTTTCGTATTGTTTAACTAGTAGAATTTTTTTTTGTTATAACAAACGTTTTTCTCATGTGTCATTTGATCTTGTGGTGTGATATTGTTCTGTATAGCACTTTGCTTTACTTTTCCTATTTCTTTTTCGTTCATGACATTATATTAATATTGTTTGCATAGTGATTTATGCAAATATTGTATGATAGCAATAATTATTGCTTGCAGTGCGTTATTAGGCCACTAGCCACTATTTTTTCGACTGAGTAAGGCACAGCATTAATAATAATAGCCACAATTTTTGTGTTTACAGGGGATTGTAAAGCAACTTGCCATTTATCTAATTGACGAAGTTAGTCACAGTAGTAATTAACATGGCTACACTAGAATCTTGTATGAGGATTGGACAAGAATTTGGTTATAAAGGTGAAGCGTTAAAAGAATTTGCCATGGCTGAGTTAGCTAAAGCAAAACAAGAAATAGAGAAACAGAAAGCATTTGAAGAAAGAAGATGTCTCCAAGATATAGAATTAGAAGAGAAAAGACGTGTTGAAGAAGAGAAAAGACTGGTTGCAGAAAAGGATAAAATGCAACATGAAAAGGAGATGGAAGAGAAGAAGGCCTCTACATTAGCACATGAAAAGGAGTTGATGCTTCTTCGTTTAGAGGAATTAAAATTAAGAGTTCATAACTGGAAATAATAGTAACAATGGTGATTCAAACATTGCTACTTCTGCAGTAAACAATAAGGGTAATGATAGGTTTAAATTACCAATATTTAACCCAACTTTTGATGACATGTCATGCTTCCTTTCACGTTTTGAAAGTGTATGTATGGCACATAAACTAGACAAGTCATTATGGGTTGCTAAACTTATGGAATTTTTAGTTGGAGAACCTATGACTGCCATTAAAACAATGGATGAGTCAGTTAAAAACGACTATGATGCTGCTAGAGCAGTACTATTAAAACATTTTCAACTTGATGAAGAAGGATATCGGGTGAAATTTAAGACAATGATTCCTGAAACTGGGAAGGACTTCTCAGAATTTATTGCTGCCATACGACTTACTCTTAATAGATGGGTTCAATTCTCATGAATTGAGAAATCATATGATAAACTTATGGATCTATTGCTAAGGGATAAGGTGTTATCCTTGGTAAGCAGGCCATTTTGGTCTTTCTTGCAGGATTGCAAGCCATCAAATCTATCGTCCATGGAAGAAATAGCAAAACAATACTGCAATGCACATCCGGGTGCATGTATTAGTAACAGCCAAATAAAAGATTCTCTCCCAGTTGCTTCAGCTACAACTTGGAACAACAATGTTAGAGCCAGATCTCAGAGCCTAGACAGGAATTTCATGCCTAGGAGATATAATGAAAACAATTATACTAGAAATGGTAGCTTTAACAAGAATGATAACTTTAATAGAGGTTGACAATAATTTCGGAACCAGTCACCTCAATACAGAAATAACAACAATTTCCAACAATGTTCCAATTGGAGAAAACCAAATAATTTTTTCCCTCAAAATAATAATTGGAGTAATAATAATCAACATTACTGAAATAGGAATAATAGTCAAAACTTTAGAAATCAGGGTAATTCTGTTAATCGCCAGAGGTAACGATCTTGTTCATGTGGCCCAACGAGGTCTGAACATAATGCAGGGGCGGCACTTACTGGCGGTGCACCTGTAGGTAATCAGGAATTGAATAACCAGGTCCACTCAGCTGCATGTTGCTTATTTGATTTTGATGTTGCTTCTCGTTGCCAGGAATGTCTAACTTTATTTCAGAAAGACAGTACTACAGTTCTGAAGTGCGGACATCCTCTTCCTGCAGTTAGTCTATCAGCCCATGACGGCACCGGTACTCTAGTATTCCACAGAGGATTTGTGAATGGTACCCAAGTATCTGTACTCAGGGATTCGGGATCAACAACAGTTGGAATTAGACAGTCGCTTGTACACCCTTCATGTTCTACGGGAAATTGTGTAAAATGTATCACATTTGGGGGAACAATTGAATTTTATCCCACAGCTATTCTTGATATTCATACCCAATTTTTTCAGGGTAAGTCAAAGTATGCTTATTAAATAACCCAGTCGCTGATCTCATGGTTGGTCGCATCCATGGGAGCAAGGACTACTCACCAGAGGAAATTGAAGAGTGAGAGAAAAATAATTTGTTGACTGCCAATGCAGTTACTACACGTTCCCAGGCTCAGGCACTGGGAACTGATAACAGTTCAGAGCTAGACACAACTCAGGATGACACTGAAGTACATTCAGTTATAGACAGAGTGTCTTTTGCCAAACTCCAAAGAGAGGATAACTCATTAAAAATTTTTTTGCTCTGGTCAAAAATAATGATGATGTTGACTTAAATGAAAGTCGTAAACATTGGTTTACTGTCAAAGACGAAATATTAGTGAGAAACTTTGTTGATAACTCTAATATCAAACACCAAGTTATGGTGCCTCTTAAACTTTGCCCACACATATTACGACATGAACATGACTCACATTGTGCGGGTCATATGGGATAGACTCGAACACATTCCAGAGTGTTATTTTCTTTCTTTTGGCCAGGTGGTTCCAGGGACGTTTCGTTATACGTATGTTCATGCATTACCTGCCAAGAAGTTAAATCTCGAGGAGCTTTCCATGTAGCTCCAATTCAAGCATGTGATATATCTACTCGACCTTTTGGTAAGATGGCCGTTGATATTATCGGTCCTCTCTCTGTTACTTCTGCTAGAGGTCACAAATATGTCCTCACATGGATTGATTTGTGCACTCGATGGCCAGAGGCCATTCCACTTAAACATACCACTACCTCTGAGGTAGCTGATGCACTTTTACTGATTTTCTAAAGATTAGGTTTTCCTCGTAAACTTCTGTCTGATCATGATTCACAATTTGTCTCTGAAACCATGACATCAGTCATGAAGACACTTAAGATAGATAGATCCTTAAGTAGTATATAACACCCAATGAGCAATGGTTCTGTGGAGAGTCTCAACAGAACACTCAAGCAATTGTTACATAAGGTAACTGACAAATATCCTCAGGATTGGGACAAGGTCTTGCTGGATGTACTTTTTGCTTATTGAGAAATGACACATGAGCAGACCGGATTTTACCCCTTTGAGCTTGTGTTTGGAGCTCCACCTCGAGATCCTATGTGTTTAATCAAGGATCTCCTTACTGACTCTGAGATGACTCAGTCATCTTATGAGTACGTGATTAATCTTCGTTGAAAGATTGTCGACGCATGTCACTTGGCTACAGCTTCATCAGAGGCTGCCAAACATAGATCACGTCTCTTTCTAAATAAGAATTGGCGTTTAGTCAACTTTTTTCGGGTGATGAAACTTTTGTATTGCTTCCTCTGAGGAATAATAAATTGCTTATTGCTTGGAATGGCCCATTCAAAGTGATATCTCGTATTTCAGATGTTGATTACGTAATCGATATTAAAGGTCAAAGAAAAACTGTCCACATTAATATGCTCAAAGAATTTCATACAAGACCTGAGCATTTACTGTCTATTTTCTATGACATTAATTACAATGTTGGTAGTTTTTGTCATTATTCTAGCTTATATGTGATTCAGGAGGAGGAATCTTCCTTCCCTCATATTCACATGTCTTTGCCTATACCAGCTTTAGATTCGACAGAGTCTTGGCGAGATGTTGCTATTTCATCTTCCTTAACATCTCAACAAAATCGCCAGGTATCCTATCTACTAGAATCTTTTTCTGATGTTCTTACTGACCTACCTGGTCGAACATCCGTTATTTCACATGATATCATTCTTCAATCAATATCCTTTAGCTCCCCAAGGAGCATAGGCCTTCAACAAACACGTGCCAAGTCTTCCTGACCTGTGCCATCTGCTCAAGCTCTTTCCATGTCCTCCTCATCCTTTTCACCTCTGTCTCCAACTCTCTTCTCCATGTGTTTTTTGGTCTACCTCTGCCTCTCTTTCCCTGTTGATTCCAGAATAAGGACTGCCTTTTAATGCTATCAACAGGTTTCCTCAATGTGTGTCCTATCCATCACCAGCGTCTTCTTCTCAATTCTTGTTCCACTGACACTTGTCTGGTTCTTGTCATCAATTCCACATTTGTGACTTTGTCATACCATTTCAGTCCTTCTATCCCACGCAAGCACCCGTTTATAAAAGTCTGTAGCTTTTTTGTTGTTATCCATGTCTCAGAGCCATACAATAGGAATGACTTCACATTTGAGTTGAAGATTCTTATTTTCATTTTGGACTTGATTTCTTTTGTTCTCCATATGTTTCCCAATGCAATGAAAGCTCCTCTTGCTTTTTATATTCTTATTTTGATGTCACTGTCTGTCCCTCCAACTTTGTCTATATTACTTCCAAGATATGTGTAAGATTCTATATCTTTTAGTGGTGTTTCTTCAAGTTCAACCTTGTTATCATTTCTTGCATTTATTCTCACAATCTTTGTCTTTTCCCTGTGTATTTTCTGGCCCACTTGTTGTGACCTCTCATTGAGAATTTTCATTTTCTCTTGCATCTGATTATGGTTATGGGACAGAAGAGCAAAGTCATCTGTAAAATCCAGATCATCAAGCTGTTTAGTCAGATTCCACTGGATTCCATTTCTGTTGTGCGATGTCGATGTTTTCATAACCCAATCTATTGCTAGTAAGAAAAGAAATGGAGACAAGAGGCATCCCTGTCTCACTCCCATTCTAATCCTAAATGGTTCTGTAAGTTGCCCTTCATGAAGAACTCTACATGTCATATCTTCATAGGTCTTCTTTATTAAGTTAATGATCTTCATGGAACTCCATAATGCCTCATCAATTTCCAAAGTGATTCTCTGTCTACACTGTCAAATGCCTTTTCATAGTCCACGAATCCGATGTATAGTGGTGAATTCCATTCCAGACTTTGTTCAACTATTATTCTCAATGTGGCTATCTGGTCTGTACAGGATCTATTTTGTCAAAAACCTGCTTGTTCATCTCTCAGTTGCTTGTCTATGGACTCTTTTAATCTCTACAGCAGTGGTGGCCAAGCTAAGGTTGGCCGAGGGCCAGATTATGGTAAAGGGTAACACCCGAGGGCCAGACCTATAAAATCCTTAAAAAATAACGTTCTGATATTTAGTTTTATATATATATATATATATATAATGAACCACGTACAGAAAGCAACGGCAAACTACTGTACTGCACATCTGCCAAGACATGTATACCAGTCTTCGAACTGAAATTACTGTTTAAAAAAATATAATGAATCTGATGTTTTAATTTGTTTTGTAATTTGACATGTAATTATTTATTTCAAACATACATTTGTGTGTTATTTCATTGTGAAGAGTGTGGCTTCAATCAACAATAAGAGGCCGACCAAAACAGGTTGGCGGGCCGGTCAAAACAGGTTGGCGGGCCGGTCAAAACAGGTTGGCAGGCCGGATCTGGCCCGCGGGCCGTAGTTTGGCCACCGCTGCTCTACGGGATGATTCTGTTTAATACTTTTCCTGGCACTGATAGTAACATTATTCCTCTATAATTTGTGCACTCTTGTAAGTTTCCCTTCTTAGGCAACTTGACCAGATAACCTTCCTTCCATTCTGCTGGTATTTCCTCTCTCCCATACTTTGCCAAGTAGTTTGTGTAATATCTCTGTAGCGGTATTAATATCTGTTTTGATGGCCTCTGCTGGAATGCAATCTGTACCAGCTGCTTTTCCATCTTTCAGAAGCTTTATGTCTTTCTTTATTTCTTCTCTACTTGGTTGTTCACAGCTGATTTGTAGCTCCTCTTCTGCTGACTGGTTGTCTGGGGGATTAGTTGGAGATGGTCTATTGGAAAGTTCCTCAAAATGTTCTGTCCATCTCTTCATTTGTTCTTGTATATTACTAAGCAATTTTCCATTCTTATCTTTTGTTAGGTCATTTGCTGTATTATATTTCCCTGTTAGCTTCTTTGTGTTGTTGTACAGGTCCCTCATATTTCCTTTTGCTGCAGCTTCCTCTGCTTCCCTGGCCAAATCATCCATATATTTCATCTTGTCTCTTTTGATCTTTCTTCTTACTTCTTTGTTTGCTTTTATGTACACTTCATGAGCCTTAGCTTTGGAGCTTCTGCTTTTGCTTCTGTTTAAATCTGCTTTCCATGCTTTGTGCTGATGTTCTCTTTTTCTCAGTACTTCTTCACATGTCTCGTTCCATATATTTTTTACTTGTTGCCAGTGGTCTTCTATATCTGTTTCATCTTCCAGCTGTTGCAGTACTTGGTATTTGTTTGATACTGTGATTGAAATATTTTTTTCTTTTATTTCCTGATTTCATAGATATCCCACATTATACTGTTGTCTGTAGCTATATGCTGTTGTAAATTTCTTGAGTTTTACTGATGATATTCCTATCTGTCTACATCCTTATCCTGTTCCACTTCATTATCACAACAAAACAGCACTCAAGCTAGATCAGATGTTGAGTTTGGGAATTATTGAAAACAGTAGTTCTCCATATTCTTCACCAGTAGTTATTGTCTGAAAAAAGGATAATAATATTAGGTTATGCATAGATTATTGCAAACTAAATGCTAAAACCATTTCAGATGCTGAACCACATCCACTGCTTGACGATTTACTAACTCGTCTATCCAATGCTAATCTATTCACTAAAATAGATCTGTCTAAAGGTTGTTGGCAGATTCCATTAACCGAACAAGCTAAACCTCTTACTGAATTTTCGACTCCACGTGGGTTATACCAGTGGAACGTCATGCCTTTCGAGCTCATGAACGCACCTGCCACATTCATTCGAATGATGCGTAAAATTTTGTCTCATAGATCTGATATCATAACTTAAACTGATGATATCTGTTTGTTTAGTTCATCTTTTGAAGAACACTTTGTAGGGCTTCGTTTTTTATTGGATACTCTTTGGTTACATAATCTTACTGCAAGGCCTACTAAAGTCCAGATTGCATTTAAGGAACTTACTTTTCTTGGTCGTACATTTGGTTCTGGTCGTCCTCAGACTATACCTCAAAATGTTTCCAAGATTCTTAACTTATCTATCCCTTCTACAAAGAAACAAGTTCGCAGTCTTCTGGGGTTGGTTCAATACTACAGTCAATTCATTCATAACTTGTCAAATATCATGGCTGTACTGTCATCCCTATTACGCAAGGGAATGCCAATAAAGGTAAACTAGTGAGATGATTGCCAGATAGCGTTTAATAAAATTTTACATATTTTTTCTTCACCTCCTATTTTGAGGTTGCCTGATATTACAAAAGTATATATTCTTCAAACAGATGCTAGTAATTTCGGATTGAGAGCCTCCCTTCTGCAAGAGTACAATGGAATTCTTCATCCTACCTTATATATTTCCCGGAAACTGTCAAAGACTGAAAAGAAATATTCAGTGATCAAGAAATAATTACTTGCGGTTGTTTGGGTAATAAAAAAATTGGAGTGATATCTGCTTGGAGCACCATTCATAGTCCAAACAGATCAGAAATCGGTTGCAGCTTTGAAACAAGCTAATCACAGAAACCAAAAGCTCGCTCGCTTCTCAATCTTGCTCCAGCCATTTGATTCTGACATTCAGTCTATACCCGGATCTGACAATGCAGTCACAGATTCACTATCAAGAAATCCAACATCAATACTGGAAGACTGATTGTTACTCAAGAAACGTTCAAGTAATTCGTGACATTTATTAACAGACATACATATTCTTGATGCATGCAAGTCACTTTCATATGAAGCCTGAAATAGTACATGTTTCGTACATTGATTGACATCATACTAATTTATCGATGAATATCTCACTGAACAATTTGTTGAGATCTACCTGCACTCAGAGATCGAATTTCCACTCAACAGAAGTGTAGCAAGAATGTACACCTTCCATATAGTCAAAATACTTGCCAGGATTGTTTGCTGCTGGATTGAAACATTTGACTTTATAATATGCAGTGTCACATTTGACTTTAAGGATAATAACATTGATTCTCTACTGCTCCTGACTTTGTGAGATACACAGGTTATGGAATGCTTTTTCCTGGATTTTAAAGCATATTGGACTATATGTTTCCTATTGGACTTATAGTGTGATATTAATAATTTTCATTAATGCAGATTTTAGACTTTAATCTTTAGTTAATTAATTAAACTTACTATTGTAATATAGATAGATTAATTATTATCTTTCTATCACATTTTCTGATTTGTAATAATTTTGGATAGATAACTCATGATTTATTCTTTCCTTCTATGCTATTCATACTTACTTCCCTTGTTTTTGTTGTGTCCACTTTTTCTTACTAAAATATTTTCTTTTCTACTTTTACTTACTATTAATTTTCCGTTGTATATGTTCACACACATAACTTACATTACTGACTTACTAACTTTCTGAGTGTCGACATAACAATATATTATTTTTAAAAATTCACATCTCTACATTGTCTACCATATTTTACACTCTTCTCTCTAAGTTGCTTATTTAATATTACATAGTAATTAATTATACTATAACTATGGTTAGAAAATATTTTGTGTTACATGCTTATTAAGTATTGTATTAGACTTAACTCTATTCTTATTGACCACTGATGACGTTCTCTACTCAATAACCTTAGTTATATTTACATCTGTCTTAACATTCTTTTGACTTACAATTATTTTGGACAACGCCATTGACACTGTTAATTGTAAATATATCTGGCCGTCGGTTCATACATTTTTTTACGATTTTTCCTTAAATCTCATTGCGATTTTTCATGTAAAAATTTTGGTAATATTGTTGAAAAAAAATCAATTCTTGATTTTTTTACCCCACCGTCCATGGAAATTGTTAAAGAAGATTATAATGTATTTTACATGTTGACCACACTTAGTTTTGTTAGCAGTTTAATCGACACGGTAACAATTCTATCTGGGGCCACCATGATGTATTTTTGCACCATTATTAATTATAAATGAACGCGATATAAGGTTTACGTCTCTAGGTGACTATGACATAATAGGTTCTGCAGTAATGTATGCAGACCGTTAGTTCGAGGCCTTTTATTGTAAGAATCCATCAGAGTAAGACATGGATGCTATTGCTCCCAAGTTATTTGAAGTTTAAACAGTTCTCCTACGTAGCTTAAGGAATTCTGAAGGTCACTACTGATATTCAAGAAGATGACGAACTTAAGTATTCAAGTTTGATGATTTTTATGCAGAGGAATCTTTATGGGAGCAATCAATAATCATCATCTCATCTCAGCCCGTAACCCGTCATGGGTCGTAGGGGTGCCATGGTGGAAGCATCAGCAGACAGGGTCCTCCACTGCTCTCTATCCTCAGCAATGCGTACAAGTGTGGAAAAACCGTGTCCTGCCCATTCTTTGATGTTATCAGCCCAGGATTTTCTCTGCCTTCCTCTTCTCCGTTTACCTTCGACTGTCCCCTGAAGGATCGTTTTCGAAAGGGAGTCATGACGAGTTACATGCCCAAACCAGGCAAGCTTTCAATGTTTCACTATTGACAAAAGTGGTTCTTGGTGGCCTGCATAGGTGTTTATCTTCTCTCTAACATAGACATTTGTTTTGTGCTCTTTATAGCAAATGCGCAAAATTCTTCTATAACATTTATGCTCGAAAGCCTGAATCCTTCGCTCCGTATCTGCAGTGAGTGTCCAGCTCTCACACCCATACAAGAGAATAGATAATACAAGTGATTTGTATAATTTGATCTTCACAGGAAAACTGATGTTACTTTTCCAGATCACATTCAACTTTGTCATGGCAGCTGAGGCCATCTCAAGTCTTGTCTTGATTTCTTTACTTGATCTTCCATCACTACATATAGTGGACCCGAGATATTTAAAGGTGTTAACTTCTTCTAACGTTTGCCCATTTAACGTAATGTTGGTCGGAACATGTTTCTTATGGCTATTCACCAATATCTTGCTTTTTTCTATATTAATTTCCATCCCATAAGTTCTTGTTACTTTCTCCAGTCTAGAGGTAAGGTCTTGAAGTTCTGATTCTGATCCAGCTATCAGATCAATATCATCAGCAAAACGTAGGTTGCACAGAGGTCGGCCTCCAATCGATATGGTTGATTTATAATCGTAGAGAGCCTCCTGCATAATATGTTCTAGATAAATATTAAAGAGCACTGGGGACAGGATACATCCCTGCCGAACTCCTACAGTTGTTTTGAAAAATTCTCCAATGTCGTTGCTTGCAAAAACAGCACTGCTTGCGTCCTTGTATAGTGCTTCAATGATATCTATGATGTTGGTATCAAAATTGAATTTTCTCATTACTTGCCATAAGCCTTCATGCCAGACTCGATCGAAGGCTTTTGTGAAATCGATGAAGTTATGGTATAAATCGTGTTGATGTTGGAGATGTTTTTCGATAAGTACTCTAATATTAAAGATTTGTTCTGAGGTACTTCTTTTTGGTCTAAAGCCAGCCTGTTCCTCTGACAAGATTTCTTCTGATTTCTGTTTTATTCTGTTCAAAAGTATCCTTAACATCACCTTACTTGGATGACTAATAAGGCTAATGGTTCTGTAGTTCTTGCACATTTTTAGATTTCCTTTCTTTGGAAGCGGTATTACTAATGACTGCGTCCATTCTTTTGGCCATTTTTTTGTACTCCATATCTTCTGGCAAATTGTTGTCATGATTTTTACTATATCTGGTCCTCCATATTTCAAGAGCTCTGCTGGGATATTATCCACACCCGGTGACTTCCCTCCTTTCATCGAACATATAGCCTCTTCCACTTCTTCCCGTAATATTGCTGCATTTCCGAGTTCCCTGTTTTCGCACTTAATGTTGTTTAATATGCCTAAGTCAGTGTCAAGTTTACAGTTATATAATTCTTTACAATATTCTGTCCACCTTCTCATTACAGCTGTTTTTTTCATTGAGCAGAGCCCCATTGCTATCTTCTATGACAGTTACCCTGGGCTGTTGGGGTTTTGATAGTTTTCTTAATGTGTCAAAAGCTGCCTTGCTGTTACCTTTTATTAGCCCCGTATTAATGGACTCACATTGATCAGCTACCCATTTTTCTTTGGCCTGTTTCATTTTCTTCCTAATATTTTTATTCACCATACTGTATTGCCATGCTGCTTCAGGAACCTCTTTCTTAACCTTTTTCATTTCCCGCCGTGTATCACATAACTTCAGAATGTCATCTGTAACCCATGGTTTGTTTATTTTCTTTCTTTTACCAAGTATTTCTGTTGCTGATTCAATGAGCACGTCTTTCATGTTCTCTGTGATTGAGTTGATATCATCCTCCAAAAAATTGAGAGCTGCGAATTTTCCTCCAACAGTTGCCTCAAAGATTCCCGCGATTTCTGGATCTTTCAGTTTGTCTAAATTGAATCTTAACTGAGAACATCTGTTTTGATTATAGTTCTTTTTAAGTTTAAGCTTGAGCGTCATCAATACCATGTCGTGATCACTACCAATGTCGGCGCCAGGAAAAGTCCTAGTCTTGGCTTTATTAATACTAGACTTGAATCTTTTGGATACAAGAATAAAATCAATTTGGCCATGTATCTCAGTTTTTGGGGCATGCCACGTTGTTCTTCTTGATAACTTATGAGGAAATAGTGTATTTGCAATAATACTTATCTCCATATTCTGGTTTCTATACTTGGGTGTTAACCGTTATCAGCACCTCTAGTAAATAGTCCAGGTATGAGAAGATGTATCACGGACTGTAGGAGATTCAATATATGTATGTAATTCCACTTTGCCATGAACATTATTTTATGCTACGTCTAAATAAACATGCTGTTATCTGTGGACCCATACAACAAGTTTCTGGAGGTCGCTTTATGTGATAGTTCTTGCACAAACCCATATCATTCCACATAGTGGTCAGTTATGAACTAAGAATCTTGATCAACTACTCACTCTATAATAACAAAACCCATTCGTAACACTCACATAATTTGTCTAAACAACAGTACATACAACATACATGGTTAACTAACTGTGATATAGTTTGTCTAAACAATAGTACATATACCATTTGAGGTTAATCAACAGTCTGATGTAATTTCTATAAACAATGGTACATACAACAAATAAGTTTAATTAACTGTCTTATATAGTGTTACGGGCTTCGGGACCCCCGTGTGTTATGGGGTGCTTCGATGACTTCTAGTATTTGAGGATGACCAAGTTATTATATGCGTATTCAGTTTATAGAGTCAAAGTCCCTCGGGTTCTTATCACTTTTGTAGGATTCCGTAATACTGTCCGTTGGTATCGATAATGTCTGCTTTAACCCTTGTGATACATTCTGTGCTGAACATGTTTCATATTAAATATTCGACCCTTGACTGACCTGTATTAGTCTCTTGTCTTATTGATTATATTGGCAGTGTGAGATGCAGCGTGTTAAGACATTAATCATCACTGGTCATGATCAGTTGAATATTAACAGCATTTAACTCAACTCCGAATACGACAGTTGATAAGACCGTGATTTTGACGACTCAAAATATTTAATTAGTAATTTCATACCATGAGCAGACACCAACTACATGGGAACAAAAGTCACATCACATTCATGTACGATCTGTAAGAGTTCTCATTATTTCATAAGCACATGTTCACAATCTCTATCTAGAGTTCTGGTTAGAGGTCAGTTCCTTTTAACGGCCAATGTCCTTTGGCATAAATTCAGAGGCTAACTAGACTTACTCCCATCGCTAGTTGATACAATAGCCTTTTGCACTAGACTTAACGCTCCTGCTAGTTCTGCAATACACTTATTATGCTAGGCTTACGTCTACTGCTAGTCGTTTAATATCCGTTACACTAGGCTTACGCTTGCCGCTAGCTGTACAATATCCATCTATACTAGTCTTACACTATTGCTAGTACCGTAATGTCCCTTTGGCATACCACGCCAGGCTAATCTGCCATAATTATGCAAACTGCGTTATTCATATGACGACTTACGTTTGGTTCAAGAAATACACTGCTCAATTGGCTTCCCAGCCACACAATTAAAAAGTGGACAACGCCACACACTTTTCAGTGGTTATACCACACAATATAAGTGGCAATGGCCACACTTCTGAAACACACTGCCGTACGGGTCAAAACCCACAAGTCGAATGACGTTATAAAGACATACGCGTCATGCATAGTGATATGCATACTACGTCGTTAATATATATTCAATTGCGATGTTCCATGGTGCAGATCCGAGTGTGATCAAAACTCAAATGCATGCACACATGCAAAAATCATCGACATCGGTCGATGAGATATATCTCTATTCGTTTGAAGTGTTCCATGGTACAGTCATTCGAGTCGGCCAAACTCAAATGCCTGTAAGCATGAAACAATCCTCAACATCATCCCCTTCACTTCCAAACGTGACACTTGTGGCACGGATGATAGTGATGGAGAAGACGCTCGTCTCCCGAATATATTAATATTAGTACTATCTACTTATAACTATCATAATCATTAAGTAGACACATTAAATTTTATAACATTAATAATAGCACTTGTCAACATGGTGACTAAAGAGTTAATTCAATTTCTTCTCAGAGACGTTGCGCGATAAAAGATCTGCTAAGTTATTGTCTGATCCAGCAATAGGCAGGATCGTAAATGAAAATTCTTGAATTAACAAGTACCATCGGTGTATTCTAGCGTTATGCATAGTTCTAGCTGTTATGTAAGTAAGAGGACTATGGTCTGTCATAATGTAAAAGTGCGTGCCGATGAGATATCTTGACAGCTCCTCCAGGCACCAGACCATCGACAGGAGCTCACGTTCACCTGTCGCATACTTCTGTTCAGCCGGAGTCAGTTTCCTCGACACATAGAAACATGGATGGAGTGTTTCCTTGTAACATTGCAGCAAACAACCACCCATGGAGTAACTCGAGGCATCTGATTGAAGTATGAATGGAATACGTATATTCGGTAATAACAAAATTGGTGCATTACTAAATAATTTCTTAATTGTTACCAAAGCGCTTTCGCAATCTTTGTACCAACGTACCTTATTAAGACTACCTTTGGTCAACAGTGCGGACAAAGGTGTAGATAGTTGTGCGAAATGCGGGATGAACTTATGGTAATAGTTTATCAAGCCTAAAAGGCTTCTAACTTGTTTCTTAGTTGAAGGGGTAGAAATCTCTAGAATTCTTTTGACTGTATTGTCGTCAGGATACAGTTTGTGGTTACCTATGCGGTGACCAAGAAAAGAAATTTCCTGACAACCTATTTGGACCTTTGAAGGTCGCACAGTCAAACCATGCATACGTAACGTATGTAGAAGGGAAGTTAAACCATTAATATGGTCTTCCCACGAGTCATGAAATAGGCAGATGTCATCGATGTATGTGATGACATCTTTACGATCGCCAAGAAGGCGGCGCATCATGCGCACAAACGTCGCTGGCGCATTCACTAACCCAAAACACATATAATTCCATTGGTAGAGCCCAAAAGGAGTTGTGAAAGCTGTGTAAGATTTGGCATTTTCGGCAAGAGGAATTTGCCAGTAGCCTTTAGAGAGATCTAGTTTGCTAAAGAAAGTAGCATTAGATAATTCTGACAAAAGATCATCTAAAAGTGGCATAGGCTCACCGTCTGTGATTGTAATTTTGTTCAATCGCCTAAAATCAATACAAATACTTAAAGAATCATCCTTTTTAACTATCACCATTGGGAATGCATATGGTGATTCCGAAGGAGATATCACACCTAAACGTATCATCTCTTTTAACTCTTTCTCCACCCTATCTTTGTGGTGTAAAGATATAGGATAGGGTCTAAGTTTGATAGGTTTATAATCAGTAAGAGTAATATCATGGGATATAAGCGATGTCTGACCTAGAAGGTCGGTGAGAACATCATTGAAAGAAATAAGAATATCCCGAACTTGATCTTGTTGTGACGAAGATAGTGAAGAAGAAACAGTCACGTCTTTCCAAGACTCCGATGATTGCAAAGAAGGTAGTTGGAATTGTAAAGGGATAGACGAAGTGGTATCTTCTTCATGAACAACTGCAAAAGAAGCAGTATGATGTGAAGAATCATCAATAGAGTTAATGACAGGAATTAATTCCTGTGGTCTTTCAACTGCTAATTTTAGCATGTTGACATGGAAGGTTTTGATTTTACCTCTAACGTTTACCGAGTAGTCAACATCTGTGACTTGTTTGATAATATCAAATGGACCTTGCCATGATATCAGTAATTTGTTATCGTTATGAGGTAGCAACAACCAAACTTTTTCCCCTGGTTTGAATGATCTTAATATTCTCTTTTGATTATGTAATCATCTTGATCGTTGAGTGGCTGATTTTATACTCTGGGATGCATACGTGCACGCATCAATGATTCATTGTTGGAGATCAATCACTAACTCGTAGCTGTTTCGAGTGGCAGTATCAATTGATGCTCCAATCAACAAATCCTTGAGTATCATCATTGGTCCGCGAGGATTCAAACCATAAACCAATTCGAACGGAGACCATCCCGTGCTCTCGTGAGGCACTTCACGAAAAGCGAAGAGGGCCGCCGGCAGAAGCCGATCCCATTCACGAGGGCATTCTTCAGTTATCTTAGATAACATCTGTTTTAGAGTGCTATTGTAGCGCTCACACACACCGTTTGATTGAGGCCTATATGCACTACAAAACGAGTGGTGAACAGATAGCATGGATTCTAAATCCCTCATAATGTTGGAAGTAAATTGTGATCCTTGATCTGACAATATATCCTCCGGAAAACCGATTCGACAAAATATCGAAAATAATGCATCAGACACGGATGCAGTTGTGATGGTTTTCAACGGTATGGCTTCTGGCCAACGCGTGCAAAGATCTACGCAAGTTAAAATATAACGAAATCCATTATTTGAAACAATTGATAACGGACCCACTATATCTACTGCAATCTTTTTGAAAGGTCTCTCAGGCACGTCTGTAATCTGTAAGGGTGCCGTATGGAACCTGCCCTTACGTGCTATACCTTGGCATGTTGTACATGATTTGCAGTATAACTTTGTATCTTTATTAACCCCAGGCCAATAAAATTGTGACGTAACACGAAACAATGTTCTTTTGATCCCCATATGCCCTGCCATAGGGGAGTCATGACCTGTTTGTAGGACCAATGGTCTGTATTCTTTAGGTACTATCACTTGATGTATAATTGTTTTGCCATCATCATAATATCTAGTGAGTATTGATTTCTTTATCTTGAACCATTGTTTAGCCCCTCTTGTGTATTTAATTGTTTTTTGTTCTGCTCGGCTAAACAATCCTTGTAAAGTTGGGTCACTCTTCTGTTTTTTCTGCAAAAACAGAAGGTGTAACAGTGCCAACTTGAGACATAATTGTATCTATTATAGGAAGAGGTGGTGTAGCCATGTCCGTAGCTAACTGTTGTGCTCTCGTTACAACAGCATTTGCCACCTGTGGGTGAGATTCAACCCACATTGCAATCTCCTCAGGAGTGCAATCTTTAACTCCTGGTATGTTTCCTATTATAATTTCAGTTATGGGTGCTCTCAAGCCGCAGGCATAGACAGTGCCTGTGTAAAAAGGAGTATCAATATATACTCGTGCCACAGGGAAAGTTTCTATATTCCCACCAAATGTGACACACTTAACTGATTTGCCTGTAAAAGCAGAGGGCTCGATAAGCGAGTGCTTTATGCCTATCGTTGAGGACCCAGTGTCACGCAAAACTCTTACTACCTTACCATCCAATATTCCGGGATGAAATGTAAGATAACCGACATTTACACATGCCGACATTGTTGGCATACAATGACCACAATCAAGTGTAATTGTAGACTTTAATTTGTTTTTCGACTGACACTCATAACATGTATCATTCATTACCATACATGCGTTCGCATGATCATTATCATTATTACCTTTTTCCTTTTTTAACACTGCAACTATTTGCATGTCTCTGTTTATTTTTGTCTCTCGACGGAGATCTGGCATTACCTTTATTATTATTGACTGACTTTTTATTGCTATAATAAAAATCAGTAGAGTCATCCTTCCTGGCATCTCTACCATAAGATGATCTCTGTTTATAGTATCCTTTCTGATGTGAACCATCATAATCCCTGCCTCTGTGATACCCATGATCATGAGGTGAATATCCTCTATAACCTCGTCGATATGAATTCGAAGGAGAGCGATGACGACGGAAGTTATAAAAACCTCTGTCGGATTGATAATAATCTGAACGATAACGTCCATCAAAGCTCTTCGATCGAGGTCTCTGATCATGTTGTGCCGCGCACACAGGCATAGGATCTCGAATAGTCGATCTATGAAGATCTTTATTCTGATGTGCGGTCTGATACTGTCTTCCGAGTTTTTCATACTCATCGATAGAATTAGGATGTCTTTCTTGTAAAAATGCTTCTAATTCAGTGCTGCATGCGGATAAAACTTTATCTCGCAGCATGAGATCTATAACACCTTCATATGTTTTATTTATACCAGATAGATCAATCCATCTGCTAAGGAAATGTTTAATAGATGCAATGAATTCACCAAAATCTGCATCCTTGCTTGGCTTAGCCGCATGAAAGCGATCTCTGAATCCAGACTCAGTTAACTGGAAACGTCTTAGTAATACCTCTTTTACGACATCGAAATCGCTTCTGCTCTTTTCATCAAGACTCATGAAACATTTAAGTGAGTCACCAGTCAAAAAATCAAGTAAAAGACTGCTCCATCTTTCCTTGGGTATGTTCAGAGCTGTGACCTTGATGATGAATCTAGATATGAAAGAGTCAACACAATCGCGAGTTTGGTCAAAATGTGGCATTTTTAACTTAGGATAGAAAATATTTGTACCAGCCGCAGTCTTAGTCTGTTCAGACTGAACTTTAGCTAATTCTAAAGCTTTTTCTTTTTCTGCATGAAGTTTTAATGTTTCCATTTCCATAGCATTTTTATGGGCTTGATCCAGTTGCATAAGTTCCATTCTCCTTAATTCCATTTCTTTATCTTTTTGTTCTCTGTCTTTTTCTTGTTGAGCTATAGTCAGTCGTTCTAATTCCATTTTCATGGATATTTCTTTTTCCTTCAATTCCCTTTCTTGGGTTAATTCAAACCTCCTAAGCTCATCAGCTCGTTTAGTCATTTCGCGCTGTTCAATTCTTTCCAGACGCGATAAATATTCATCATATTTCGTATCTGCAAAACTTTGTAGTTCTGCTCCTGATTTTCCATAACTTTTTCCAATATCAATGAATTCCTGTAGTGTAGACATGATAATAGGTTTCTGAGTACCTTCAATAGTCTATAATATACACCAGGACTATAGAACTCACTATAATATGTACATGAATATATTAATCAATAACAAACAAGTTCCAAGAACATGTGACAAAGACAGTGAAAACAATCAAATGAGTTACAATGAAATGATTTTTCAATTATACGACAACACTTTACACTTATAAAGTAAATAAAGGAGACTTATAAACAGTAAGCAGTAAAAGAAAGAAAAGAATTTACATCACAAAAATATAACAAGACAAGTCATCTTAAACGAACGTGTAGACAAAGAAGTTTTAGATCACACATGACAACAATTGTCAACAGTACTGAAAGTAGGTTATGTAAATAAAGAGGACGTAACTCACTTGACACAACTGCTAAGTACACAAAATATGGTTATATTGCGAACTGAGGAAACATTTATATCCTGACTCGAAAGAAAAAATATAATCAGTCAGATCCTCAGTCGGCGAATATAAGCATGCAAATCTAATAGAAGTTAACATTCACTGAAGTTTTCCTGGGAAAATTCCAGTCAATATTAAACAATACGAATATACGAATATACGAAAAACATGAATGGGGGAACACAGATGATAGTAAAAAGTAAGCAAAGTGATGATGAACTGTAGACCAAAGCTAATGCAAGGACAATATGATAATGTTCAAGCGCCCAAGTAAAATCAAGAACTTATCTGTTTAGCTGTCCCTCTGAGAAATACATGAATGCATGTAATTCTAATCCAAGTTCCGAAACGTGTCTTCAACAGCTGAAGTCCATTGATGGTAGACCTTGACCTTCGCAGCAGGACAACCGTTTGAAAGTATTGCTTCGGTCTTCGAACGTAGTTTCTTCAATCGATCTGCGTCGCAGCCTCAGATGAATTTGATGAAGAGATACATTCTCCACTGGTTCAGGTTCTCGAGTGGAAGATTACCGTTCTATCTGCGTGAATCAGTCTCTTTGGTGGAAGAAAATTCGGATATTCTCAGGCAATGTTGTCTGCTAACGTTGACGGCATCGATGTAGTGACGTCACTTTCTGTCCTGCGCATTTCAGTTGTCGGTTAGGCTTGAAAGAATGATTTTGCCTTCAAAACGTTCATCATCAGTTTAACTTTCTTCGATACTTGAAGGGGGGGATCCAGTATTCACGAAATCCAGACACTTTCTGACACCAGTATGTTACGGGCTTCGGGACCCCCGTGTGTTATGGGGTGCTTCGATGACTTCTAGTATTTGAGGATGACCAAGTTATTATATGCGTATTCAGTTTATAGAGTCAAAGTCCCTCGGGTTCTTATCACTTTTGTAGGATTCCGTAATACTGTCCGTTGGTATCGATAATGTCTGCTTTAACCCTTGTGATACATTCTGTGCTGAACATGTTTCATATTAAATATTCGACCCTTGACTGACCTGTATTAGTCTCTTGTCTTATTGATTATATTGGCAGTGTGAGATGCAGCGTGTTAAGACATTAATCATCACTGGTCATGATCAGTTGAATATTAACAGCATTTAACTCAACTCCGAATACGACAGCTGATAAGACCGTGATTTTGACGACTCAAAATATTTAATTAGTAATTTCATACCATGAGCAGACACCAACTACATGGGAACAAAAGTCACATCACATTCATGTACGATCTGTAAGAGTTCTCATTATTTCATAAGCACATGTTCACAATCTCTATCTAGAGTTCTGGTTAGAGGTCAGTTCCTTTTAACGGCCAATGTCCTTTGGCATAAATTCAGAGGCTAACTAGACTTACTCCCGTCGCTAGTTTATACAATAGCCTTTTGCACTAGACTTAACTATCCTGCTAGTTCTGCAATACACTTATTATGCTAGGCTTACGTCTACTGCTAGTCGTTTAATATCCGTTACACTAGGCTTACGCTTGCCGCTAGCTGTACAATATCCATCTATACTAGTCTTACACTATTGCTAGTACCGTAATGTCCCTTTGGCATACCACGCCAGGCTAATCTGCCATAATTATGCAAACTGCGTTATTCATACGACGACTTACGTTTGGTTCTAGAAATACACTGCTCAATTGGCTTCCCAGCCACACAATTAAAAAGTGGACAACGCCACACACTTTCCAGTGGTTATACCACACAATATAAGTGGCAATGGCCACACTTCTGAAACACACTGCCGTACGGGTCAAAACCCACAAGTCGAATGACGTTATAAAGACATACGCGTCATGCATAGTGATATGCATACTACGTCGTTAATATATATTCAATTGCGATGTTCCATGGTGCAGATCCGAGTGTGATCAAAACTCAAATGCATGCACACATGCAACAATCATCGACATCGGTCGATGAGATATATCTCTATTCGTTTGAGGTGTTCCATGATACAGTCATTCGAGTCGGCCAAACTCAAATGCCTGTAAGCATGAAACAATCCTCAACATATAGTTTGTCCAAACAATGGTACAAAGAACATGTAAGGTTAATTAACTGTCTGATATAGTTTTTCTAAACAATGGTACATACAACAAATAAGGCTCTTTAACTGTCTGATATAGTTTGTCTAAACAATGGTACATACAACATATAAGGTTAATTAACTGCCTGTATAGTTTGTCTGAACAATGGTACATACAACTTGTAAGGTTAATTAACTGTGGGATATAGTTTGTATACACAATGTTACATGCAACATGTAAGGTTAATTATCAGTCTGATATAGTTTGTCTAAATAATGGTACATACAAATTTCAGGATGTTGTACAAGTCACTATTATAAGGCCCGTCATATTTTCTGGGATCTCTGATGAGACAAAGAAATATTGCTCCCTCAGGATGTTGTACAAGGCACTATTATTAGGTTTATCATGAGGCTGGCAACATCATTGTGTCAAACAAATAGCTGCAGATACCATCACAGTGAGAGCTTGTGAATGTTTAGTGTAAGCTTCCTGTAGTGGTGGCTCTATCCTCCATAAGGGGTGACCAGGACAATGGTGACATTTAAGGTTTTTGAGTTGTTTGATATAGTTTGTCTAAATAATGGTACATACAACATATAAAGTTAATAAACAGTCTGATATAGTTTCTCTAAACAATGGTACATACAACATGTAAGGTTAATTAACTGTCCGATATAGTTTGTCTAAACAATGTTACATACAACATATAAGGTTAATTAACTGTCTGATATCATTTGCCTAAACAATAGTACATACAACATATGAGGTTAATCAACTGTCTGATGTAATTTCTATAAACAATGGTACATACAACAAATAAGTTTAATTAACTGTCTGATATATTGTGTCTAAACAATGGTACATACAACACATAAGGTTAATTAACAGTCTGATATAGTTTGTCTAAACAATGGTACACACAACAAATAAGGCTCTTTAACTATGTGATATAGTTTGTCTAAACAATGGTACATACAACATATAAGGTTAATTACCTTTCTCTTATAGTTTGTGTAAACAATGGTACATACAACATAACCTTAACCTGAATTCCTTTGAATTCAATGGTCAATTTTTTGACCAAATTAGTGGTGTTGCCATGGGAACGAAGATGGGTCCCAGCTATGCCTGTCTATTCATGGGCCACTTGGAGCATCAGATATGGCAACAATACTCCGGTCCTTTCCCTTGGTTTTACCGCAGATATATCGATGATGGCATAGGTCTCACAGATATGTCTGAGACTGATTTACACCACTTCATCGACTTTGTGAACCACTTTCACCCCACCATTAAGTTCACCTCCCTCGTCTCCACAGTTTCTGTCAACTTCCTTGACATTACTATTTCTATCACGCCCTCCGGCCTTAATACCTCAGTATACTACAAGCCGACAGATGCCCACAGCTACCTCCTGTATACCTCTTCTCATCCTCGGGCCTGTCGTGACTCCCTTCCTTTTTCACAACTTCTCCGCCTCCGCCGTTTATGCCAAGACGACGATGACTTCCACTTACGAGCAAATGAGATGTTGGATTTCTTCCGTAACAGACTTTATCCAGAACATGTTCTCACCTCTGCTCTCCAACGTGTGCTCCCCATCTCTCGTCAGGAGGCCCTCATACCTCACCATAAATCCACTTCGGATAGAGTCAAATTAATCTTGACCCATCACCCTCATAGTACTACTGTCAAACAGATCCTTTTCCGCCACCTCCCTATCCTCCAAGCAGAGCCTGTGACCCAAGAAGTATTCAGTGAAGCACCTTTGGTGGCATATAGACGTGACAAGAACTTGAAAGATCTTCTTGTTCACAGCCGTCTCCCAAAGGAGAATGCCACTCACTTTGGCACACTACCCTGTGGTCGGACAAGATGCAACACGTGCAAGTATGTCACCTCAACCCAGAAGGTGTCCTTTCCTAAGGCTACGTACACCATCACTAGTAGCTTCACGTGTGAATCGCGCAATGTCATTTATACGATCATATGTAAACGTTGCTGCAAAACTTATATTGGCCAAACAGGCAAACGACTTGGGGACAGATTCAGCCAGCACTTAAATGACATCGCTCAGCAAAAGTCCACACCAGTTGCCATACACTTCAATGGTCCTGACCACCATGGTCCCATCGACATCCAGGTCACAGCGATCCGATCCTGCTCCTCTGACACTGCCAGCCGAGAACAGCTTGAGAACCGTCTTATACACCACATGGGGTGTCTAAAACCAGCCGGTCTCAACACTTTTCACACCTTTGTCTGAGGTCACCCTTTCCTCTCTTGCTCTATTTGACTCTTTCCACTCTTATCCTATTCTTCTATTTGTATGCCATATACATTTTTTAATTTCATATTTATTTATCTCCCACTCATTCTGTCCTCTTCTATTTCCAGTCCCCACTTTTATCCTGTTGGGTAGTTTATTGTCCGGTTTCGTTTTTTAGTTTTTCAGTATGTATTGTGTACACCCGGCGGCGGAAGTCGCTTTCTGTTCAGCCACGCGCTCTTCAACAGACAGCGAATTTCGGTTCTTGCCTTCAGGGAAGTACCCAGTTTTTATTTTATTAAGTTTTTTATGTGTCCTATCTAGACTTCACTTTCTTTCCTTTCCTGACGAAGGCCTTGTGGCCGTAACGTAGACTATTTTCTTTGTCTTTTGTCCTCATAAGACGAATCACCTTTTTTCGATTTTTTTCAAACCCACCCATACATACAACATATAAGGTTAATTAACTGCCTGATATAGTTTGTCTGAACAATAGTACATACAACATGTAAGATTAATTAACTGTCTGATATAGTTTCTCTACATACAACATATAAAGTTAATTAACAATCTGATATAGTTTGTCTATATAATGGTACATAGAAATTTCAGGATGTTATACAAGTTACTATTATAAGGCTTGTCATATTTTCTGGGATCTCTGATGAGACAAACAAATATTGCTCCTTCAGGATGTTGTTCAAGGCTTTATTATAAGACCTGTCATAGTTTCTGGGATCTCTGATGAGACAAAGAAATATTGCTCCCTCTGGATGTTGTACAAGGCACTTTTATGAGGCTGATCATGAGGCTGGCAACATCATTGTGTCAAACAAATAGCTACAGACACCATCACAGTAAGAGCTTGTGAATGTTTAGTGTAAGCTTCCTGTAGTAGTGGTTCTATTCTCCGTAAGGGGTGACCAGGACAATGGTGACATAAGATTTTTGACCCGTTTGATATAGTTTGTCTAAACAATGGTATGTATATACAACATATAAGGTTAATAAACTGTCTGATATAGTTTCTCTAAACAATGGTACATACAACATATAAGGTTAATTAACTGTCTGATATAGTTTGTCTAAACAAGGGTACATACAACACATGAGGTTAATTAACTGTCTGATTTAGTTTGTCTAAGCAATGTTACATACAACATATAAGGTTAATTAACTGCTTGATATAGTTTGTCTAAATAATGGTACATACAAATTTCAGTACATACAACACATGAGGTTAATTAACTGTCTGATTTAGCTTCTCTAAACAAGGGTACATAAACACATTAGGTTAATTAACTGCCTTATTTAGTTTGTCTAAACTATGTTACATACAACATATAACGTTATTTAACAGTCTGATGTAGTTTGTCTAAATAATGCTACATACAACTTATAAGATTAATTAACTGTCTGATATAGTTTGTCTAAGCAATAGCACATACAACATATGAGGTTAATAAACTGTATGATATAGTTTGTCTAAAAAAACAATGGTACATACAATAAATAAGGTTAATTAACTGTTTGATATAGTTTGTCTAAAAATGGTACAAACAACATTTAAAATTAATTAACTGTCAGATATAGTTTGTCAAAACAATGGGACATACAACATATACAGTTAATTAATTGTCTGATATAGTTTGTCCACAAAAAACAAACAATGGTACTCACAACATAAAATGTTAATTAACTGTCTGATATAGTTTGTTCAAACAACAGTACATACAATATATAAGGCTACTTAACTGTCTGATATGATTTGTCTAAACAATGGTACATAAAACATAAAAGGCTAATTATCTGTCTGATATAGTCTGTCTAAACGGTACATACAACATATAAGGCTAATTAACTTGCTAATATAGTTTGTCTAAACAATGTTACATACAACATAGAAGGCTAATTAACAGGCTGGTATAGTTGGTCTAAACAATGGTACATACAACATCCCACCTCAGTATTAGCATCATGATTCTGGAAACTTCCATTACATTCCTGCTTACATTCATCAGAATCTGGATTTTGATTACAGTATATGATACATTTTACCTATGACATACATTCTGACTGATTCTTTAATTCATTTTGACAAGCAGTTATTATATAGTACAGAATGTTTGAAACATTTTATATAATCTATAGTTGTGTAAACTCAGTAAAAATACTTCTTAACAAGAGGCTGTTGCTGCTGATGAACAAGGGTTGCTGATCTTGTCACTCTTTAGCAGCTAATGCCAATATTAAGAATTTGTATGTGTTCTGAGGCTGCTAAATGATACTGATTAAAGTGTTTGTGATTGGTGGATAATAATCAATATATCCTTTATCTCCCATAGGAGCATAGGCCTTCAACAAACACATGCAAAGTCCTCCTGTCCCATAGACCTTCAACAAACACAGGCCAAGTCCTCCTATCACATAGACCTTCAACAAACACAGGCCAAGTCCTCCTGTCACATAGACCTTCAACAAACACATGCCAAGTCCTCCTGTCACATAGACCTTCAACAAACACAGGCCAAGTCCTCCTGTCACATAGACCTTCAACAAACACATGCCAAGTCCCCCTGTCACATAGACCTTCAACAAACACAGGCTAAGTCCTCCTGTCACATAGACCTTCAACAAACACATGCCAAGTCCTCCTGTCAAGTGTTCAAGTTCTTTCCATTTTTTTCTTCATCAGTTTCATTTGTCTCCAGCTCTCTTCTCCACATGTTTTTTTAGTCTACCTCTGCAACTCTTTCTATGGGGATTTCAGAACAAGGACTCCCTTGTAATGCTATCAATAGGTTTCCTCAATGTAAGTTGTATCCATCACCAGGATCTTTTTCTCATATCCTGTTCTACTGGCACATGTCTGGTTCTTGTCATCAGTTCCCCATTTGTGACTTTGTAATACAATTTCAAACCTTATATTCTATGCAAGCACCCATTTATGAAAGTCTGTAACTTTTCTTACTGTTCTTTATCTTTCAGAGCCATACAATAGGACTGACTTGACAGAGCCATACAATAGGACTGACTTGACAGAGCCATACTATAGGACTGACTTGACAAAGCCATTCAATAGGACTGACTTGACAGAGATATACAATAGGTCTGACTTGACAGAGCCATACAATAGGACTGACTTGACAGAGCCATACAATAGGACTGACTTGACAGAGCCATACAATAGGACTGACTTGACAGAGCCATACAATAGGACTGACTTGACAGAGCCATACAATAGGACTGACTTGACATTTGAGTTGAAGATTCTTATTTTCATGTCAGACTTGATTTCTGTTGACGTCCATATGTCTCCAAATGCAATGAAATCTCTTCTTACTTTTAGTATTCTTATTTTGATATTTTTGTCTGTCCCTCTAACTTTGTCTGTATTGCTGCCAAGATATGTGTATGATTCTACCATCTTTTAGTGGTGTTTCTTCGTGATCAACCTTGTTATCATTTCTTGCATTTATTCTCATTATCTTTGTCTTTTCCCAAAGTGTATTTTCAGACCAACTTGTGAATCCTTATTGAGTATTATCATTTTATCTTGCACCTGATTATGGTAATGAGACGGATGAGCCAAGTCATCTGCAAAATCTAGATTTGTTTAGTCAGATTACACTGGACTGCATTTTTGTTGTGTGATGTCGATGTTTTTATAACCTCATTTATTGCTAGTAAGTAAAGAAATAGAGGCAAGAGGAAATAGTTCTGTAAGTTGTCCTTCATGAAGAACTGGTGCATGTAATGTTTTCATGAGTCTTATGTATTAAGTAAATGATCTTCATAGGAACTCTATAATGCTCCTTCACTTTCCAAAGTGATTCTCTGTCTACACTGTCAAATGCCATTTAATAGTGCACAAATTCAATGTATAGAAGTGAATTCCATTCCAGACTTTGTTCAACTATTATTCTCAATGTGGCTATCAGGTCTGTACAGGATCTGTTCTGCCAAAAACCTACTTGATCATCTCTCAATTGTTTGTCTATGGACTCTTTTAATCTCCCAAGGATGATTCTGTTTAAAACTTTTCCTGACCAAAATGTACTGGAAGATGAGACATGTCTTATTTCAGAGATGGCATTTGCCCACAATGTTGCCCTGATTGCTAAATCAGATCACATCTTCAGTCCAACCTGCAAGTCAGGAAGGAAGAGCTAGAGAAGAGAGGGATGGTAATCAGCAGCTCCAAAACAAAAAACCAAAGTGATATCACGAGAGGCAAGCAGACATCAGATTAAGCTGGGAGAATAGGTCCTGGAGTGAGTACACCAGTTTAAATACCTTGCAATTATTACAGACTGGAAGGGAGGCATCAAAGAAGAGTTAGCTACCCAAAGAGCAGCAGCTGGGAGACTTTTTCAGGCCATAAATCAAAGATTTTTCAAAGTTAGCAAGAAAACTGAGATAGCTGTATAGCGCTCCACCTATATTTCAGTCTTGACATATGGATGCAATTCAAGGGCAATGACTGCAACATATAAAAGTCAGCTCCAAACTTCAGAAATAAGGTATCTGAGGAAGGTGGTTGAAGTAACAAGAATAAATATTGTCAGCAACCAGAAGGTATGGCAAAGCCTCAAAACCCAGCCACTGCAGACTAAAGTAGAACAGTCCCAACTACGATGGTCTGGACATGTCTGCAGAATGGAAGACAATAAGCTATCATGGCAATTATGAGAAATTGAGATCCAGACCTCCAGGATGACCCAGCGTCCACTGGGAAGACAACATTAGACAATCTCTGAAGAACCAAGGACTAGATTGGAACCAGGCAATAAGGAAGACAGCAGATAGGATAGTATGGTGCTCCCTCCACCAAACCTCTACACCTCATTGTAGAAGAGGGATGACTAAGTAAGTATTTTTCCTGGCACTGACAATAACATTATTCCTCTATAATGTGTGCATTTTTGTAAATTTCCTTTCCTAGGTAACTTTACTAGATAACCTTCCTTCCATTCTGCTGGTATTTCTTCTCTTGGTGGTAAGTTCCCCTATTATGAAAATTGCTCCTGACATGAACAAAGCACTCTGTGTTGGTGGGGCAATTCTTATCTTTGATGAGGGTATTTGCTTGCTTATATCTCCATCTAGCTTTATTGTGTTGTTGTACAGGTTCCTCGGATTTCCATTGGTGACAGCTTCCTCTGTTTCCCTTGCCAAGTCTTCAGTATACTTCCTCTTGTCTCTTTTGATGTTTCTTCTTACTTCCTTGTTTTCTTCTAGGTATACTTCATGAGCCTTGGCTTTGGAGCTTCTGGATTTATCTGCTTTCTTGTTTTTCCTGTCTTCTATCTTGTTTATGGTTTCTGTTGTTATCCATGGTTTCTGTTGTTATCCATGGTTTCTGTTGTTATCCATGGTTTCTGTTGTTATCCATGGTTTCTGTTGTTATCCATGGTTTCTGTTGTTATCCATGGTTTGTGCTGATGTTCTCTTTTTCCCAGTACCTCTCCACATGTCTCATTTCATATATTTTTTACTTGTTGCCAGTGGTCTTCTGTATCTGCTTCATCATCCAGTTGTTGGAGTAATTGGTATATGTTGGACACTGCGATTGAAACTTTGTCTCTTATTTCTTGATTTCTTAGATATTCCACATTATACACAATTTGTTGAGTTTTATTTTTGTTTTTGGAACAAAAGATGAAGCAACAGAAGATGGTGATCTGATACAACATCTGCTCCTCTATATACCTTTACACCAAGTAATCATCATTAGAAAGAGCGGTTTATGTCTTTTCTTTTGTGTTTACCTAATTCTTAAATTCATCTGTGTGTTCTTAATAGAATTTAAAAGTTACGACAGTGCTTGATATAGTCCTTTAAACTGTCTTTTGATTTGTCTACAAAATGAACATGAATTTTATCTGGTGGTTACCGGGTATGCATTTTCTCTTTGCTTGCCCCTGGTGCTAAGAATCCTCGGTACACCACTGTCCTAAACATGTAACATTTGTTGCAAGGGATTTTCTGTCTGGAATAAAAATAGCCAACAAAAAACAAAAACAAAATTGAAAAAACAACAAAAAACACACACGTGTGCATATAGGGTACAAACACAAACACATTATGTTGTTTGTGGTGGAGGTGTATAAATTACACTTATTATGTTACATATTTGTTGAAAGTGGTAACATATTGAGCACGCAATTACATTTATGTTAAAAAGTTGTAAAAGCATTACTGAGTAAATTGTCCCCAGCAGGATATACAGATGTGGAACTGCTCCTCATACTCTCTCTCCCTGCAGGAACATGACCATCTTCCTCACCTTCACTTTCTATCTTCACAGTGTGTCCCTGAAAACAAAATATTGAACATATTCAAGTTTGAAACAAACCACTTCAGTCTTAAACATTGCCCCAGTTTGACAACTATCTTCACTGTGTGTCCCAGAAAACAAAATATTGAACATATTCAAGTTTGAAACAAACCACTTCAGTCTTAAACATTGCCCCAGTTTGACAACTACATGATACATGTTTATGTATTTAAATTACTTTATATTCTCAACTGTTTATGCCCCTGTCCCTGATGAAGATGTTACATTACATATACTACACTGTTACAGAAATTAACAACACAAAGAACCTAGCAATAAGTAACAAAATGTTTAAATGGACAATATTTGAACAGATTTCTCAGTTTAACTCACTTTGGCTGTATAACAATTTGTTATCAAGAATTAAAAAGAATATTCACTTTAAAATCTGTACTGACGTCCTGTTTTATTTTTTGATCCAGGAATGGGATCTTCTGTTCCATATTTTTTTTTTTTTGGTAATCTGAAAAGAAAAACGAATTATAGGTAACAAAATCTTAGACATATTGTTACATGCTAGTTATTTGAGATATTAATATTACAAGAAATTTCACTCAATTTTTTTGTTTTTAAATAATGGTGAAAAACATAACAACCTGAAAATATAAGGAACAGAGTACGTTAAATGGTAGTATGTCCAATGTCACATTCTACAGTCTTTGCTATACTGATTTTCTTCTGAATGATTCAGAGCTGTCAAGTGCATGCAAAATATGTATACGATTATTTTTAAAAATTGTACCTTCTACCTATAATATATCTATACTTGTGCTTTATACACTACACTAAGGCATTTGAGACAGTAAAACATGAGAACATTATAAAATATGCTAGAAAGCATCAACATCGATGGTAAGGATCTGAGAATTATAAACAACATGTACTGGTAACAAACATCAGCTATGACAATAAGCAGCTGCATAGGAAGGTTTTAGCAGATTAAAAAAGAGTGTTATACATGTTTGATGATAGTATGTCTGTGATGGCATTTTAGGCAGTTTGTGCCATACTGATTTATTTGAATGATTCAGAGATTTTCAAATGTATACTAAATGTGTGTAAGATCATGTTTGGAAAATGTAACTTGTTCCATTTTATAGCTACAATCATATAATATAAACATCTGGGAATTTTTGCAAACGTTTTTTATTTTTTTTTAAGTACTGTTCTTGACATCAGATATAGAGACAAGTTACAAATTTTGCCAGAAATTTCTACATTTTAGTAAATTCTATCACAGAATAATGAAATAAATGAAGGTAATTTGATATAAATTTTCCAATTTAGCAACTTTCTTTTATTTTGCCAGCAATAGATCTCTTCTGTTCCTTACCTATTATCCCCTTGTGAGGTACAGTGTGGTCACATTTTATGTTAGAGAAGCACTAATGAGGAACTCACATAACTGAAAACTAGTGTTCTGACAAGAATAAATGTAAGGTATGTGTTCTCACAGGAATAAATGTAGGGGTGTGTTGTCACAGGAATAAATGTAAAGTAGAGGGTGTGTTCTCACAGGAATAAATTTTGGGGGTGTGTTCTCACAGGAATAAATGTAAAATAGAGGGTCTGTTCTCACAAGAATAAATGTAAAGTTGGGGGTGTGTTCTCACGGGAATTAATGTAAAGTAGGGGGTGTGTTCTCAAAGGAATAAATGGATAGTATGGGGTGTGTTCTCAAAGGAATAAATGTAAAGTAGGGTGTGTGTTCTCACAGGAATAAATGTAAAATAGGTGGTGTGTTCTCACAGGAATAAATATAAAATAGAGGGTGTGTTCTCACAGAAATAAATGTAATGTAGGTGGTGTGTTCTCACATGAATAAATTTACAACAATTGTAGCATGTTTGTTTTGTCTTTAAACCTTTAAACATGACAATTTTGCTGATTAATGTCATCTTTACCTTTAATTACAGAATCATTTAATAATTGTAGAACAAATATAGGCCATCTTACAAGTACCATGTTGAGCTTATCATACAAAAGTGCTGGTGAGGTCTGGCCACTTTACAGACAAAGACTGCTATGCTCTTGGAGCAGAGACTATTGTTTCTCCTATATCATTAGCTAGTCATGTCAGTACAGAGGTGAAAATGATTAGGAAAACATGGAAAGAACTTGAGCAGATGGCACAGGATAGAAAGACTTGGCATGTGTTTGTTGAAGGCCTATGCTTCTCAGGGAGCTAAAGGGTATTGATTTTTACCCATTCCAAAATCTCAGTTTGGATGAAATGGTTATAGGGTATAAAGGCAGATGGCAATATAAGCAGTATAATCCAAGTAAACCAAGCAAATATCACATAAAAGTCTTTGGTTTATGTGATTTAGCACCTGGATATGTGGTGAACATGTTCCATATTTTGGTTCTGATACTTCATATGATCCTGAAGTAGATGCAAACAGCACGCAAGCTGTCAAAATTTTTCAGACCCTAATACATCCTTTGAGTACAGGCCACCATTTATTTGCTGACAGGTATTACACCACAAGAGAACTCACTGACTTCTTACTGGAGAAGAAGCAATACTACACTGGTACTCTGAACATTATCCAAAGAAATTTTCCATTACAGCTGAAGAATCTGCGCCTTAGTTATCTGGAATACAGATGGTATATGACACAAACAAGCACAGTGTTGTGTACAGCATTGAGAGACAAAAGGCCAAGAAATCAGTTTCCTTGTATCTTCTCAGGCCAAAATGGAGACCATAACTACACGGAAGCACATTGTTAAACCAAAAATGATAGATGAATGCAACAATTTAATGAATGGGTGTGATCTCCTGGATCAAAAAGTTGATTATGGTGGGCATAACAGAAAATGCATTAAACGGTGGAGAAAAATGTTCTGGCTACTTGAAATAGTGCAGGTGAATGCTTCAGTTTTATAGTTTTCATCGAGGTGAAAAGCAATCACTGCTGCAGTTCAAAAGAAATCTCCTTCACCAACTGAAGCTTCTGCTGTTTTGAGTCCACTTAGCGTCCAAGAAAATGCAGCTACTAATACAGTTAGATCTCAAGCTGCCTCAACTTCAGAGTACCAGTGTGACACAAGACATCTTGTATGTTATGCAAAAAGAGATAGGAACTGTGTCCACTGCAGCACACCTGCTTGTCATCAGCGCTCACACTATTATTGCACTGTGTTAAGTCATGTTTTTGAGTGGGTGTTAAGTGTTTGGGATTTTTATGTACGGGTCTGATTTTTTATAGACACGCTAGTAAGCACGTTTAAAGTTATGAGATGATTTTTTATTTGGGTGCTTGAACATAGCTCAACTGAGTATGTGTTAGTTTTTTTTAAACATAAAGAAAGTGTTCAAATGTTCTGAGTAGTTGGGGGAGAGATACGGGTGAGCTGAGCTCACATCTCAAGCTGTTAGTTCGCGCTGGAGTGAAGATGTACTGAGTTGTATTGAGAAACAATAATCTCGGTCATTAGGTATCTGGCAGAGCTTCGAGATTGTTTTGATAGTCTTGCTAGTGTCCAGAGTGTTTTTTTGAAGGGAAGCGATTCAATATATTATTAATGCCATGGACTATACCTGCTATTACCATTTATAATGAATTGCTGTTAATGCAACCAATTTCTGATGGATTATAGTTACTTTCACAATTTATGATGAGTTGCTGTTTTCTGCAACCTATTTGCCATGGATTATACCTGCTGTTCTAACTTGTGATTTGCTGTCCTTGATGTCGATGTTGCTGTCATATTAATAAACTGTGTAATAGTTGAAAACTTAATTCGCATTATCTGTTGGTCTATTTCCTGACCTAACGTTACTGTTGTGTGGGTGACATTAGATGTAAACAAACCAAAAGAACTCACGACATTTGCCCATTATATTTACACACCTGTCGGCCACTAACAGTAAGCCCGACATTGCTGACGTCAACCATGTCAGCTGTGCCAGACAATAGCACTATCTCTTTCATACAACCCACACACATACACCAACAGAAGTGGCAGCCAAAAGAATCATGCAACACACTGGATGTCCAAACCAGCCACATCTATACCCACAATGTTTTTATGACTACCATAAAAGCATGCGAATAGTGGCAAAATCTTCTGGGAAATGTAAAATAGAATTTGGTCGGTGTAAATAATATTAGCCACAGTTGTTTCATGTTTGGTTTTTGCAGAAATATGTGGTGCAGGAGAAAAATCATATAAATTATATATTTGAAGTGATTGTGGTAAAAATGTGTTGTGTTTCAAAATGGATGTGCACTGATATTGTGAGATTTTTCTGCTATGGATTAAACTGGAGCTGAAATATGTAAGTACACAGTTTTATTTATCTTTTTTTTTTCTTTTCTTTTTTATCAGGTCTACACTTTTTCTACATCAAATATTATTTACAGCATTTCAAAAGATTCTTCAGTCAGTTTCCTACATTTACATATAAAATAAACACCTAGTTAAATAATATGAGTATCTACTGCCTGTTTTTAAAGTATAACCTGAAAAGAAAAATTACACACATTTTGAGTGGTTGTTTTTACAAACATATGTGGTTTTGAGAAAAAAAAATCATAAAAATTACATCTATGAAGCGATAATGTTAAAAGTTTATAGATATGTTTCAAACTAAATGTGCACTGATATTCTTAACATTTTATTGCCATACATTAATTGGGGAAATATTTGAGTATCAGTATACAATGTTATTTAATTTGTTAAACACTTTTTTTTTTTTAATGAGGTGTACACTTCACAAGACATAGAAGACACTTTTTACATCAAATAATGATTTAAAGCACTTCAAAAGATTAGTCGGTCAATTTCCCACATTTTTAAGTACAACCTAAGCATATAGTTAAATAATACAATTACCTTCTGCTAGTTTTTACAACATAACCTGAAGAGAAAAATTGCACTTATTTTGAGAGGTTGTTTTTACAAACACATGTGATTTTGAGAAAAAAAATTATAAAAATTACATCTGTGAAGTGATTAGTGATAAAAGTTTCTATATGTGTTTCAAACTAAATGTGCACTGATATTGTAACTCTAATAGAGGTTGTTGCTATTTAATTGCCCTCCGATGGCCGAGGACTTGCAATATTTTCACAATTATAACTGCTTGCGCCCCCATCTCTATCAAAATCACAATTTCAATCAATGTGCACACTGTTTTCACTCTTGTCCTTGTCGCTAGATCTATTAGTCAATTGTTGAAACACGTTTCTATCCTATTCAGCTATTAGACGAGATGTAGACGCATTTTTTGTAGTCCTATCACTAGTTGCCACGGTAAACAGTTTTACACGATTTGTTAACTAACCCAAAACGCTGAAAAATATGAACATAATATCAATTTTCCAGTGTTCTACAACAACCATGCTTCGGGAATTTGTTTTCCGGTGGCAACTTAAAATCTCGAACCAGATCAGAGAGTGTTTCAGTACATTTGTCATTCGTTTTATTACTAAAATTAGATTGGCGCTCTGAGCGGCTTGCGGTCCAAATGTGATTACTTTGTGAGCCGCTGACAGCGGCTTGCGGTAGTTAATGTGTTAACCAGATTTATTAGCCCTTTTCCCATATTTTCATTCATAGAACATGCAACTACTGATTCAATGTAGGTCCTATATTTTTACCGCTTGTTTTTAAAACAACATTTAGGAAAAAAAATGCACCCAGTTTAGAAGCCCGTCTGTATAAAAAAATATGTGGTTCTCTTTAAAAAAATTATATACCGGTATGTGAAGTTATAATGATACAAATATGTCAATATGTTTCAAACTAAATGTGTATTGAAATTCTAAACATACTACTGCCATAGATTAAACTAGAATATTTAAGTGAAGGACACAATTTTATTTTTTATAATAATTTTTTTATCACATCTGCACAATCACAAGGAATAACAGACACATTTTCATACCAAAAAAAATGATTTAAAGCATTTCACAAGATTTTTCATGCTATTTCCTATATTTTTGTATGTATACCACAAGCAGCTACTGAAATAATATTTTATATCTAGGCTACTGCATATTTTTGTATGTATACCACAAGCAGCTACTGAAATAATATTTTATATCTAGGCTACTGCATATTTTTGTATGTATACCACAAGCAGCTACTGAAATAATATTTTATATCTAGGCTACTGCATATTTTTGTATGTATACCACAAGCAGCTACTGAAATAATATTTTATATCTAGGCTACTGCATATTTTTGTATGTATACCACAAGCAGCTACTGAAATAATATTTTATATCTAGGCTACTGCATATTTTTTGTATGTATACCACAAGCAGCTACTGAAATAATATTTTATATCTAGGCTACTGCATATTTTTGTATGTATACCACAAGCAGCTACTGAAATAATATTTTATATCTAGGCTACTGCATATTTTTGTATGTATACCACAAGCAGCTACTGAAATAATATTTTATATCTAGGCTACTGCATATTTTATATCTAGGCTACTGCATATTTTTGTATGTATACCACAAGCAGCTACTGAAATAATATTTTATATCTAGGCTACTGCATATTTATTTTGCTGTGGTAGTGCAGTGGTTAGTGCACAGGCTTCTTAGCTTGGTGGTCCATGGTTCAATCCCCCGTTGAGATGAGATTTTTTAGACCACAAATTGCTCAGAGGTCGACCCAACCTCATGAATTGGGTACAAAAGCAACTCTGGTAAGGTTAAGTCAGCTGGCATGATGCTGGCCACATCACCCCTAGTCTGTTGATGGTCAAGAAAATATTGGCCTTAAATTATATTCCTAGTATGCCTCAATGCTGGCCACATCACCCCTAATTTGTCGATGGTCAAGAAAATATGGGCCTTACATTATATTCCTAGTATGCCTCAATGGCTGTGTAACGGTATCCTTCTCTGTTTAGAGTTACTTCCCTTGGAGTCTTAGGGAGGGTTCATTGTATAATTTAAATGGAGGACGTGGGAATCGGATAAAACTACACAAGTATCGAGTACGTAGGTACTGGAGATTGTTGGCACAATGAACGGTCATTCCTAAGGGAAGTAATTCTAAGCAAGAGACCTCTAAAAGCATTTTTTAACCCCAAAATCGATAACCTACGGTTTTAAGAAAATTTAAATCGTTGTTTCTCATATTAAACCAGTTCGCTGAACACTGAGGAAGTGCGGCAAGTTCTATTCAGTGCTTTATGAGGATAGATGGCGTTAGTCCTGTTATAGACTTAGGCTAGTGTCTATCAGCCTTATTCGGGCTAGCAGTCCTTTTCAATGCTATTTCAGCTAGCTGATGGATGCTAGTTAGTCATTTTCCGGGCTTATATTTCATCATAATAATTGGATGAACAGAGTGGTCTTCATCACCCGTGATGGACGAACAACAACAACATTTCATCAAGACAGCGCTTTAGTTAACAGAGTTCACTTATTCATTATTTGAATGGCGAATAGTGCTCGGATATAACCTAGTTAGTCTAGGTTGAAAGTAACATGCCTCGCCCATAGAAGACAAATCCTTAAACAACAACATTATTTTAGTAAGTGCATATGTTATACATTAAAAACGTGAGGAATCTTGTGAAATGCTATTTGGTGTAAAAAAAAAGTAAGCCCTATCTGTCAAGTCTTGTGAAGTGACTGGAAAAAAAAAACCTCAACAAAAAAAAAATGTAAAATTGTAAACTAACACTTAGACCTATATATACTACTGGACAAATGTTAAGGGCCGCCATTCAGTTTAGACAAGGTTTATATAATTCTTCGTGAGCAGGGTCGATTTTCCAAATGTCCGGTAGCTTGAAACTCTCAAGAAGTCTGAATGGTAGAGTGGGACAATGCTAAATGTCTTGCAACATGATGAACAGATTGACCATCCTGAATCCATGCCATGGCTCGACCACTGTCTACAGTGCTGAGACTTCTCCTTGGTGGCATGGCTAATGCAGTGATCATTTCAACCACTAGTCATACTGATTTATTGCATACCAACGGTGAACACTCTTTACCGATGATCAATATTAGTAGCTGCATTTTCTTGGACACTAAGTGGACTCAAAACAGCAGAAGCTTCAGTTAGTTGGTGAAACCCATTCATTGAATTGGTGTGTTCATCAATCATTTTTGGTTTAATATGTGCTTCCGTGTGGTTATGGTCTCCACTTTGGCCTGAGAAGATACAAGGAAAACTGATATCTTGGCCTTTATTGCTCTAAATGCTGTACACAACACCATGCTAGTTTGTGTCATATACCATCTGTATTCCAGATAACTAATTTGCAGTCTTCAGCTGTAATGGAAAATTTCTCTGGATAATGTTCAGAGTATCATTGTAGTATTGCTTCTTCTCCAGTAAGAGGTCAATAAGTTCTCTTGTGGTGTAATACCTGTCAGCAAATAAATGGTGGCCTGTACTCAAAGGATGTATTAGGGTCTGAAAAATCTTGACAGCTTGCCCGCTGTTTGCATCTACTTCAGGATCATATGAAGTATCAGAACCAAAATATGTGAACATGTTCACCACATATCCAGTTGCTGAATCACATAAACCAAAGACTTTTATGTGATACTTGCTTGGTTTGCTTGGATTATACTGCTTATATTGCCATCTGCCTTTATACCCTATAACCATTTAATCCAAACTGAGATTTTGGAATGGGTAAAAGGCACTCTGATATTTTTGCAACAACATGTTCATAAAAGGTTCAATCTTTTCTTTTCCTTGTGAATTTTCATTAGAGATGTGTAAACAAAACATTGAAACATTTCAATTGGGTTAACAGGTCAAGCCCCTCAGTCACACCTGGTGTTCTCTTTGGACAAAATCGAAATGCATTTTGTGTCGTGCCCTCATTATATTCTAACCACTCTGGGACATCTTGTGAGGATGCACCTGCCTATAGACTTGTGGCAGTTCTCTTAGCTTTAGGCCTACTGGTTGTCAGAATGGGGTTTTTACCCCGTACTTTTCCTTTACTGACTGATAGAATGAGTTAAGTAAATGTGCATCCAGTTTAAAACACATCAACCCTGTCTTGTCACAATCACTTCACAGATATAATTTTTATTATTCTTTTTCCAAAACCGACTATTTCTGTAAAAGCCAAAGATGAAACTGATAAAACAAATATTATTTACATATACCAAATTCCATTTTATGTTTCACAGAAGAATGTTGCCACTAATCATATGCTTTCTTGGTAGTCATAAATACTTGAGGTCCAACAATATCAGTAGCTGCATTTTCTTGAATACTTAGTGTACTCACAACAGCAGAAGATTCAGTTAGTTGGTGATTCAGATTTCTCTTGAACTGTGGCAGCATAAGAGCAGACCTCCTCAGTTAGTTGATCCACTTATTTTTAAAAAATGTTATATATGTGATTCAGATTTCCGCATCGGACCTTGAAAAATAATACGAAATCGAAAGTTCGTTACTTTGTGTCCATTTTTTGGTTATTGATGATATTTTTCGCAACAACAGACGCGACGAGTCTAAAAATAAATCAGCGTTTACGCCATTAACGCAAAGCGCCGAAAACGAAACCGCCGAAACTTCTGGAAATGCGCAAAGGGAAGTAAAAATTGTAAAGTTACCGTACAATTTTTACTTCCCTTTGCGCAAAGTTACCGTAAAATGTTTACTTCCCTTTGCGCATTAAATCCATTTCCAGAAGTTTTCGGCGCTTTGCGTTAACGACGTAAACGCAGATTTATTTTTAACACTCGTCGTAAGTAATAAATTCGTTTATCTCATTTATAAAACCTATTTAAATAAGTCCAGTTTATTATATTTATGATGAAAAGACTTATCCCGTTCTACCTCTGAAGGGTTATAGGCTAATTAGGATAGGCCTAGGCCTAGTTGTTTTTAATTTCAGATAACATGAATAATCGCCGATACACGAAAGTGGCATCACATCTGTCAAATCGCGGTAATTAGGATAAATGAAAATCAGCAATTTTGTGGAAAGGCCTATGTTATTTAAAATTTTAAAAAAAGATTTAATTAAATTTTAAATAAAAATCTAAACAAACAAACGAAACAAAACCCAACAAAAAATAGTAAGGGGGGGGGGGGGGGGGGGGGGGAAAGGTCTCCAGTTAGATATTTAATAGATTTTCACTTATCATAAGTATTACCCTCCCAATTACTATATATATTACCTTTTGTTCTAGTTAAATATTGTTTGACTGTATTATGTATGCGTTTAGAATTTTGAATTGGTAAATATACATAGCTTAGGCCTACTCATAAGTTATTTGTGTTCCTTTTTTTTTTTTTTTTTTTTTTTTTAAACTAACACTACTAGGAGACCTACAGATGTGACATTATTTGTGACCAAGGAAAAAAACTCTTGAGAGCTGAGATTATTTGGACTCTTTTTTTTTTTCAGTGAAAAGTCACCATAGTTTTAATTCAAATTTCATATGCAACAAGGGACATATTCTCTTCTGTGATAGTTTTGATTCAGCCTTCAGCTTTATTTCAAGACCTGAAATTCAGATTGGTGCATTTGGAACAGTAGCGGAAAATAGGAAGCATTTTCCTGTAGCACTGAAGAAAAAAAACAACTCAAATTGAAAAAGACAAATCATCCTGTGTTTTGTGCGACAGAAGATAAGGCATGCCGACAGTCACCTGGCATGATACGAAAAGATTTAACCTTATATCCACTGTTCACTCCAATGATAATATAAACAAGACAGTTAGAAAGACAAATTCTTTAGGGCAGAACAATTCAGAAGCCAGTGATTGCAGAAAAATACAGCAAAAGTATGGGAGGTGTGGAAACTTCAGCCAACTAGGTGCAAGCTACCCCTACCCACACAAATCCTATTTTTATATTATTTCTTAGTTGAAACTGCCCTGGTCAATGGGCATATAACCTACAACACTGCCAACTCTACAAAAAAAGATCAAAGCGAAGATCAGGATGTCAGTATGACTCTTATTGAACCTGCTAGGAGCCGCGCTAGCGTAGTGGTTACCACACCGCTCTGGCGACCAGGTGATCCAGGATCAAACCCAGTCGATGGCATTTGAGGATTTTTCGTCGACCGGGATTTGGACTGGATTAACTCGAGACCTGGCGAGAACATTTGAAGGTGTGTCGTCGACCAGGGATTGGCGGCTCCTGAGCCGACCCAGCTCTAATGGGTACCTCCGAAATCGGCGAGTATCTGCCTGAATGGCGAGGGACACCTGTCTCTGTACAAGAAAAAAGGGATACTCACGTAAAATCAATGTCAGGTTAGACATTAATAATAACCTGAGATTTCACCTCGAGTATTAGCGGGCGTACAAAAAAAAAAAAAATTTAACCTGCTATTCTTCGACGCAATGTGACACCTTCAAAACAACATGACTTACTGAGCACCACTTCATTGATAAAAAAAGTAAAGGGCAAGGTACAAACCAGACTGTAAAGTGTGTAAGGCTGCAGGGAACAGAAGCCAGACTTGCATGTACTGCCCAGATTGCAATGTACCTCTATGCCTCATACCCTGCTTCAAGTTATACCACACAGTCAAGGATTATCAACGTGGATCGTTGACAAAGACTCTTGCAGAGGCCTACAGCTACAACTTCAACCCCAGTTAATGAAAAAAGCAGCTCAGATTCCAACTAGAGGTACTTAACTACTCAAACATTTACAAACGCTCATTGTCAGATGCCACAGACACAGAATACATTCAAAAAAGACAAACACGAAAAATACAGTTTTTTTTTAAACATTTTATTCCAATTTTATTAGCCTTTTATGTTGATATACGTGGTTAATCGTTAAATCAATACGTCAATCAAGCTTATTTTATTCATTACCATCCATGTCACTAACATTTTATTGCGCTGATGTTGAACAAATTCACTAAAAACTTGGAAAAGATGTCTGTTTTTCAATCTTTTATGAATTAAAAAAAAAAAGTTCTTTTTAAAGAAATCTGCAAACACCCTTGGTAATGGGAGACGGTAATGCTCCGGATTGCTGATCAGCAAAGTGATAATTATATCTGAGAAAATTAGATGAGGAAAATATTAGAGTTTCCCATCCTTGAAAATCACGTGCTGGACCTGGAAAAACCTTGAAAAAGCCTGGAAAATGCTTGAAGAAATTTGCTATGAACCCTGTACACCATAACAGCCAACTCTTTAGCCTAGGAGGTCATACAACATTCATTAAATTGTAGTATTCATCTATGATTTTCAGCTTTACAATGTTCTTCCATGTGATTATGGTCTCTACTTAGGCCCGAGACAACACATGGAAAACTGATTTCTTGGTCGTTTTATCACTAAAGGCTGTACACAACATCTTGCTTGTTTGTGTCATGTATCATCTGTATTCAAACATAACTAAGCTGCAGAGTCTTCAGTTTCAAGGGGAAATTTCTTAAGATAATGTTAGGAGTGCCGGTGTAATATTGCTTCTTCTCCAGTAAGACGTCAGTGAGTTCTCTTGAGGTGTAAGTTCTGCCTTTAACAAATTATGGCCTGTATCCAAAGGCTGTATTAAGGTCTGAAAAATCTTTACAGCTTGCCTACTGTTTGAATCCACTTCAGGATCATATGATATATCTGAAACAAAATATGTGAACATGTTTCACATATCCAGTTCATGATTCACATAAACCAAAGACTTTTCTATGATTGATATCTGTTTGGTTTTTATGGATTATGTTGCATGTATTGCCATCAGCTTTTGTACCTTATGCCCATTTCATCCAAACTGAGATTTTGGAATGAGAGAAAGACATTCTGAAATTTTTGTAACAAAACGTTCATAAATGGTTCAGTCTTTTCTTTACCTTGTGAATGTCATCAGAGACATGAAGCATAATATGATATAATGTTTCATTTCTATTTCTTGAAAACATGTGACTAAACCAAGGTGTATACAATTCTGCAGATGCAGACCAGTAGTCATGGATGAATGGTTTCTTCTGAATCTTACTTACTTACTTACTTAGTCGTTCCCCTTCTACCGTGAGGTGTAGAGGTTTGGAAGAGAGAGCGCCAGACTATCCTATCAGCTGTCTTCCGCCTGGCCTGGTTCCATTCTAGTCCTCGGTCCTTCAAAGATTGTCTAATGTTGTCCTCCCAGCGGACTCTGGGTCATCCTGGGGGTCTGGATCCTTGGCTCTTTGTTTCCCATGCTTGTCGTGGTAGCCGATCTTCTCCCATTCTGCAGACATGGCCAAACCATCTTAGTTGGGACTGTTCTACTTGGGTCTGCAGGGGGTGGGATTTAAGGCCTTGACGTATCGTCTGGTTGCGTACCATGTCTCTTCTTGTTACTTCAACCACCTTCCTCAGATACCTCATTTCTGAGGATTGGATCTGGCTTTTGTGGGTTGTAATCATTGCCCATGACTCGCATCCATGTGTCAAGACTGGGAAATAGGTGGAGCTTCTTCTGAATCCCAAATATTTATTAGCACAGCAGTAAAGTTGTCCAGTTCAGGGCATGGGACTTTGGTCCATTGAGCATACATTAAATATAGTTTCGAAGGATTATTCTGAATACATTTGAGTTTGGTATAATAACTGATGCACTGACACATGTAATCTTTAATTTCATCAGTAAATAAAACACTATATCATTTCAGTGGGGTTGACAGGTCAAGCCCCTAAGTCACACCTTTTGACAAAACTGAAATGCATTTTGTTTCATGCTTTCATCAATTTCTGTCCACTCTGGGACATCTTGTGAGACTCTACTTGCCTCTCAACTTGTAGCTGTACTGTTAACTTTACTGGTTGTTTGAATTGAGTTTTTACGCTTTCCTTTCCCTTTACTGACAGAAAGTTTAGCAGTTGTTATGCTACCTCATACCTGTTCATTCAGCTGCTCAGTATCCCCATCAGAATAATCACTTTCATAAATATTCTAACATGAAGTCTTAGCAAAGTCTTCATCTGAATAACTAAGACGAACAGAAAAACTACTGTTTCTTTAATTCTCTTCTGTTCACTAAGAAATATGCAGCCATTCTTGATCAGCTTATAGCCAGTGTTAAGAAGAGGAATCTATTGCCATTACTCATAAACAAATGATTAGCAGCACTAGTAAAGGAAATAAAGAAGTATAAAATTTCAGCATCATAAAAATGTGTTCCCCATTCCAAAATGTTCACAAACTTGTACCAATGTATTGAAACGATTTAAACCAGCTCATTGGCAGGTATTTTTACATTATTTTTACATTATTTTTACATTTTCATTTCAAACTCCGACATATACCACGCTGGTGCAAGATATGACTTGCAGATAATTATAAAGGGCAAAGTAGTGTGTATTACTACTTGTGAGTTAGAGTGAGTTAAAGCTGTTTGACAAAACTTGAAGCTGACTTGTGGTAAGGTTAAGTCTAACTATAATGTAAGTACCAACAGCTAGTCTAGGCAACATAAGAGATGCAGTCTCCTTATACAGACTTCTATTTATTTTTTTTAAATGTATGCACAAAAATATTCAGTTTATCCTAAGTTATAATTATGATATAAGCCCTAAGGTGCCTGTAAGTCCAGATTTTTTCAGTTGCCGCAACCTGATGTGGTTTCACTTCTCCTCTTCAATAGCTGTAAATAATGTTAATTTACATTTCTAAATTTTGCATGTGTGTGCTTTCCATTTCCTAAAGTTGTCTGTTTGTACCTGTCACAGTGTAACAAAACAAAAAAATAAACAGGGACGGGAAGGAAGTAGAGTAATGTGAAGGCTTGAAGTGTTTGAACTGATATTTTTATGGGATTTTAATTTGTCATCAACAATATGTAGCACTTGTACCTCACAAGATCTTCATTTTCCCTTGCCATGCATCAGTAATCATTACATATTAGTTTTCGTTCTTTGCTATAATCTTTTATTAGTTGATTAATTTCCAGCTCTACTTTTCCACGACCTCAAGCTCTGCACTCCCTCCCAAAGCTGTTGATGATTTGCTGATATTTTAATAAGTTCTCACCTTACTTACTTCACTCTTCCCCCTTGAACATATGTTTAACTGTGATCACCTGCTCTATTGTTCCCTCTGCCATTCATGATATCCCTCTTTATTCACACTCCTTTTATGCCAGCTATGTTCCTATGCAGTAGGTGTCTTTTGTCTGTGGTTATCAGCATATAGGCTTTTTGTCACGACCATCACATATCTGGATCTAATCAATACCAATCCAAGCAGGTACTTCAAAGTCACAGTGAATTTATCTCATGCACAGCCCATGATGATAAGCATCCCTTCATTTTGATTGTCTTCCCAGCGATTTACATTGTAATATTGACAGCATGAGTATTCCCAGCTCATATTCGATTACTGACATGACTAGCTAATGATATAGGAGAAACAATAGTCTCTGCTCCAAGTGCGTAGCAGTCATTGTCTGTAAAGCTACCAGACCTCTCCAGCACTTCTGTATGATAAGCTCAACATGGTACTTGTAAGATGGCCTATATTTGTTCTATAATTACACTAGTCAACAAATTTTCAAAAGTTATTTGTACCAGAAATTAAATATACCATTTCTTATTGATTTTGACATGCTGATTTCAAATATCATAATGAAATTCACCAATTGGCTCTGGTTTTTTTTTTAAATTATGAATTTACATTACAGTAATACAAATAATGTATGCTTGTTTAATTCTCTGGGATGAACAGCTAGTCTTTCTACTTTAGCATTATACAAACTTGGTTACATACTCAATTAATTGATATTTCAACATAAAATGATAGAAGAAATAAAAACATTATTTAAAGTTCACATGTTTTAAAAAAGGCACATTTGAACCCATTCCGTCATTATTCAGTCGCTGTTCGAGCTCTCTTTGCTTGCTTCTTGTAGTCAATCGATGAGGTGTCTCTTGTCACAGTCCAACAGTAATCAGCAAGCATTGAAGGGCTCCAACTGCCTTGATACCTTATCTCCATAGCAGCAATGTCCTGGTGAAATTGTTCATCATGCTTATCCCTGACCGCTCCACAGTTTGACATAAAGAAATCCAGATGAGAATCCAGAAAATGAATTTTCAAAGACATGGTGCAGCAGGGACTCTTATACTTCAGAAGGAGATTTTCTACAATTTCATTGTAATTATCAGATCTGTTGTTTCCAAGAAAATTGTCCACCACTGACTTAAATGCTAGCCATGCTGTTTTTTCCTTGCCATGCAACATGCAAAGAAACTCGTCATCATGAAGAAGTTTTAGAATTTGCAGACCAACAAATACTCCGTCTCTTATTTTAGCTTCACTCAGTCTTGGAAATTTTCTGATGAGGTATTTGAAAGCCTCATCTGTTTTCTCCATCGCCATGACAAAGTTTTTCATGAGACCCAGCTTAATGTGCAAGGGTGGCAACAAAATCTTGCTGGTGTCGACAAGTGCTGGGTTCTCAACGTTCTTACTGCCAGGCTGCAATGACTGCCTGATTGGCCAATGTCTTCTGATGTAATGGTCACTTCGTGCACAGCTATCCCACTCACAGAGAAAGCAACAGTACTTGGTGTATCCACCCTGTAGTCCAAGCAAAAGAGCGACCACTTTTAAGTCACCGCAAAGTGACCAATGATTATTATCGTAGTTTATACACTTCAAAAGCTGCTTAATGTTTTCATAAGTTTATTTCATATGAACTGCGTGACCAACTGGAATTGATGGTAACACATTACCATTATTCAACAAAACAGCTTTAAGATGAATCAATGAAAAGCCTCCACTCTTCCGGTTTGTAATTGATTTTGAGGGCTGCCATTAAACCAGAAATGTTGGGGCACGCAGAAAGGTCACCCTCTTTGAAAAAGAATGTAATAAGCGGCTTCTGGCGGTTCCTATACACAGAAATTGTAACATCTTCTGCCAGGAGAATCCACTGTTGCAATCTGGAACCCAAAAGCTCCGCCTTGTTCTTCGGTAAATTCAGATCTCTTACAAGATCATTCAGTTCACCTTGGGTTATTAAGTGTGGTTTAGTGGATGTAGTTTGCTCAAAATCTGGGTCGCTTGAGGTTGATGGTTCAGGACCACCAATGTCCTCTTCTTCATCAGTGGAAGCAGCTGAAAATGATTCTGGCACTTTGGGAATTGGTAGGTCATCGCCATGTGGTACCGGGCGTATTGCAGAGGGGATGTTTGGATATTCCAGAGTCCATTTTTTCTTCTTTGATATGTCTTTCCCAATTGGAGGGACCATGCAAAAGTAACAGTTGTTGAGATGATCAGTGGGCTCTCTCCAAATCATTGGGACAACAAAAGGCATAGCTTGCCTTTTGCCAGTCAACCACAGTTTAAGATGTGCTGCACGTGTATTGCAGCATATGTGTGGCGCCCAATTCTTATCTTGATCTCCTATTCTGCAGCCAAAATACAAACTGTACGCCTTCTTAATCACTTTAGTTATATTTCGTTTTTGTGATAGAAATGTCACCTCACCACATATATAACATAAATTATTAGCATTGTTCACACATGTCCTAGGCATTTCTAACTACTATACTTTTGATAAGGACAAATGCACTAACTAATGGCAAAATTTTATCAGAGATAAGATATTTATACACAAAGGTGATGTAATCATAGGTAGGATTGCATCATCAACTTCTAGTTACATTTTTATTGGTCATTAGAAATAATTATGCAATCGCCCACAACAGTTTGCATCATATATATAAATTGACATAATTAAATAAACTAGTAGCATATATCTTGAAAACTAGAGCCAATCAACATTTTTTAATGTCATTTTCGTTTTCCGCACACCAAAATTAGTTAAGATCAGCTATTTTCATTTCTGGTACATTTTGGTTGTTGACTAGTGTTATTAAATGATACTGTAATAAAAGGTAAAGATGACATTAATCAGCAAAATTGTCATGTTTAAAGGCTTAAAGGCAAACAAAATATGCTACAATTGTTATAAATGTATGCATCTGAGAACACACCCCCTACTTAACATTTATTCTGTGAGAACACACCCCCTGCTTTACATTAGTTCATCTGAGAACACACCCTCCACTTTACATTTATTCCTCTGAGAAAACACCCACATTTATTCCTCTGAGAACACACCCCCTACTTTACATTTATTCCTTTGAGAATACATCTCCTACGTTTATTCCTGTGAGAACGCACCCCCTACTTTACATTTATTCCAGTGAGAACACGCCTCCTACATTTATTCCTGTGAGTACACACCTCCTACATATATTCCTGTTAGAACACGCTTCCTACATTTATTCCTGTGAGAACACACCTCCTACATTTATTCCTGTGAGTACACACCTCCTACATATATTCCTGTTAGAACACGCTTCCTACATTTATTCCTGTGAGTACACACCTCCTACATATATTCCTGTTAGAACACGCTTCCTACATTTATTCCTGTGAGAACGCACCTCCTACATTTATTCCTGTGAGTACACACCTCCTACATATATTCCTGTTAGAACACGCTTCCTACATTTATTCCTGTGAGAACACACCTCCTACATTTATTCCTGTGAGTACACACCTCCTACATATATTCCTGTTAGAACACGCTTCCTACATTTATTCCTGTGAGTACACAGCTCCTACATATATTCCTGTTAGAACACGCCTCCTACATTTATTCCTGTGAGAACACACCTCCTTTTTTTTTAAAATGTATGCCTATTATTACTCAAGGCAAAATCTCTGGTTAGTATGTCTAACCTGATACTGATTTTTACATGAGTATGCTATTTTCCCTGTACGCTGATAGGTGTTCTCTCGCCATTCAGGCAGATACTCGCCATCTTCAGAGAGATAAACCCAATACTTTACATGTATTCCTGTGAGTACACACCCTGTACTTTACATTTATTCCTGTGAGAACACACCCCTTACTTTACATATTTTTATTTTTTGTGTGTGAGAATACACCCCTACATTTATTCCTGTGAGAACACACCCCCTACTTTACATTTATTTATGTGATAACACACCCCTTACTTTACATTTATTCCTTTGAGAACACACCCCCTACTTTACATGTATTGCTGTGAGAACACACCCCCTACTTTACATTTATTCCTGTGAGAACACATCCCCTACTTTATATTGCTGTGAGAACACTCCCCATACTTTGCATTTATTCCTGTGAGAATACACACCCTACATGTGTTCATGTGAGAACACACACCCTACATGTATTCCTATGAGCACACACACCCTACACATATTCCTGTGAGAACACACCCCTACTTTACATTTATTCCTGTGAGAACACACCCCCTACTTTACATTTATTCCTGTGAGAACACACACCCTGCATGTATTCCTGTGAGAAGACACTCTCTAGTTTACATTTATTCCTGTGAGAACACACCATCTACACTTATTCATGTGAGACCACACCCCCTACTTTACATTTATGCCTGTGAGAACACACCCCCTACTTAACATTTATTCCTGTGAGAACACACCCCTATTTTACATTTATTCCTGTGAGAATACACCCCCTACTTTGCATTTATTCCTTTGAGAACACACCCCCTGCTATGCATTAATTGCTGTGATAACACACACCCTACATGTATTCCTGTGACAACACACACCCTACATGTATTCCTGTGACAACACACCCCCTACATGTATTCCTGTGAGACAGGAACCCCCTACATGTATTCTTGTGAGAACACACCCACTACTTTACATTTATTCCTGTGAGAACAATAGTTATCAATTATGTGAGGTCCTCATTAGTGCTTCTCTAACATAAAATGTGACTACACTGTACCTCACAAGAAGATAAAAGGTAAGGAACAAAAGAGATCTATTGCTGACAAAATAAAATAAAGTGGCTAAATGGGAAAATTTATATGAAATTACCTTCATTTATTTCATTATTCTGTGATAGAATTAACTAAAATGTAGAAATTTCTGGCAAAATTTGTAACATGTCTGTATGTCTGATGTCAAGAACAGTACTTAAAAAAAAACGTTTTTGCAAAAATTCCAAGATAATTATATTATATGAAATTTAGACTCTAGCTACCAAATGGAAAAAGTTACATTTTCCAAACATGATCATACACACATTTAGTATACATTTGAAAATCTCTGAATCACTCAAATAAATCAGTATGGCACACACTGCCTAAAATGCCATCACAAACATACTATTATCAAACATGTCTTTTTTCTTCTTTGATCCATAGCCGCCGACCATCAAAGCAGTCAGTGGCCATCACGCCTAGTGGCGTCTTGTAGAGCAACAACAAATTGATTCCACTTTGATCGGTCGGTGGCCATCCTTCATACAGTGCCCCAACTCTGGTTCATTCTTTGCATCTCAGCCTCCACAGTCCTCCGCCAAGTTGTTTTTGATCGGTCTCTCTTTTGTTTTCCTTCAGGGGTCCAAAGCATAGCTGTTCTTGTGATGGCATCGGGGTCTCTTCTGAGGACATGGCCAACCCAGCCTCAGCGTCTGCCAGCTATGATGGTGTGCATGTCCTCTTGCTTGCTCTGTGTAAGCAGATCGTGGTTGGTGATGGTATTCGGCCAAAAGATTCGGTGAATTTTTCTTAGGCATGTTGTGTGAAAAGAGGACAATTTCGACATTTCCTTCTCTGTAACTCTCCAGCGTTCCGCACCATAGAGAAGCACAGAAAGCACACAGCTCTGATATAATCTTAATTTTGTGCTGTATTGAGAGGACTTCCAGATGTTGTTTAGGCTAAAAAAGGCTGTTCTTGCCTATTCATTCTGATGTTGATGTCTTTGTCTGCCCCGCCGTCTGGTGTTACTATGCATCCTAGGTATGTGAAGGTATCTGTCTGTACCAGTTGCTGATTCCTTACTGATATGGGCTCAGGGTTGCTCTCATTGAGCGTCATGACCTCTGACTTCTTTAAATTGATATTCAAGCCCACCTGCTGGCTAAACTTATTAAGTCTGTCCATTTTTTTCTGGATGTGTTGATGTGAATGTGCTAGTAGTGCAATGTCATCTGCATATTCCAGATCTTCCAATGTAGAAAATGTAGTCCATCTTATTCCTCTTGGACTGCCCTCTGTTGTCTGATGCATCACCCAGTCTATGACTGTTAAAAATAGAGTGGTTGATAAGGGGCATCCGTGTCGTACTCCTGTGTTCACCTCAAAGGTTAGGTTGCTCTGCCCAACACTACACATAAAGTTGGCATTGAGGCTTTTTATGATTGACACTATGCAGCTTGGAATTCCATAAGCCCTCAGTATTTTATATAAACTGTCCCTATTTGTGCTGTCAAAAGCCTTTTCAAAATCAACGAAATTAATGTACAACTGTCTTTGCCATTCTGAGCACTGCTCTATAATGTTCCTGAGAGTGAATATATGATCTACACATCTTCTGTTCTTTCTAAAGCCCGCTTGTTCTTTCCTCAGTTTGTGGTCTACTGCTTTTGAAATTCTCTGTATAATTATCCTGCCTAGTATTTTGCTGGGAACTGAGAGAAGAGGGATTCCTCTCCAATTATTGCAGTCTGCAAGATCTCCATTCTTGGGCAATTTGACAATTATTCCTTTGTTCCACTCTGATGGTGTTGTCCCTGCTTTCCAGACTTGTGCAAATAGTGGTTCTAATAGTTCTGCTGCTAGCTCAGGGTCTGTCTTAAATAGCTTTGCATTTAAGTTATCATGGCCAGGAGCTTTTCCGTTCTTTAACCCTTTGGTTGCTGTGATGATTTCTTCTTTTTGTGGAATGTCTGTATTTACATCTAGATCATTTTCAGCCTCAGGAACATTCAATTGTGTCTCTGATGGTTCCTTGTTCAGAGTTTCTCTGAAGTGCTCTGCCCATCTTGTTTCCTGTCCCTCTGCTGTCGTGATGAGATTTCCTTGCTTATCTCTTACTAATGTAATATTGTTTGCACCTTGTTTTCCGCTGATGAATTTAGTTATTTTGTATACTGTGCTTTGTTCATTTTCTCATTGCTGCCTCTTCTGCCTGTCTTGCAAGATCATCTAGGAAATTCCTTTTGTTGGCTCGGGTTTGGTGTTTAAAACTTGTCCAGCTGACTGTACTGTTCACTATATAGTTGCTTTCTTCTTCTTCTTCTTTCGTTCGCTTGAACTATATTGTCTATATCTGCAATGTTGTTTCTTGTATAAACTTCACTGTCTTTTTTATAGTTCATACAGAGGTCCATATAGTTTTGCTTCCAGTGTTGTTTCTCTGGGCCAGTGGGTTTGTCTCAATATATCATATTCGGGGCAATCTTGAAGTACGTGCTCCGCAGTCTGGGGTGCCTGTCCACATGTACATATGGCTGAATTGCCAATCTTGAATTTTGTATACATGTGGTTGCGGAGGCGGTTGTGTCCTGTTCTGAGGCGCAGAATGACTATTTGTTCTAATCTGTTCATAGCTTGGTAGTCATCCTGCGTTGGTGTTGGTGGCTTTCTGATAGATTTGATCATCTTTTTCTTCTGATGATATGTAACTGGTACATCCTGTTGCTCGTCTGCAGCATCTTCTTTAGCCAGTCCGTCTGCTCTCTCGTTTCCTGGTATTCCACGATGAGACGGTATCCACTGCATGGTGACCCTGCGCTGGTTGCACAGTTCAGAAAGCAGGGCTTGTATGCCTGGCAATTTTCTGGACTGAAGTGCTTGGAGTGCTGATCTTGCATCTGTCAGGAATACTACAGGCTGTGGACCGAGATTGGTGTTCAGTAGTTTCTCAGTTGCCACCTTGATTGCCTGGACTTCTGCATCATAGTTGTTACAGAATTTCCCCGTTGGTACTCTGACCGTATCCCTAGTGTTGTTTGGGTATTCTATGTACACTCCTGCTCCTCCATTCTTTACTGCATTCTGTGCTGGCCCATCCGTGTATACTCGGACCCAGAGGTCCTGTGGGTATTCATCATCCAGGAAACTGAGAGTGACTGTCCTACGTTGCACGCTGTTCTGTTCATCCCTGTCAAATATTCCTTTCACTTTTGTGTGGATGTGTACTGGTAGTCCATGCTCCTCTCTCCAAGGGGTTTGTTCTGGCACAGACTTTAGGGGGCTGTTAACTTCAGGCAGGTCTGAGGTTTGTCTACGAAATCGTTTGGCCTGGTGGATAAAGCTGCTTCTTTTCAGTCGCCCCATTGCTAGGTTTTGGAATCTGTCCTTCATTGGATGGCTCGGCATACAGAGGAACTTTTCTGCCTGTGTTAGCACTTTCGTGTCTCTGCATTCTCTCAGTGCTTGTATCCTCCCCATTTTCTCCATCTCCACTATAGGCGTTGATTTCATTGCCCCCGTGATGACCCTAAGCGCCTGGTTTTGCACCTTATCTAGCTCTTGTAATGTGGTGTTTGATGCTGGACACCACGCAGCTGACCCATATTCCAGGTGTGGTCGTATGCCCTGCTGGTAAACTTTACTAAGTATTTTCCCGCTGGCTCCTCATGTGGTTCCACTTAGTTTTCTCAGGATGGCTAACTTCCTCCTGGCCTTTGTTGCTGCCTTGTTGATGTGCTGCTTCCATGTCAGCCTATCATCGAATGTAACTCCGAGATAGGTGGATTGTTTATCTTCTCTCAGGAGCTCTTCGTTTATCTTGATGACACCAGCTTTTTGTTTGGGAGAGAGGGTGAAGAGCGTAGTGCTGCACTTGTCTGTGTTGATGCTGACACACCATCTATTTGCCCATGAGGTTAAGGCATCTATAGCTCTTTGTAGCAGTTTGGTGGCCACTGTTGCATGCTCATCTGTGCACCATATTACCAGGTCATCAGCGTACATTGCCACTTTCATTCCATGTGGTAGTTCAGCAACCAGGTCGTTGATGTAGACTAGGAAAAGTGTGGGGGACAGAACCCCTCCCTGAGGGATGCCATGACGCAGTAGAATTTTCTTACTCTTGAGGCCATCTAGTTGTACTCGGGCTCTTCTGTTATGCAAGTATGCTTTCACCCATTTGTACATCTTACCATTCACTCTACAATTTCTCAGTTTCTTCAGAAGCCCTTCTTTCCAAACCTTGTCAAATGCTTTCCTTAGATCTACACTGACAAACAACATTTTTCTTTCTTATATAAGAATAAGTGTTCTTAGGTCAGTTTCTTGCGCTGATTTCAAATTTGAAATCCGTTTATCTCTATCACGTCGGGTTCTTAAGATATTTGTGAATAAATATATTTTTGGGAAACCGTTATTTGCTCCGTTTCATTTTTACTATATAACTTTATAAAAATTAATAAAATGCAAAATAATTCTACATTTTATACTGCTAAAAGATGCATGACATATGTTACGTTATATTTCAAATAGTTACTGTATTTTGAAATAATTCTGAGTGAAATATGGCTTCTAGAAGTTGTAGAAATTCGGCTGATCTGTTCTGTTACGTGTGTGGATATTTTACCGATCGTGTTCACCAGAAAAACTTTACACCATTGCTAAAGAAAGCATATGAACTTTATTTCGATTCGAAAGTTGATGATGCAAAAAAATCTTGGAAGCCAAATGCAGTTTGTTCGACTTGTGCAAATACATTGGCAGGTTGGTTACGAAAATCGCTGAAGCATAAGTCGATGCCTTTTGGAGTGCCAGTAATATGGCGTGAACCGACAAATCACGCTACTGATTGTTACTTCTGCTTGACAAATATCTATGGTTTCACTTTTAAAACTAGAAAGTCTGTGGTTTATCCAAATGTTGAATCGGTTTCGAAACCAGTGCCTCATGATCCAATCACGTGTCCGATCCCAGTTCCACCAGAACAATATCCGTTGGACATGAATGAACCATCAGAAAGTGATAGTTTACCTGGGTTAGAAACTAATTCTGACTCGGATTATATACCGGTGAATGATGGTGTTCACTTAATTAACCATTCAGAACTTTCAGATCTAATACGTGATCTCGCTCTCACCAAAGGACAAGCGGAATTACTCGGTTCGCGACTCAAAGAATGGAATCTTTTAGCGCCCAATACTCCGATATCTAAATTTCATCATAGACACAGAGAACTTGTTCAATACTTTGAGATGGATGATGACATTTGCTATTGCAAAGATGTAAAAGGTCTAATGGTGCACCTCGGTCATGAGCACATAGTCAACGAATGGCGACTTTTTCATCGACTCTTCCAAGACTAGTCTAAAAGCCGTGTTATTGCATAATGGAAATTTATTTTCATCAATTCCAGTCGCCTACTCTGTTCATATGAAAGAAACTTATGACAATATGGCTATACTTTTGGCAAAAAAAAAAGTACAATGACTACCAATGGCGGATTTGTGGAGACCTAAAGGTCATTGCAATTCTCACGGGCATGCAGACTGGGTATACTAAATTTTGTTGCTTCCTATGTGAATGGGACAGCCGCAACAGACAGGAACATTATGCAAGAAAGGTGTGGCCTTTCAGGATCGTATGCAGCTCGGGCATAAAAATATAATACACGAGCCCATTAGTTAACAAAGACATCAATCATTTTACCACCGTGACATATACTTTGGGGCTCATGAAGAATTTCGTAAAAGCGTTAGATAAAACGAGCAAAGCTTTCACTTATGCTTCGAGACAAAGTTTCCGCAAATTAGCGATGAAAAGATACAGGAAAAAACTGTATCTTTGTGACCTTGATTAGGAAAGTTATTGCAGACAAACAATTCGAGAACTTGTTACATGGTATGAACTTCGTGCATGGATGGCATTCAAATCGATCGTCGATAACTTTCTGGGAAATCACAAATCTGCCGACTATGTGCATATTGTTAAGCAGTGCATAGATGCATACAGAATTATGGGCTGTAACATGTCCCTCAAAATCCATTTGCTCGATTTGCATCTTGACTTTTCCCCTGACAACCTTGGCGAAGTCAGCGATGAACATGGAGAACGATTCCATCATGATTTCGCCGTAATGGAGTCACGTTATCAAGGACGGTGGAGTGTGACCAGGCTTGCCGATTATTGTTAGATGCTTCATCGCGATGTACCACATGCCATTCACCGACGAAAGTCGACTGCAAAGAAATTCAAGCCTACATAACTGTTATACTTCTTGTACAAATGATGTTGTAATACTGTATGCGTTGTTAAAAAACTTCAATTGCGTATTTCTAGAGATCCCGACCTGATAGAGAAAAACGGTTTGCAGATTTATAAACAGCGTATTAAAATTGACCAGAAAAACATAGAAATGTTAGAGAAAGAAAAAAAAATTTTTTTTTTGTTAGCCAGTGCTATCAATGCTGCTAGTACCAGTTTCTTATCTTGGAACGCATCCTCAATCTCTTGGGAAAGGTAAGTTGCCTGATCTTCGGTGGAGTAACACTGCCTAAAGCCCGCCTGCTGTGGTACAAGAAGGTTTTCACTTTCAAGGTACCACTGTAGCCTGAGGTTGATGATACGTTCCATTGTTTTGCAGAGGCAGCTTGTAAGGCTGATTGGTCTGTAGCTGGAGGCAGTGGAACTGTCTTTTCCTGGTTTTAGGAGTGGTATCATGATTGCTTCCCTCCAGGTCTGTGGAACTCTGCCTGAGTTCCAACAGATATTGAAGATCTGCAGCAGCTTTGTTTTTGCTGCGGTTCCCAAGTTCTTAATCATTTCATTGGACACTCCATCAACTCCTGGAGACTTTCTCATTTTCAATTTGGAAATTGCAAGCTCCAGTTCTCTGAATGTGATTGGTGCCTCCATAACTTCAGGTATGGTTCCATCTCGTCCTGCATATTGTTGTTTCTCACGAGTATCCTGTTGCTTCTCTGGGCTAACTTCAATGTTGTTGTCTTTAGCAAAGGAGTCTGCAAAGTGATCAGCTGCCTGTTTTCCCATGAGGATGTTTCCATCTTTGTACAGAGCAATCCTTGAGTTTCTCTCTGTACCTTCATCATTAAGTTGTTTTACCAGCTTCCACAGTTTCCTCGTATCTCTTTCGAAGTACAAGGACTCTGTTTTCTCCTTCCAGCTTCTTCGCCTGGCCTGCAACTTGGCCCTTTGAAATTTGGCCTTAGCTTGCTGGTAGTTATTGTGGTGTTCTTGGCATGGACTGGTCTCTGCCTGCTTTCGAGATGTTTCCACGTCGTTGTTGCAGCTGCTCTTTTCACTATTCCAATATGGTTTGTAGTGCTTACGAGCCCCTCTAGGTATTGTTTCACGAGCAGCCTGTAATATGCATCTGCTGAATTCATCGACTAGCTTATTGATGTCTTTGTCTACAGTCAGATCTCTAGCCAGTATACTGGTACGATGCTGGTACATTGTCCAGTCTGCCTTCTTGTAGTTCCACCTAGAGAGAGTGCTGCTCTCCTTGACAAGTTCATTTTCCACAATTAGGAAGACTGGCCGGTGGTCGCTGCCTCCAAGTTGTTTCCCTACAACGCGTGTGGTGTTCCACTCCAGGCCAGGTGAGTGGAATGCCAGGTCTGGTGTAGAGGTGGTGTGCCATGATCTCGAGTAGAAGGTTGGTGGGTCGATTGGCTGGTTAATCAGGATAAGCCCATTGTCATCCTGCCAGTTTTCAAGCTCCTCACCTCTCCTGTCCATGTGATCATAGCCCCAGCTCTGTGAGTGGCTGTTGAAGTCTCCGCATACAATCAGTCTTTCTTTTGCTGGGATTGTATCTAGTGCCAGTGGGCGGTCGCTCGGACAGTAGTAGTTGAGCAGGTGGAATTCTGAACTTTCTGTCCTGAGATGAAGCATCTGGTATTCCGCCCCCTCCATATATACTGAAGCACATTAAAAACGCACCACTATTATATATACTGATGCCGAGAAGCTTGCAAAAAAAAGTGTGGGAATGGATTTTCCCCGTGTTTGCCATGAGGTAGAGAGTGAATGGCTGCTGGAATGGAAAGTGCAAGATTCAACCCACGGGTGTGTGTACAGACTACATGAAAACGATGAAAGTTACACGTGCAACACGATTCCCAACAGCTATGACCCTGAAAATGTGTATGCGTTGTGGCAGTATACTCGGTATAAAAAGGCCGTTGAGACAAAACACCCAGTACATGTGCTTGAAATGCCACGACTATCTGAAAACGACCGCCAACGAGCCATTGGTATGTTGGAGACCGGAATGAGGTCACGGGCCATTGCCAGAAGGATGAATTGCCACCACAGCATTATTGTACGTCTCAATGAACGTTACGGAACCACTGGCAGTGCCCGGGATAGACTTCGGAGTGGCCAACCACGAGTTACTACCCCTGCGCAAGATCGTCATATTGTGCTGAGTCACCTAAGGAATCGTACTCTCCCGGCAAGTCAAACAGCAAGAGCAATAGTGGGTAGACATGGGCAAGTCTCTCGAATGACAGTCATACGACGACTCAGAGATACAGGCCTTACTGCAAGACGACCTTATGTTGGGCCAAACTTGACTCACAGACATCGTTAGCAGCGCCTGCAATGGGCAGAGCAACATATCAGATGGATTAGACTGCAGTGGAATGCTGTCCTATTCACAGACGAGAACAGATTCAACATATCCTTTGCAGATGGACATATGCGGATTTAGCGACGGTGTGAAGAGCGCTTTGCAGATTGCTGTGTCAACCGATTTCGAGGTGGCAGTATTCCCATTTGGGGAGGATTCAGTTTTCACCATCGCTTGCCTCTTCACGTCTTCCGTGGAAATGTTAATGCTGTGACATATCGAGATGAGGTTCTGGATGCACTGGTTGCTCCTGCGTTCACAATTTATCCAGACTTGCAGCTTCTCCAGCAGGATAACGCACGTGCATTTTTTTGTATTTTTGGTTTTCTCCCTTGCCTGCACAGAATGCAATGAATTTCATAACAATCAAATGTACAAATTAATGACCAGCATGGATTCATAGGAAAATGAATAAAGATTCCAAATATGTAAACTTGTACACACTTATATTTTCATTTCACACTCTGTTCCTGGATTATACTGGTGGTGCGTTTTTAATGTGCTTCAGTATATGTTTCAAGCTGACATGCACTGATGTTATTCCTCACGAGTGTCAGTATTCCACCCTTTCGCCTGTCTATTTGGTCAGATTGGTAGCACTGGTAGCCTCTGATTTTGAAGGCTATGTCCTTGTTGAGGTGGGTTTCTTGCAAGCAACATACATTTACTTGCTCTTCATTCAAGATATTTTCGAGCTCTAATTTTTTGCTGTAGCCGTCTTTTTTACTATTGACGCCTTCAGCATTCCAGTGCATTATTTTAAATGGTCTTTTCTTTGCTTGGCCAGTAGCTCTATTCTCATGCCTCCTGGCTGCACGGGGCAATTGAGAAGGACCCCCAGTAGTAGGGGTTGGGCCCTTCCGAGGCAGAGGGCCCGGCACTGCGCCTGCCTGGGTGTCTGTCACAGGGCGAGTGCCATAACGTTTTGCAGATATCGGCATACTTCCATAGCGCATGTGCGTGGCATCCTGATTGCTGTGGTGCGCCTCTTGGCTGGTTGCCTCCATCTTCAGCACCTTGACTTGCTAGGGCAGACTGTGGTCTTGCTCAAGTGTAGGAGGGCCTGGCCAGTCTTGGTTTTTCAGCCGCTGATGGCTGTACTTGAGCCCCATCTCCACGTCAAGGAGCTGGCCTCGATGGGGTATAGTTGCTTTAACCTGGGGGACTTCGCTTCTGTTTTCTTTCTTTTCATTTCCTTTCTGAGTGTTATGGTATTTAATGTTTCTGGTGTTATCCAGTCTTGCTTATTCCTTTCCTGGAATCCCAAGCATGATTTGCTGCTTTCCTTATATATTGTTGAAATGGTGTTGAATTTCTGGTCTATGTCATCAGTCAGTGTCTTTTCCTGACTTTTGGCAAATTGATATTGTTTCTTTATGTCATCCGCAAGAGCTTTTCTGGTAAGGGGGTCCTTCAATTTCCTGATGTTAAACCTTTTCTGTGTAGTTACAGTTGGTCCAGCCCTTCTTAGTTTCACTTTCAGTTTTGCTACTACTAAATGGTGATCACTTCCCACATCTGCACCTCTTCTTACCTTCACATCTTGTAATGCATGTCTCCATCTACGTTAATCATGATGTGGTCTATCTGGTTTCTGTCCCGACCATTTGGTGATTCCCATGTTAAATTGTGTGGGAAAAGTGTTCCTCCAATGACCAGGTTTTTAATACTACAGAAACATTAATTTATCCCCATTTTCGTTTGCTGTTCTGCTGCCGCATTTCCCCATTACTCTTTCATTATATGTATTGTGTGTACCAACTTTCGCATTGAGGTCTCCCATTACTATAATAAGATCATATCTAGGAGTTTCTTCCATTTCTTTCTGCAGTTGTTGATAGAATTCATCTTTGACCTCTTCATCGCTGTCATTTGTTGGTGTGTAGCATTGTATTATTGTAGTATTGGTGAATCTCCCTCTCAATCTTAATCTTATCAGTCTGTTGTTGATGTGTTTCCATTCCAGTAATGTCCTTTCTATTCCTTTCTGTAGAATAATGGCTACACCTTCATTGTGCTGTCCATCCTTTCTTCCAGAGTAAAGTACTGTTTCTCCTGTTGCTGTTTTAACTTTTCATGCCCCTGTCCATCTGCTCTCGCTTATCCCTAGAATGTGTAACCTATAGTTTCTCATTTCTGCCGTGACCTGTTTTAGTTTACCTGTCTCATTCATTGTCCTGACATTCCAAAATCCTATTCTTGTATCATGTTTTGCGGTCAATACGTCCGTTCTCATGTCAGTATCTTCCTTTCGGCTTTCACTACTGACAGTCATACGAGCCTCAGACTCCGGATTGTTTATTCGTTGTTGTTTCCGTAACTTCAATTTTTTTTTAATATAGACTGGGGTGTCAGCCCTATGCTAAAAACCCCCAACCTGGAGGACCAGGGTGTCTGCTTTAGTCTGACCCCTGCCCTCGCAAACCTGTCCAGCTTGGTAGAACCTTCCATGAGTAAAACTCCCGCTGGCATTGCTCTGGGGGTAATCAGGGTAATCAAACATGTATAACACCCTTTTTTAATCTGCTAAAACCTTTCTATGCAGCTGCTTATTGTCATAGCTGATGTTTGTTACCAGCAGATGTTGTTTATATATCTCAGGTTCTTACCATTGATGTTGATGCTTTCTAACTTTTTTATAATGTTCTCATGTTTTACTGTCTCAAATGCCTTAGTGTAGTGTATAAAGCACAAGTATAGATAGATTATAGGTAGAAGGTACAATTTTTTAAAAATAATCGTCTACACATTTTGCCTGCACTTGACAGCTCTGAATCATTCAGAAGAAAATCAGTATAGCAAAGACTGTTAAATGTGACATTGGACATACTACCATTTGACATGTATTACTCTTCCATATATTTTCAGGTTGTTATGTTTTTCACCATTATTTTTAAAAAAAAAATTTGAGTGAAATTTCTTGTGATAGTAATATCTCAAATAACTAGCATGTAACAAATTGTCTAAGATTTTTTTACCTATAATTCGTTTTTCTTTTCAGATTACAAAAAAAAAAAAAAAAAATGGAACAGAAGATCCCATTCCTGGATCAAAAAATAAAACAGGACATCAGTACAGATTTTAAAGTGAATATTCTTTTTAATTCTTGATAACAAATTTGTAAACAGCCAAAGTGAGTTAAACTGAGAAATCTGTTAAAATATTGTCCATTTAAATATTTTGTTACTTATTGCTAGGTTCTTTGTGTTTTTTTTCCTTCTGTAACTGTGTAGTATATGTAAATGTTATATAACACCTTCATCAGGGACAGAGGCATAAACAGTTGAGAATAGAAATTAATTTAAATACATAAAAATGTATCATGTAGTTGTACTGGGGCAATGTTTAAGACTGAAGTGGTCTGTTTCAAACTTGAATATGTTCAATATTTTGTTTTCAGGGACACACAGTGAAGAGTGAAAGTGAGGAAGATGGTCATGTTCCTGCAGAGAGAGAGAGTATGAGGAGCAGTTCCACATCTGTATATCCTGCTGGGAGCAATTTACTCAGTAATGCTTTTACAACTTTTTAACATAAATGTAACCTGTGCTCAATATGTTACCACTTTCAACAAATATGTAACATAATAAGTGTAATTTATACACATCCACCACAAACATCATAATTTGTTTGTGTTTGTGCCTTATATGCACACATGTGTGTGCGTTTGTTTTTTTTTGTTTTTTTTTTTTAATTTTTTTTTCGTTTTTGGCTACCTTTAGTCCAAACGGAAAATCCCTTGCAGCAAATTTTACATGTCTGGGGCAGTGGCATACTGAGGATTCGTAGCGCCAGGGGCGAGCAAGGGCAAAATACATCCCCGGTCACCGCCAAATAAAATTCATGTTCATTTTGTAGACAGATCAAAAGACAGTTTAAAGGACTATATCAAGCACTGTCGTGACTTTTTAATTCTATTAAGAACACACAGATGAATTATTGGGAAAATATGAAATTTAAGAATTAGGTAAACACAAAAGAAATGACATAAACCACTCTTTCTAATGATGATTACTTGGTGTAAAGGTATATAAAGGAGCAGATGTAGTATCAGATCACCATCTTCAGTTGCTTCATCTTTTGTAACAAAAATAAAACTCAACAAATTGTGTATAATGTGGAATATCCAAGAAATAAGAGACAAAGTTTCAATCGCACGTGTCCAACACATACCAATTACTCCAACTACTGGATGATGAAGCAGATACAGAAGACCACTGGCAACAAGTAAAAAATATATGAAATGAGATGTGGAGAGGTACTGGGAAAAAGAGAACATCAGCACAAAGCATGGATAACAACAGGAACCATAAACAAGATAGAAGACAGGAAAAACAATAAAGCAGATAAACCCAGAAGCTCCAAAGTCAAGGTTCATGAAGTATACCTAGAAGAAAACAAAGAAATAAGAAGAAACATCAAAAGAGACAAGAGGAAGTATATTGAAGACTTGGCAAGGGAAACAGAGGAAGCTGTATAACAACACAACAAAGCTAAGAGGGAGATATAAGCAAGCAAATAGCCTCATCAAAGATAAGAATTGCCTGACCGACACAGAGTGCTTTGTTCATGTCAGGAGCAGCTTGCAGCATAAGGGAACTTACGCCAAGAGAAGAAATACCAGCAGAATGGAAGGAAGGTTATCTAGTAAGGTTACCTGAGAAAGGAAATTTACAAGAATGCACACATTATAGAGGAATAATGTTATTGTCAGTGCCAGGAAAAATACTTACTTAGTCATCCCTCTTCTACAATGAGGTGTAGAGGTTTGGAGGAGGGAGCACCATACTATCCTATCTGCTGTTTTCCTTATTGCCTGGTTCCAATCTAGTCCTTGGTTCTTCAGAGATTGTCTAATGTTGTCTTCCCAGTGGATGCTGGGTCATCCTGGAGGTCTGGATCTCAATTTCTCATAATTGCCATGATAGCTTATCGTCTTCCATTCTGCAGACATGTCCAGACCATCGTAGTTGGGACTGTTCTACTTTACTCTGCAGTGGCTGGGTTTTGAGGCTTTGCCATATCGTCTAGTTGCTGACCATATCTATTCTTGTTACTTCAACCACCTTCCTCAGATACCTCATTTCTGAGGTTAGGATCTGGCTTTTGTGGGTTGTAGTCATTGCCCATGACTTGCATCCATATGTCAAGACTGAAATATAGGTGGAGCGGTATATAGCTATCTCAGTTTTCTTGCTAACTTTGAAAAATCTTTGATTTATGGCCTGAAAAAGTCTCCCAGCTGCTGCTCTTTGGGTAGTTAACTCTTCTTTGATGCCTCCCTTCCAGTCTGTAATAACTGTGAGGTATTTAAACTGGTGTACTCACTCCAGGACCTATTCTCCCAGCTTAATCTGATGTCTTCTTTCCTCTCGTGATATCACTTTGGTTTTTGTTTTGGAGCTGCTGATAACCATCCTTCTCTTCTCTAGCTTTTCCTTCCTGACTTGCAAGTTGGACTGAAGATGTGATCTGATTTAGCAATTAGGGCAACATTGTGGGCAAATGCCATCTCTGAAATAAGACCAGTATCATCTTCCAGTACTTTTTGGTTGGGAAAAGTTTTAAACAGAAGCATCCTTTTGAGATTAAAAGAGATCATAGACAAACTATTGAGAGATGATCAAGTAGGTTTTTGGCAGAACAGATCCTGTACAGACCTGAGTTCTTCATGAAGGACAACTTACAGAACCATTTTTGATTAGAACAGGAGTGTGACAGGGATGCCTCTTGCCTCTATTTCTTTACTTACTAGCAATAAATGAGGTTATAAAAAACATCGACATCACACAGCAAAAATGCAGTCCAGTGTAATCTGACTAAACAGATCTAGATTTTGCAGATGACTTGGCTCATCCATCTCATAACCATAATCAGTTTCAAGATAAAGTGATAATACTCGATAAGGATTCACAAGGTGGTCTAAAAATACACTTTTGAAAAAGACAAAGAAAATGAGAATAAATGCAAGAAATGATAACAAGGTTGAACATGAAGAAACACCACTAAAAGATGGTAGAATCATACACATATCTTGGCAGCAATACAAAGTTAGAGGGACAGACAAAAATATCAAAATAAGAATACTAAAAGTAAGAAGAGATTTCATTGCATTTGGAGACATATGGACGTCAACAGAAATCAAGTCTGACATGAAAATAAGAATCTTCAACTCAAATGTCAAGTCAGGCCTATTGTATGGCTCTGTCAAGTCAGTCCTATTGTATGGCTCTGTCAAGTCAGTCATATTGTATGGCTCTGTCAAGTCAGTCCTATTGTATGGCTCTATCAAGTCAGCCCTATTGTATGGCTCTGAAAGATAAAGAACAGTAAGATTAGTTAAGACGAATCAGCTTTTTTCGATTTTTTTTCAAACCCATCCCTTAAGAAAAGTTACAGACTTTGGTAAATGGATGCTTGCATAGAATATAAGGTTTGAAATTGTATTACAAAGTCACAAATGGGGAACTGATGACAAGAACCAGACACGGGCCAGTAGAACAGGATATGAGAAAAAGATGCTGGTGATGGATACAACACACATTGAGGAAACCTATTGATAGCATTACAAGGGAGTTCTTGTTCTGAAATCCCCATAGAAAGAAATGCAGAGGTAGACTAAAAAACGTGTGGAGAAGAGAGCAGATGAAACTGATGAAGAAACAATGGAAAGAACTTGAGCACTTGACAGGAGGACTTGGCATGTGTTTGTTGAAGGCCTATGTGACAGGAGGACTTGGCATGTGCTTGTTGAAGGTCTATGTGACAGGAGGACTTGGCATGTGTTTGTTGAAGGCCTATGTGATAGGAGGACTTGGCATGTGCTTGTTGAAGGCCTATGCTCCTATGGGAGATAAAGGGTATATAGATTATTGACCACCAATCACAAACACTTTAATCAGTATCATTTAGCAGCCTCAGAACACATACAAATTCTTAATATTGGCATTGGCTGCAAAAGAGTGACAAGATCAGCAACCCTTGTTCATCAACAGCAACAACCTCTTGTTAAGAAGTATTTTTACTGAGTTTACACAACTATAGATTATATAAATTTTTTCAAACATTATGTACTTTATAATAACTGCTTGTCAAACTGCATTAAAGAATCAGTCAGAATGTATGCCATAGGTAAAATGTATCATGTACTGTAATCAAAATCCAGATTCTGATGAATGTAAGCAGGAATGTAATGGAAGCTTCCAGAGTCATGATGCTAATACTGAGGTGGGATGTTGTATGGACCATTGTTTAGACCAACTATACCAGCCTGTTTATTAGCCTTCTATATTGTTTGTAACTTTGTTTAGACAAACTATATTAGCCAGTTAATTAGCCTTAGATGTTGTATGTATCGTTGTTTAGAAAGACTATATCAGAGAGATAATTAGCCTTGTATGTTTTATATACCATTGTTTAGACAAATTATATCAGACAGTTAATTAGCCTTATATGTTGTATGCACCGTTGTTTAGACAAATTATATCAGACAGTTAATTACCCTCTTATGGTGTATGTACTATTGCTTAGACAAACTGTCAGACAGTTAATTAATCTTATAAAATATATGTACCACTGTTTAGACAAACTATATCAGATTGTTAATTGACCTTATATGTTGTATGTAACATTGTTTAGACAAACTATATCAGACAGTTAATTAACCTTACATGTTGTATGTACCAATGCTTTTTTAAACAAACTAAATCAGGCAGTTAACTAACCTTACATGTTGTATGTACCATTGTTTAGACAAACAATATCAGACAGTTAATTAACCTATATTTTGTATGTACCATTGTTTAGACAAACTATTTCAGACAGTTAATTAACCTTATATGTTGTATGTACCTGTTAAGGTCAAAGGGAAGTGATCTTTAGTATGCTGTTTGAACAGAGTGAATTTAGGGTTGTGTCGCTTGTGGGCTTGTTTAACTGTGAGTTGTTAAACAAATATATGATAGAAGACAGAGAGTACAGAAAGCGTCGTGAGCGCTGGTCATCTCGTGTGGTGAGTTGAAGTTATTATGTACTGGTTTCGTGCTGTAGGTGAATAGCTCGCGGCTAGTACATGAACGGATTATTGACGGAGCTGTGTTGAACAGCGGAGTCTCGTTTTTTTTTTAGCGGGAGAGAGATGATCCCAGGAGTCTGTGCTAGGCGTTGACGGTGGTAGTCAACCCTGGGTGTTTTCTCTAAGTGTGTGTTCCCGACGAGTGTTCGGTGAAGATGTTTAGAGTGTTTTTTGCAATGTGTGTCTCAGTGGAGACTTTTGTACAGGCCTGTATTGAATATTCTTTCATGTGGTAGATTATTTGAAGATAGTACGTATTTTGATATTAACTGCAGTGTGGAGATTAATGAAGCTATTATAAATCTATTATGAAGGCCAGGATTTTGGACAGGCCGTATTTTGATATTAACTGCAGTGTGGAGATTAATGAAGCTATTATGAAGGCCAGGATTTTGGACAGGCCGTATTTTGATATTAACTGCAGTGTGGAGATTAATGAAGCTATTATGAAGGCCAGGATTTTGGACAGGCCGTATTTTGAAATTAACTGCAGTGTGGAGATTAATGAAGCTATTATGAAAGCCAGGATTTTGGACAGGCCGTATTATGGATTAACTGCAGTATGGAGGGAGTTTGTTATTGTGCACGTCCTACGAGGAGTGCGCCACTATTTATAATTGAGCTCTAAGAAGAGATAGCGCTGATGATGATTATTATACTGCCGTGGAGCAGCTTTGTCTGAGAAGTTGAGATGTGGTGTTTGAGCTTATGAATTCATTTACCTGATGCTTTGTACTTTATGCTGTAATTTCGTCTGTGTCATCGTGACTGTGTGTAGCGTTAATAAACTGTTCCTTAACTGTCACCAGTCGTTCTACGCTACATGGCTTCTATGTGTGTTGCTGTGATGAATGAATGCACCAATACACACTTACTTCGAACAGTCCAGGCACAGTGACAGTAGTAACATATTTATAAATAGCCCTGTGTGGGCGTGGCCTATAATCAGACCCAATTTGGTCGTTACCCTAGCTTGGACAGTACCTCCCCACATTAACTCTTGCAGGCCGGAATTTTTTCATCAGTTTTGCCAGAATTATTTTTGTACCTTAAAACAGTACCTTTATAAATTCTAAAGTTTCTGAGTTATTACACAACAAAGACACACATATTATACATCACAGTAAAGATAAATGAATGTAGAATTAGAATATGAAGGATTTTTAGTAATATTCTACATATAGTATTCAGTTATGAGTCATAACGAAAATACGGAACAAATTTCACGGAACACAAAAGTGACGTTCCCAACGTCGTTTCGGCTTTTAGGGGTTTTGCGGATGTACGCTACCAGCGTCGTTCCGGCCTTTAAGAGTTAATACACTTTTACAGTACCATTGTTTAGAATAACATTATCATACAGTTTATTAACCTTATATGTTGTATGTAACATTGTTTAGACAAAATATATCAAACAGGTCAAAAACCTTATGTCACCATTGTCCTGGTCATCCCTTATGGAGAATGAAATCACTACTACAGGAAGCTTACACTAAACATTCACAAGCTCTTACTGTGATGGTATCTGTAGCTATTTGTTTGACACGATGATGTTGCCAGCCTCATAATCAGCCTTATAAAAGTGTCTTGTACAACAACCTGAAGGAGCAATATGTCTTTGTCTCATAAGAAATCCCAGAAACTGCAAGAGGCCTTATAATAGTGCCTTTTACAACATCCTGAGGGAGCAATATTTCTTTATCTTATCAGAGATCCCAGAAACTACAAGAGGTCTTATAATAGTGCATTGTACAACATCCTGAAAGTTGTATGTACCATTGTTTAGACAAACGATCGACAGTTAATTAACCTTATGGGTTTTATGTACCATTGTATAGACAAACTATATCAGGCAGTTAATTAACCTTATATGTTGTATGTATCATTGTTTACTGCCATCAATGGTACCTAAACCTTGTAGCGGTATGGCAACTTGTGTACCCTGACAATTCCCAGAGCTATGCCAGTGGGAGTTTTACTCATGGTAGGTTAAACCAAGCTGGACTGGTCTGCGTGGGTAGGGGTCAGACAAAAGCTGGTACCCTGGTCCTCCAGGTTGGGGGTTTTAGCACAGGGCTGACACCCTTGTCTATGTAAAAAATTGCACATGTTATGGAAATGGCAATAAATGAAAAAACTTTGATGCAGGATGGACATCCGGAGTCTCAGGCTTGTATGACTGACAGTGGTAAAAGCCGAAAGGAAGCCACTAGCATGAAAACGGATGCCCTGACCGCAAAACACGAAACCAAAATTGGTTTTTGGAACGTCAGAACTATGAATGAGGCAGGAAAGCTGAGACAAATTACAGCAGAGATAAGGAATTACAAATTACATATCCTGGGAATAAGCGAGAGCAGATGGACAGGGATGGGGAGAATAAAAACAGCTACAGGGGAAACAGTACTTTATTCATGTAGAGAGGATGGTCAGCACAACGAAGGTGTAGCCATTATCCTAAAGAAAGGAATGGAAAGGTCTTTACTGGAATGGAAACCCATTAACAACAGACTGATAAGAGCAAGACTGAGAGGGAGATTCACCAACACCACAATTATACAATGCTATGCACCAACAAACGACAGCGATGAAGAGATCAAGGACGAGTTCTATCAACAGGTACAAAAGGAAGTGGAAACTGTACCCAGGTACGATCTTATTATAGTAATGGGAGACCTAAATGCAAAAGTTGGAACACACAATAATTATAACGAAAGAGTAATGGGGAAATGCGGCAGTGGAACAGTAAATGAGAATGGGGACAAATTAATAAGCTTTTGCAGTATTAACAACCTGATCATTGGAGGAACACATTTTCAACACAAAGAAGTGCACAAGTTAACATGGGAATCACCAAGAAACAGAAACCAGATAGTTCACATAATGATCAATGGCAGATGGAGACATGCACTACAAGACGTGAAAGTAAGAAGAGGCGCAGATGTGGGAAGTGATCATCACCTAGTAGTAGCGAGACTGAAGGTGAAACTCAGAGCTGCTGGACCAGTTGCAGTCAAACAGAAAAGATATAACATCATGAAACTTATGGACCCCCCTCACCAGAAAAGCGTTCATGGTCGACGTAAAGAGACGATATCAGATTACCAAAAGCCAAGAAAGAACAGAGACCGATGATGTCGACCAAAAATTCAACACCATCTCAACAATATACAAGGAAAGCAGCAAGTCATGCTTGGGATTCCAGGAAAGAAAGAACCAAGACTGGATAACACCAGAAACGCTAAAAACCATAGCGAAGAGAAAGAAAACGAAAAGAAAGTAAACAGAAGCTAAGTCTCCCAGGTTAAAGGCAATATATAGTGAACAGTACAGTCAGCTGAACAAGGAAGTAAAACGTCAAACCCGTGCTGACAAAAGAACATTTCTGGATGACCTTGCAAGACAGGCAGAAGAGGCAGCACTGATAGGAACCAATTTGTATATATTGACAGCCCTAAACCATTAGCAAAGAGATTACAGAGATTCCAGATAGTCCAACCAAGAGTCCAAGAGCCTAAGTTCCTAGCAAAAGATTTGCACGCCCGAATCCCTGGTAAAGAGATGAAGCTTAAGTTCCTAGCAGATTTGCTGACCGCCACTATATATTGGCAAGAACTGAATAGACTCCAGAAATAGTTGAACAATGGCTACCTGACCCCTAGCCCTATGACAACATATACTTCAGGTTGGTAAAGGTCTCGACTTAGCATTAAGACTTACGCATAGTAGACAGGAGAAATAGATGTACATAAGCTCATCAAAATGCACTATATGAATTTTATGAGATGATTTCGTGTGTGGAAACGAATGCTACTGAACTGAGAATGGGATCATCTTGTAATTTACCGCCATACATCTGAAAGAAACCAAAATAAACATTTCATATAAAAAGTCGGACTTTGCTTCAAATGCTGATGGAAATTGTTGAATTTGACTTGCTTATTGTTTAGGAACTCTATAGGAAAAATGGATAGTACTGCCTTTTATATTACATGTGATTACTTCCAACTTTCAAAATCTGAATTCGAACCTGGATCCCGTACCCTTTGATCAAGTTAAACAATACCTCTGGAGGATCATCCAGTAAACTCAAACTTGACACAGCAACCTTAAACATATTGATACAGCCAACTTAAATATATTTATACTGTGAACTCGAACTTGTCAATTATAGGTTATGTAACTAAAAAGATAGAATACCGTCTGAATGCTTCCTTTGCTGTCCTTTAATTCCTTCAACGGAGAATAGCTCCTTAATTTTTTTTTTTTTTTTTCGTACGCCCGCTAATACTCGAGGCGAAATCTCAGGTTATTATTAATATTTTAACCTGACATTGATTTTACGTGAGTATCCCTTTGTTTCTTGTACATAGACAGGTGTCCCTCGCAATTCAACGAAAAATCCTCAAATGCCGTCGCCCGGGTTTGATCCTGTATCACCCGGTCGCCAGAGCGGTGTTGTAACCACTACGCTAGCGCGGCCCCCAGCTCCTTAATTAACTGGTCACAATTAATACATTGGCACAATACCTGCTTCTTAGTTGGTGTGTCAATGTAACACGCATTCTCGCTATAACAAATACATCTATCGAGCTATTCTGATCTGCTTTAATAATTTTCCGACGGATTATTCATTTATATAGAAGAATGTTAAAATAAATTAAATGGACCCCCAAATCAATTTTACCCCAAAGCCTCCATCTATGTGAATACGGGCACACTATCAGTGAAAAACGAGGTGCAAACAACATAACGTTAGTAAGAGACAAGCAAGGAAATCTCATCACCACAGCACAGGGGCAGGAAACAAGATGGGCAAAGCACTTCAGAGAAACCCTGAATAAAGAACCACCAGAGATTCAGCTGAATGTTCCTGAGGCTGAAAGTGACTTAGACGTAAATACAGACATTCCACGAAAAGAAGAAATCATCACAGCTACCAAAGGGTTAAAAAATGGAAAAGTGCCTGGTCATGACAATCTAAATGCTGAGTTATTCAAGGCAGAACTATTAGAACCACTATTTGCACAAGTCTGGGAAACAGACAACACCAACAGAATGGAGTAAAGGAATAATTGTCAAATTGCCCAAGAAGGGCGACCTTGCGGACTGCAACAACTGGAGAGGAACTACTCTCCTCTCAGTTCCCAGCAAAATACTAGGCAGGATAATCATCCAGAGAATTTCAAAAGCAGTTGACCATAAACTGAGGAAAGAACAAGCGGGCTTTAGAAAGAACAGAAGATGTGCAGATCATATATTTACCCTCAGGAACATTATAGAGAAGTGCTCAGAATGGCAGAGACACAAGGAAAAATTATGAGGGCTTATTTTATGAATTTCCCAGACCACCATGCTTCCTCCACCAATCCATAAAAAGTCCTCTATTCTAACTTTTACGTGCATGCGGTGTTTTGGATGTTGAGTAAGTAACTTTCAACAAAGTGAACACAGGAGTAAACGACAGGAAGGGTGGCGTGCGCGGGGGGGGCCTGGGTGGGCAAGGAAGATGTGCGCCGCTTTTGGATGGCGAACTGTGGTGATTAATACTGGGGTAGTTGTATTTTTTGGTTGGACAAGGCGTGAGCAGGGGAGGTAGCAGTTTCATTTTTATATAGGAGGTACGAGGATGCATACATTATTTGTGATGAGCACATACTTAGTGTAGGCACACGAGGCGAGAGCTTGTGTTCACATCGTTTTCTAACACTAGTAAGACACTGATTTTTGAGTAGCTCGGAGAGACGGCGAGCGAACTATTGTTTGCGGTGCGCGGGGCGCGTTGTTATTAAAGTATTTCACACATCAACACACCGGAAAGAGACAGAAGCACGCGATAGATGGTTTGTTATCATTTACTAGATGTCAATTGATATTGCCAACGCAGTTATTTGTGTGGTCACATACAAGTCTCCAAATCCGTAGGCATAAGGACGAGGAGGGTCATGAGCGAGCAAAAGTTCTAGGTCATGCTCGACTGACATCCTATGACACACTCTGATAGGTGATTAACCATAACTTAGATCACTCTAGATGACAGACGCTTATTTTACGTATCTGCGATACGATTTTTCTTTCATGTTCTCGTCGTACGGATGCCTGGAACAAAGAGAAACGGGGACATAAACAACAAATGAAAAGCGCTAAAACATCCTGGTGGCACTTTTATCTACCAGGACAAACGTCGTTTGGGAGAGTGCGTCTACCTGCGAGTGTAAGCACGCGAACATCTGCAGGAGATCTTATAATTACTAGGGATAGAGGAAGGCGTGTGTCAGTCGTCTTCTAGTAGTGGGCGTATCGCATGGTGTGGGAGTCTCGATTGGTGTTGAGAAGCAGATAGAGAAGAGGAAAATGGAGTGTGAAGTTCGGTTCGAGACTGGCTGTGGTGTCTTAATGATCCGTCACGCGATCTGCCGTGAGGAGGGATATAGTCTGTCGATAGTAGTTGCAATAAGCTTTTGTCGGGCCAAACATCCATCGCAGCAAGACTGATCAAGAACTACTTAGGTCGCACTATGGGAGCCACCAACCGCTCGTGTGCATAGAGTGAGGCTCTATGTGGCACACGCATGCATAGCGCAGAGGACGTCAGCTGATGTACATAGGGTGTGGGGCCAGAATGGCCTCAATGTTAGGAACATGTGAGGGCGCACTTCTGAGAGGAATGCTCTTCTCAACATAAATGGACGTATGGGAGGACACGGATACAGTTCTTGGGAACATAGGGGAATTGGGCGGTTGAACCGCGTGATGTTTTCTGGTGAGTAGGTGCAAGGGGAAGGGGGCTGGACCTAAAAGAACTTAGGAAATGAACTGATCGACGTAGCTTAGGCGACATGATTCGACATAAAGGTCTCTTGAAAACGATGTAGAGATTTGTCGTAGAGGGGCCGCTGGCGTCGGCGAGGTTGAGAGACAACTTGTAGTGTGCGACACTTAAGCCGCCGTGAAAAGACATGAAACAGAGGAGAAACTGGGGTGTATGTGTTATCTAGCGATCAGGGGATGAGGAGCTCACAGGTAGGTATGGCCGGGGGGACGAAAAACGGAGTGAGTGTTACAGGAGGGGGGGTTTAGAGCGCAGATTGGTCGTGTAGAGGGGGGTTCTATGGGGGGCGGTGGCGAGCATATGTGGCGGGGGGTGTATATGCGATGGGGGGAGTTTGGGTAGTGAGTGATACGCAAATGTGTGGCAATCACGGAGCGGACGACTGACAAGTACACATGTAGTCTCTCTAAGATTGGTCGGGGGACATGCATATTTTTTTGAGGCAGCGGAGTATGACAATATATATCATAACTCTGCTGTTTCTTTCATGGGTCTGGACAACGCGTTGATTGAATGTTGGTGTGTAAATTGAGACGAGGCGCGTTTCGATATGGTAAAACGAGGGAGACAACTGTAGAGAGTCGTATAAGTAGCTTGCGTAATTCTATAGGTTGGATACGTACTTCATTTAAAGCGAGACTTTTGTATATGGTTGTTGTGCGGGATAGAGTGGATTTATTGCAGGTAGCGTAAAATGAAATCAGACATATTTACGCCTATTTCTGGGAAGGTCTATCAATCGTCTGAAAACCATATCTCATGGAGTTAGTTGGTCAAAGGAAGTCTTCAAGGTATAAATGTGTTGAAGAGGCAAGAATTTGACTTTAGTGTCTAAGGGATCACAGATTGATACTATAGAGGACAAGGTAAATGTGATGTACTCTTCTGGTTTAAAGTAACATATGGTATATCCGAAGCACTTGGGGATGCGTGAGACTTTGGTTATTGAGAGATGTAGGTTTCTGACGAATTGGGAGTGAATGTTGGGTATAACAGTCATCGATATGGAGCTGATTTCAGAGAGGACATGTGTAGGTTTATTGTACTCGTGGAACTTGAAGTGACATAAAGCGCGAACGGGTTGAATGACGTTCTTAGTTCGGTCATTATATCTACAGTTTATAATTTCAGGGGAAATTTGCACTAGATTAGGGGTGATTGATTTTAGTAGGGGCTATTAAGGGCGAGTTATAAGAGTTTAGACAGTTGGGGAGAAGATGTATAGAACGCGCGAGTTATGGGACGGAGTCGGTTATTTTTGGGGATGTTTGGGAGGGGGGACGGGGTTGACAGGATGTGGTGTGGTTGCCATACCGTGATCTAGGTAAAAATGGCGATAAGGGGGAGGGAAGGGGTACAGGGTGGTTACGACATATTTGCTGTAGTCTAGGGGGGTGTTTACCGTTGTATTCTCTGGGGGTTATGGGTGTAACATCTGGCGATGTTGCGCATTGGAGGGAGGTTTGGCGTTGAACGAGAGATAGGGAATGGTGGGTCTTTGATGGTCCACATAGGGGGGGACAACTATTGTGGACTTTATTGCTTAATATGTGCTAGATGTGCAGATTATATGGGAAAGCGATCGTTGGTAGGTAATGATTTGGAAGTTGAGGGGGTAGTCTCAAGGGGGCTAGTTGATTGCTCGGTGGGTGGGGAGAGGGAGAGGAGGAGGGGGGGGAGCTGACCTGTGGCTGATGTTTGGTGTTGTGCATCTTTTTTTGAGTCTGGTGGCGACCTAGAGCGACTATAGTAATCATTTACCGAGAAGTGAAATGGATCATCTTGAATCGTTTGGAGTTAGTGCGATTCTCCAATGTACGTGAGAGCTAGGAGGGTTGGTGTGGATGGAGACTGTACAGGCATGGCTTGACATAGAGGACTAGAGAGCAGTTCGACCGTGGTGGCAGTCGACAGTGGATGAGGTCATTGTCGTAACAATTAAGATCTTGGTAAGGGGGGGCGGGCATTATTTGATGTGGACATATCCGGGCTTCAGGGACACAACCCGCTGCGGATAGGCGGAGGAGTGTTGTGATGGAGGAGGAATTGTCAGTAGTCGGCAATAGTCACTTACTTGGATCTCTGCATCGTGTGTTTGTCTGATTAATCCTGACATGTACTCTCAGCGTTGAGTAGTGTGGACTGATGGGCGGGCACTTGTAGAGGCGGAGTCTGTTATGAGTGTCGCGAGGAGTATCGAGTGGGGCTACAAGGAAGATGGATGAAGAGTTTGCAGAGTGTCAAGAGTGACATAGCGGACATCTGCGTGGGGTAGGTGAGAGCACTAGGTGTGGTGTGGTATAATGCGGGCGCGAATATTGTGAGTGGCAGGGTATTATCGGCGGTACGGTGTGCTGGGGCGGATGGCTTCTACTGTATGGGTGGGTGTGCAGATATTTGGGATTCACGCGGAGTGGGGCGCTTCTCGCTTTAGTGGAGTGGACATATGATGGGTTCTATGGCGCTCTCGGTAATAGTGCCCGCGTGTGGATCTAATCTTGGACAGACTTACGAAGTGTAGTTAACGTATCACTGTGGGCAGGAAGTGGAGTATCAAAGGATAGTGTCGTGGTGTCTAAGGTGTAGATGGGACTTGTTAGGGAGGGTGGAGGGGGTCCGGTGAGACAGAGTACTCTAAGCGAAGGTCCCGACGTCTTAGAGGGGCGCTGTTTATGGAGGATGTATTCATTGGGCGTATGTTTGAGATAGGAATACAGTGTCTACGGAGGTAGTGGGATTTTGATTGACGTTTTGGGTGTGGCGGATCTCAAAGTCTATTTGGGCAGCCTGTGAGTGTATGAATGAGCAGGGTTATGATGTGTGGTGTGAGGTGACGCTAGGGGTTTTTAGGATAGCGAGCGGAAGTGAGAACGCGCGCTAGCAAAATGATAGGTCGGTTTGATCGGAGGGACTGGAAGGAGATTGGAGTATTCATTGAAGATATAGAGGGTGGTGCAGCTTGGAATATATGGTGTTTGGAACAAAATTTACATGGGATGCTTGGTGTAGGCGTGAGAGGGAAGGTGCATAAAGTCAGGTCGGGGAATACGAGTCAGGTGAACACAGGTTAAGTTTGGTCAGGATGCAGACGACAGACGGGGCGGGAGACGAGGTGGGTGGTACACTGGGGGTGTGTTGACGTCAGAGAGTTGGGGGGGGGATATGAGTGTGGAGAGTGGAGAGGTGTAGATAAGCGAGAAGGTTCGAGGATCTGGGGGGGGGGTACAGTTTGGATGCTGATGCTGACTCTCTGCGTGATATCTTTGGTGGCGCACGTGCAAGAAAAGCATGCTGGGATGCAGGGTTATGGGAGGTATACGGAGCATTGTGAGGCTTCCGATGATCACTGACCTGATGACACCATCTTGCATGGTACTGTGCTCCCATTTCTCGGAGGCAAGTATAATGTCAGCATGTAGATTGATTTAGCGATTTCGTGGCTGGAGTATGCCACCACACACGGTCTCAATGTGACTGAAGCATGCAAACGTGATAGCTTAGTTGGCAGCATTGTGGTCCTTGGATATCGACTAGCAGATTTGGGCCACTGTATGTTGTCAGCTGGGGCGCCGTTGAGTTCGGACGAGCGCATTAGTAGTTTTACAGAGCAGGCGATTAAAAGTGCGAGTAGAGACGGAGGTTACTTATGCCTAGCCGTGATACTTAGTAAGCTTCTATTCATAAGTATGTCTCATCGGCAATACTATGCGAACCCTCGACATCTTTTGCTCTGGATGCTGATCGGGACTCCACGGTGTGCATACGTGTTTGTGTGCTGAAGCGCAGGGTGCAACTGAGTACATGGTTCAGTGAGTATCGAAGGGTCCGGTTAATGGGGGGGCAACCGGGTGGAATGGTGGGCGTGGGGGGACGGGCAGTGAGAAACAGGACATAATGAGAAGAGGAGGGAACCTAGGGGTGTAGGAGTAAGGGAATTAGGGACTGATTGGAGGTGGAGGTGTGGCAGGGAGATATGATGGGGGGTGTGATTTTGTGGGTATGGTGTATGGTGTTGAAGGGGTATTTTTTGTTTACTGGGTGTGGTTTAGTGAGGGGGAGGTGGGGGTAGTGTGGGTTGTTGTTGGTAGGGGGGGGAGGGATGGGCGGGTTCCCTAGGGAATGCGATTGAGTTAGGGTTGATTAAAATGAGAGTCTGATGGAGGTGAATGTAGTGGCACCCCAGAGGGGATTATCGCTTTGTGTAATGGGGGTGAGGGTGGGGTTGGTATGGGGGGGTTGGGTGAGTGTTTTGTGGGTGTGTTTGTTATGGTGGGGGGATTTATTGTAGATAGAATGTGGGAGGTGGTCAAGTATGTTGTTGTGGAGTGGGGGGATTTGATAAGGGGGGTGGGTTGTAGGGGGTTGGGGGTAGGAATGTTGTGAGGGGTGTATGTTGTGTATTAGGGTAGATGGATGTCGGTGCATAGGTGTGGGTGGTTCAAGTAATGTGGAGCAGTGGGGATGGTGATATTGGTTAGTTGGGATGGGTGAGGGGGTGAAAGGTTTAGGGTGAGGTGAATTGTAGTGTATGGGTATATTTGAGGAGTGGGGATGGAACCTGAAGTGTTTTGGGGGGTGGGTGTATGGGGTGGGGGTTGGGGGTGATTTGGGGGGGGTTGAGTGTGGGGTTGGGTTGTGGGGGGTGGGGGGGGGTGTGGGGGGTTTGGGGGTGGGATTATGTATGGGTTTAGGGTTTTGGGGGGTCGGGTGGTGGGGGGGTGTATATATTTGTAAGGTGGGGGGGTTTGGGTGGGGGGGGGTTATGTGGGGGGTGGTGGGGGGGTAATGTGTGGGAGGGGTTGGTTTATAATTTTTTTGTGTGGTGGGGTATGGTAGTGGGGGTTGATGGGGGGGGGTTGGGGTTGGGGTTGGGGGTGTTGGTATGTATTGTGTGGGGGGGGGTATGGGAGGGTGGGGGGGGGGTGGGTTAAGGATGTTACATTATTGGGGATGGTATTTGAATGTGGGGGGGGGTTGGGGGGGGTGTTGTGGGTTTGTTATTGTTTTTGGTGGGGGGGGGGGGGGATGGGTGGAGTTTTGGGTTTTGGGGAGTGTTTGGGGGGGGGGGGGGGGGTGGGGGGGTTGGGGGGGTTTGGTTTGGGGGTTTTAGGGTGGTGGTTGGGTTGTTGGGTTTGGTTTTTGGGTGGGGTGTTTGGGGGTGGGTTGTTGTGGGGTTTGGGGGTGGTTGTGGTTGGGGTGGAGGGGGGTTTTGGGTTTTTGATTTTATTAGGGTTGGGGGATTGGGGGTGTGGGTGGGGGATGTTATAGGGGGGTTGTGTGGGGGGGTTTTTTGTGGGTTGGGGGTTTGTGTTTGGGTGTGGGTGGTGGGGGTATGGTTGGGGGGGGGGGGGGGGAAGGGTGGGGGGTTTGGGTAGGTGGTGGGGGGGGGGGGGGGATTGTAGTGGTTTGTGGGTGGGTTGTGGTAGTTATGTGGGGGGTGTGTTGGGATTGGTGGGGGGGGAGTTGGTTTATTTGATGAGGGTGAATAATGATGTGATTGTTGGAAGGGTTTTGTATTTGGGTGGTTTGAATGGGTTGGGGGGGGGTATGTTTTGAGGTTGTTATATGGGGTTTTTGGGGGGGGTTTGGGTAAATTGGTTGTGTTGGGTGTTGGTAGGGTGATGGTGGATTGTGATGGGGGTTTGGGGATTGGGGGGTTTGGGGTGGGGTAAGGGGGGGTTGGTGGGTGGGGGTGGGGTGGGGTTGGGGGGGGTGGGTGGGTGGGGTGTGGGGTTGGGGGGATGTTGGGGGGGGGGGTGGTTTATGGGATTGTTGGGGGGGGTGTGGGGTTGGTGGTTGAATTGGGTTAATGGTTGGGGATGGGTGGTTGATAGTGGGTATGTTGCATGAAAGGGGATGTGGTTAGGGGTTTATAGGTGGTTATTTTTTTTTATTGGGTTGGGGTTGTCTGAGATATTGGTTGGGGGGATTGGAAAAGGGAGGGTGGGGTTGAGTGGTGTTGGGGTTGTGATTTGTAGAGAGGAGTTTGGTGGTTTTTTGTAAATAGGGTAGTATTAGTGTGTTGGGGGTGTATTTTTGGATGGTGAATGGTTAGTGAAAAGGGGGGTGGTTTGAATTTAGAAAGGTTTTTAAATGGGAGGGGTGTAGGGGTTATTTTGGGTAAGTGTAGTTGTTTGGTTTTTTTGGGTTTGTTTGGTTGTGTGTTATGGTTTTTGGCAAGTTAGGTTAGTGTTGGTGTGGTAGTTATGGATGGATGAGGGGTGATGGTAGGAGTGTATTTGGTTTGTTGATTGAGGTTTGTGGTTTATGTGAGATTTGGGGTTTGGGATTATGGACCAGGTTAGGGTTTTGATGTGGGGGGTTTATTTAATGTTTAGGTTGGGAGTAGAATTTTGGTGGGTATTTTGGGTGGGGTTTTTTAGGGTTGAGGTGGTAATTGTGGGTTTAGGGTGGTTGTGAGGGAAGGGTTTTGTGGGGTTGGTGTGTATTTTGACGGTTGTTTGGTATGTGGTAGTGTAAGAGACATTGTTGAGATGAAGATGGGTTTTGAGAATGTTGGATTTATTAAAGTAGAGGTGGAGGGTATTTTGTGGGGTTCTTTTGAGTTAGGGGATTGTTAATGGGTTTAATATAGGCTTGTGTTTGTAGGGTGGTTAATATTTACAGTTTTTTATGGGGTATATGGTTATGTTTTGAATAATATTGTATTAGAATTATAAAATATTACCCCATTGGTACTGGTTGTTGGGATGGGGATTTAACTAGTTGATTAGGTAATTTTAAATTTTCAGTTTTAATGTATTGGTAGGTTAGGGCTTTTTTGTTATTTTTATATTGTTTGTTTTATGTTTAGAATTAATGGTGGGGTGAGAAAATATGACTCAAAAAGTTAGGGTAGTGGGATGTGAGGTTGTGAATGGTGGGGAGGGGGTAGTTGATTTGGGTTGGTTGTGAATGTGATTAATTGTGGTAATTATTTTGGTTGTGGGGGTTGTTGGGGATAAAGTTTTGGATGGTTTGTTTTGGTGGTAAGGGTGGGGGATTGGGTGTGTTTGAGAGGGGTGTTGATTTGTAGGTGGGGTTTGGATTGATTGTTTTGAGAATGGGGGTTATGTTTATATTTAATTGAGGGGGATGGGAAATTTAGTTGTAAGTTTAGTTAAAGAGGTGGGTGAGTATAGGGGTTTTTTTTAAATTGATTTAGTTGGGTGAATTGAAGGGTTGAAAGGAGTATTTAAGGGGATTTGGACCTGATTGACTTTAATTGAATTTAGGAGTGAGATTAGGGGATTTTAGGGGGTGGCTCCCAGAAGGCATTTAACAATTGGATGTTGAGAGGTTTTATTGAAGTTAGAATTGTGGGAATTGTGTTGTAATTTTGTAGGGGATGTGAATGGGTAGTGATTAAAGTTTTATGTTAGATTTGAAAGGTTTTGAATAAGTTTTTTAGGAATTTAGTTATTTGGGTAGGTTAGTGAAAATTTTTATTGGTATGGGTTTGGGTTTTGGGTGGGAAAGGGATAGTTTGATTTTTTATTGGATTTGGGAATTAATGTAATTAATTGGAGTAAGGAATAGATTTATGGTTAGGGGTGGGTTAAGGGTTATGTTTTTTTAGTATATGGTGATATGGAGTTGGACAAAGGGTGTTGGTAAGGTGATGGAAAGGCACTGAAGTATAAGGTGTGAATATTGATTTTTTTGGGTTATTGTTATGTTATTATGGGTGTAGTTTGGAGGGGGGTTTTTGTAGGGAGGTTTGTGGGGTGGTGTAATATATGTGATTTTAATGGATAGAGTTTTTGTTGAGATAATTTGGGGTTAGTGAGTTGGTGTTTTATAGTATCATTGAATGGTGTGGAGAATTGGGGGTTATTAGTATGATGAATATGGTGGAGTGTATTATGTTTTAGGGGGTAATTACAAGTTAGGTGTTAGATGGATAGCATTTAGTTTTTTTTTAATTATGCGTAGATTTGAAGTTGAGTTGTTTATTGTTTTGTAGAGTAGTTTTTGGATTTTTTTGTAGTTCAAAGGTGGGGGGAAGATTTGTTTAGAGTGATGTATATGATGATTTTTGGGTTATTAATTGTGTAGTCTTTTTCATTGTTAATTTTTTGATAGGGTTTTTGGGTTGGTAGAATTGTAGGTTTTGGTGGGTTATGTTTTGGTGAGTTTAGACCCATGTAGGTTTTGGGGGTTTTGTGTTAGGTGGTTGGGTTTGATCGTGGGTTTGATTGGTAATTTGTGTTGAATGAGTTTTTTTTCAGCATGGGGGAATGTGATTGGTGTGTATTTTAATGGTGAGTGTTGTGAAGAGGTGGGGAATGGTGTAGAAGTTTTTTTTAGATAACACTAAATATGTGTTGTAGTATGGGGGGATAATTTTAAGGCGGGTTGGAATGGGGTATTTTTGCAATTGTTTTTGAGTTGTTATTGGAGGTTTTTTGGGTGGAGGGGGTGGTTTTTTTTTTTAGTGGGGATGGTGTGGGGTCTTTGAGATAGGATTTTTGTTGTTTTGTGTAATGGGGCTTTTTTTGTTTGGGGTTTATATGTTTGTTGGGAGATGGTATGAAGTAAAGAAGGATTTCCAGGTGATGGAATTTTTGTATGTGGATTTTTTAATTCATTAAGATAAATGTATTTACTTATGGATATAACTTGTTTTGTAAGAGTTGTTTGGTATAAATGTTTGGGTTGGTGACTTTGTGTTATTATTAACCCGAGGATGTGCATGAGTTTTTATTTATGGCCCAAAGTATGGGGTTCCCGGTGGTAAGAGAGATTTTTTGAGCTAAATAAATGAAGGGATAGGAACCAATTTGGTATATGCTTGTGCATGTAAGGATGGGGAAGTATTGTCGAGAGTGTTTGGTGGGGAGTTTAAGAGATTTTGGAAACAGTGGGAAAAGGTAGGTCGCATTAGAATGGGTAAATTGCTGAGTATTATTGCCACGATTATTTTTGTTGGGTTGTGGAAGTATATGGGGGAAGAAGGGACAATTGTTTTTACACGTTTTTAGAGAAGTTCTTGAAAGTTGATTTGTTAGAGAAAAAACTCTAGGTATTGATTGATTGGAAAGTTTTACCAGATCTGATCACCAGGTTGGATGGGCATCGGTGGTTTAAAAACAGGAGGGAATTGAACTGATTACTAACCAGAGGTTAAGAATGGGGATAGAATAGGGGGGATTGGCATGAAGTGATAGTCTATATGATTTTGGGGTTGATTTGAAGGGAGATATGATGAATATTGGAGATGGTTAGTTTGATTTGTATGAAGTTTAACTATTGGATGGGACATATGGTCGTTTGGTGTTGATTTCACGGTTTTAAGGGGTGTCATGCTTTACGATATTTGGAGTTGTTGTGTAGTACAGGGATGTGTGTGCAATTGTTGATGTATTATAGATGGGTGTTGGTTACCATTGGAGTTTTGCTTTTTTGGCAGGTTGGTAAATGTATGATTGAATGTATTGAGTTGACTTCTTATCTATAACGTACTTGGGGTTTGCACCTATTTTTGTGGTGTTGGATGTTTAAAAGGTTATGTTGCGGTTTTAAGAATTTGATAATTTTATGGGGGGTTTTTAGGGTATATGTTTGTGTAATGTATAGCTATTAGCCGAAATCAACAATATAGTTGGTAAGGTACAAGATATATCAGCGACTGGTGATGGGATTTGATTCTGAGACAACCTTAATCAGGCCTCCATAGTTGTTTATGGATTGGTCAAATGAAGTTAGGTCATGCTATAAGCTTTCAGTGGTTAATTCGTTCCAGTGATCTTGGTCTGAGGTAGCTTCGCGTCGTTGATGATAAAATTGTGATCACTAAT